>BSBM01000195.1:31370000-31970000 GCA_027924585.1 Larix kaempferi | reverse complement strand
TCTACGAATTCTTTTCTTCGCCTCGTCTTCTGCAATACACAGTACACACAAATCTCCGCTAAAATGGCGAAGATGTCCCATTTTGTCCGAAGATTCCTATTGCCGCAGAAAATAATGTGCAGGAAATACGAGCCGCTGGGATCTCACGAGCCTGCTATTCCCAATCCATCACGGTCATATGAAGTTTCCGCTGAGAGCCGAGCAGTTAGCGAAGGATTCATTCCTGTGCTGGTAGGAAAGGGGAGAAAGCGATTCATGGTAGCGACCGGTCATATGAATCATCCTCTAATGGCTGTTTTGCTTGAGACGTCGGCTGAGGAGTTGGGATTTCAAGAAAGTGGAGCCCTAACTGTTGTGTGTGACGAAGTGAGCTTCCAACGCTTACTCTCTCTGATGTCGATTTGATATAGAGGCAGCCTTTCCATTCATCATTCTTACAACTTGTGTTTATTTTTATGTGAAATTATACCAAGATATGTGAAATTATACCAAGATATATAAAATGTATATATCAAATGGACACATATTTGTTGCACGTGAAATTCCTTTGATGTGAATTTATACCAAGATATATCAAATGGACACATATTTGTTGCACGTGAAATTCCTTTGGTGTCATGTGAATATCCTTCTTGGGTTTCTTTACTCTTTAAATGCATAAATCAAAAGGCAAAGCATTAGCTTACACCCTTAAAAATGAATTCAAATATAGTAATTAAAATTAAATTCTCTCCAAGTGAACACATACAGAATTTCAAGCTAAAACAAGTAAATTCATGTGTTTGCATGTGTCCACATGGCGGATTTATGGTAAAACAAGTAAATTCAGGTGTTTGCATGTGTCTACACGGCGATTTGGATTTACAGTATTTTCTTTTCATGGGCGCCCATGTGGAAAGCTAGCTAGCGAGCAGAGATTAAATAAATAAGTCCTCATGAGATTACATTTTCATAATTATTGATTTTTTATATGGAGACAAATTATATATATATATATATATATAGTTATCTTATCTTAAAAATGTAAGAAGTTACCTGGTTTTATTTAAAATTTTATTTGAATGATCAATTTGTTTTAATAAAATCATTCTTAAATCATTATAATGGTAAGAAGTTAAAATGTTAAGAAGGTGAGTACTGCAGTAAAAATCTTAGTTAAAACATAGTTCGATATTTTTAATTTTCTATATTCTAGTTGATCACCTCTTTATAATATTATCTTAATTTTCTTTTAATAATCCTCTAATTATTTATCGCACAAAAACTTCTATTTAAATTTAGATGTAATAATACTTTAATGTTAGCACTATTAGGTAGAGGTAATTCACCATCGATTTAGCAAAGACTTGGTGTATTTATGCCAACCTCGTTTTAAGTTGCAAGTGGTTTTGATTAGAATATGAAGCAATCTTAGGAAGCCTTTTGTCTCCCATATTATTTATCTTGTTCTTGTACATTAGGTACCTAGCCATGTACACGCTCTCAATGTGGGAGAGACTTACTTCTATGAGGAGGATATGATATGGTGTATTGCCTTTAATTTTGAGATTATATGTTATATTTAACACTTTTTTATTTGCTCTATGCTTCTCCACATTTATTTAGAGATGTTGCAACCCCAAACTTCAAATCCATATAAGGTAATAATAATGACAAGAGTCTCAAATAAGAGTTTCTTCTTATCCCAAATCCAAGGGCCTATTGATTTATAATTATTTTCAAGTCCATAATGTGTTTTTTACTCTCCATTAATGATTTTCTTAATGCTATATTTCTATTTAAGCTTGTGATGAAGACCAATTTCGAAATATTTGTATGAAGGCACTTCCTCCAAGTTGTTGTTGTTGTCCATGGAATTGACATAAGTGATCTTTGAGATTGATTATCATAACACTTGTTCTGTTGGTGTTGATAAATATACCCAAACTAAAGCAAAAATCCTTGAGAAATTTTAATTGTTTGTCAAGACCATATGGACTCCTCACCACAAGAAAAATATGATCAGTGTAGAGATGAAGGATGATGATTATAGCATCCAAATTCATGCTAGAACAACCTGCATCTTCCAAACAACCCTCTAGCTTCTCTATGTATATAGTAAAAAGGGTGTGGAACACATGACAACCCTCTAGCTTCTCTATGTATATAGTAAAAAGGGTGGGGAACACATGACAACCCTCTAGCTTCTCTATGTATATAGTAAAAAGGGTGAGGAACACATGATAACCTTTCTCAACTCATATATTATAATTAATTTCTTCTAACCAGCTCGCAAAGTTCCTTAACTTGGAAATAACCTTATCGTACAACCTTATTTCAACAAATTTCAATTCGAAAGGGACTTTTAGCTCTTCCAATCTATTCAAAATGTTATTTTTAAGCACCGTGTCAAAAAATTTCTAAAGTCAACAAAGCAACACATAAGATCGGTTTTGTTATTGCAACACTCCTCAACAGTATCCCTAAGTGTAACAAGGTGGTCCATAGTTGAATGATAGCTCCTAGATCCTGCCTGGCCTTTAGCTTTTTTCCCATGACTTTCTAGGCATATGCTAATCTTCTTTTCCATAATAAGTCCATATAACTTGGCTAAAATATGGCTAATCATAATGTTCCTATAACTAGATGAATTATTTTTATCTCCAATTTTTAAAAATAGGAACAATGAGGCTTTCTCTCCAATATTTAGGGGAATCCCGCTTCACTCCTAAATCGAAGAGATTATAGATGTGAGGGATGAGGATAGGTGTTTTAAAGATAACATTTCTTCCTTTCTAAAATGGGTTTGAATGTTGTCCACGACGTCATGAGATTCATAAAGGTCTTTAAGGTAGGAATTACATTCCCATATTGTTTTCTTTATTTTTGTTACTTAGAATTTGCCTCCAAAATTTCTTAGGATGTAGCCTAGAGAGATGAAAAATATTCTCTTGCTTTCTATTTATATAGTACCTTTTTTTTCCTTTTAACTTGGTATTTGTATATATATATGTCCTTGGAATTTAAGGATGAGAAGCATCCATAATGACTTTTCAAGTATGCTTACACTCTGTGTCATAACAAGGGTTGGTCATTAAATTTTCAGTTATATGTGACACCAAATAATTTGTTAATGAAGCAGAGAAAGTTGTGGTAAAATTATAATAGAAGTTTTCAATATTATCCTTACTCTTGATAGCATATTTAATTCATTATTTAAATCATTTAAAAATAAAAAAGATCAAATGTATTTAGTTTTTATATTTTTTTATTATGAAACTTATGTGCCTTGAAATATATATATATATATATATATATATATATATATATATATGAGATATTTACTTCTATATTAAAATATTACATTTTTTCTATTAAATCATATTTATATTTATATTCAAATAATTATATTATATAATTAACATGTAATTTTATATTAATTAATATAATATTTTTATATAAATAAAACATATGTATATTAATTATTAAATAGTTATCTAGTTATCCTATCACTATATATACTTAGCTATCGAGTAAACATCCAATAAAAAAAGTTTCAATTAATTTTTCATTTTTAATAATTATAATTATATTTAATTTAATTTATTAAAATATTAAAATTTTCTTTTAAATTAAAAAAAAACATTATATTTCTAAATTACATTTGTAATTTTAACTAATATATTAATTATTAATTTTATTAAAATATTCATAGGAATTATTTATATATTGAATTTTTTTTTTCCAGCAAGAGAAAAAGCATACCAATGTTATTCAGTCGAATCAAAAGGTACATGAAGTTATGCTTAATTTCGAAGGATTTCTTTAGACATCTCTGTCCAAAAAAAACTTCAAGCCATCAACTTTTACAAAATGATTTGCTGAGCATCACGCAAGATGTCAGCCAAACCTCCGAAACATCCAAAAACAAAACTAAACTTTTTCAAGTCTTGTCATTCTTTAATACAAACCATAATTTACTCAAAAAATTTCAAAGCTCCATGATTTAGAATCTGAGAGCTCTGAACTTCTTCCCAAAC
This sequence comes from Larix kaempferi, assembly GCA_027924585.1. Lineage (NCBI taxonomy): Eukaryota > Viridiplantae > Streptophyta > Pinopsida > Pinales > Pinaceae > Larix > Larix kaempferi. The sequence continues at coordinate 31,965,981 of BSBM01000195.1, read as the reverse complement.
CAGAATCCCAACATCACCCATCAAGGCTTGTTTTGACAATTTATCCGCCAAGGAATTATGTTGCCTGTAAATATGCTGAAAAGATATATTCCTGAAACCTTTGATGTCTGATTTGATCCTTTTGCACCAGTGAGCAAGTGATAATACTTTAAGATCAAATGCTCCCTGAGCCCATTTTATAGTAACTCTAGAGTCGCCAAATATTTTCAAGTCATCAATACCAAATATCTTAGCCACCTTTAGAACACACCACAGAGCAGTAAGTTCAGCTTTCATATCGGATCCTAGTCCACAATTCATCTTGAGTGAAAAATGATGAGATTCATTTAGAAAAATTGCTCCACCTACCACACAAATTCCATCTTGAGCCGCACCATCAAAGAATAGCATAGGGCAATTAAAGATCAACTCAAAAGTTCCAATCCTTCTTACCACTGTTGGTTTCTTCCCTTTAAAAATGGATTTATAAAGAGAGAGAATTTGCTCAGCCCTAATTGGTACCAAAGGAACCATGTCTTCAAAAACTGTTTTGTTCCTGATATACCAAACAACCCACGATATAAAAAGTGGTAACACAGGGTGTGTTCTACATTCCTTAAACCATTTTAAAAATGAATACTCAAAGGGCTCCCTTCCCCAATCCAAGTTTATATCTAAACTAGCACAAACCTGTTCCCAAATATCTCTAGTGAAACTGCAATTTACCAGAATATGCTGAGTGGATTCTGCATCAGATTTAAACAAGGAGCATCTATTTGGACCAGACCACCCCATTCTAAGCAGAGCATCCCAAGTTTTCAATTTCCCTTTAAATGAAAACCATCCAAAGCATTTAAGCTTGATAGGTAACTTCCATCTCCACAGCTTCTTGAACCACCAATGTTGGGGGCAGAAATTCCTGTTAGATATAATATAATTATAAGCTGCTTTGGGGATAACTTCTCTCGAGATAGGGTTTCCAGCCCACTTCAAAACATCACACTGGGTCGTAAGCCTGCATCCATTTGAATCCAAACGGGAGAAGTAATAATCCCATTCTCTTTCATAACAACCCAGAAGACCCAAATCTGCTCCTTTTAACCAATAAGAAGTTCCATGCAATGATACATAATTTCTCATATGATCTAAAGTAGTGAAATTCCTGTCTCTGAGAAATTCAAGAATTTCAAATGAAAGTTGGTATTCCTCGTCAAGTCCCAAAATTCGATCAACACCTACTTGGATTTGCTGTCCATTTCCTACCTGCCAAGATAAATCATTACTTATCCAATGAAAAACCTGCATAAAACCTTTCCATATCACAGAGGTATTCCTTGTTCTCTTGACTGGATTTTTGATCCAATCCAATGTATCCAATTTCATGTACTTCACCTTTAATACTTCAGGCCATAAAGTGTTACCCATCATTCCTCTCCAAAGGCTTTTTAGTCTCAAGGCCTTCCCAAAAATATCCAAATTTTTAAGCCCCCATCCACCACACTTTTCAGGAGTAGTAATATATTCCCATTTTGCCATTATTAGACCTTTGCGATCCAAACCACCTGTCCAAAGATAGTTTGAGAAAAGTCTATTTAATTGCTGAAGGATCGATTTGGGAAATATAAACAGAGATAACCAGTAAATTGAGATGCTAGTAAGAACAACCTTGACCAATATAAGACGGCCTCCAACCGACAAAAGTCGATTTGTCCAGCATTATATTCTATACTCCATCTTCTTAACAAGCCAAGATCAATCCTTGATTTTATAATTATTCGGCTTTAAGAAGTATCCCAGATATGTAAAACCATCCTCTAGATCCTGAACTTTATATGGAAGAGCATTCTATAATTCCACAATTTGCATATCATTCAAATTGTGCTGAAATAAGATAGATTTCCTATCACTTACCTTCATACCAGATGCACAGTAGAAGAATGATATACAATTCCTGAAGCATCTCCATTCACCAATTGAGTTTGCACCAGCTAGAAGTACATCATCAACAAAGAGTAGATGAGACATAGATATCTCTCTGGAAAGTTTAATCCACTTTATAAGACCATCAGTTTTTGCCTTAAGAAGAATTCTACTTAAACCATCAATAATCAGCACAAATAGGATAGGAGACAGTGGACATCCCTGTCTTATCCCCCTCGAACACTTAAAGAAGTTTGATGGGATCCCATTAACAAGGACATCAATGTTTGTTTAAGTAATACAAGACATAATCCATTTCAGCATCATAGGTGACAGACCAATTTGTATGAGAAGAATTCTGAGATAGCACCAGTCCACCCGAACATAGGATTTTTCAAGATCCATTTTTAGAAGGAAATCCTTTTTGTTCCGAAGCTTTATAGTATAGATTATTTCCTGGGTGATGCCAACCGCATCCAGAATCTGTCTGTCATGGAGAAACCCAAACTGATTTGATGACACAAACTTTGACAGCCCAGGTTTAATCCTCACCGCTATGATCTTGGAAATAAGCTTGTAGATCAAATTGCATAATGCAATAGGTTGATATTCTCCAAAGGATGAGGGTTTGTTGCATTTCAGAATTAAGGTCAGAAATGTTGAATTCAAGGCTCTCGAAATATAACCATTGATTCTGGAAAATTCCACCATCACTAGGATTTCTTCACCCATTAAATCAAAGAAGTGAAGAAACAACCCCACAGTCCAGCCATCTGGCCCGGGACTTTTATCTTTTGCAAATAGTTTTAAAGTATCTTCAACCTTTTTTAATGTAACCTCCTGTTCCAACTCCAATGCTTCCTGTGGGATGAAAAAACTCGGGAACAGACGAGCAATCTCAATTTGTTTTAGCAAATCACTGCCCCCTGGATCTTTAAAAATATTGCAAAAGAAACTTGCTGCAACAGTTTGAAGTTGATTCTGTCCATTTATAGAAACCTCGTCATCATCTTTTAATTCCCAGATTGCTTTCTTATTCCTTCTATGTGAGGCATAGGCATGAAAATACTTCGTATTCCTGTCCCCAAGTTCTAGCCACAGGGCTCAAATTTTTAAACGCCACCCTGCTTCCTCTTGAAACAAAATAGCCTCCTTTTTTGCATTTAGAGAATTAAGTAACTCTTGATCCACTTCATCATCCATGAAGTCAAATTTCTTTTGATAAACATTCTTGATCTAAATCTGCAAATCATCATACTCCCATAGATCTGATTTCTTTTTATTTTTGATCCACGACTTTACCACAGCCTTCAAATTTTTGAGTTTTAAAACAAAATTGTCCATAGGATTTAAGCCCAAATCCTGACAGCGATCAAGCCAAAATTTTCTAATAGTCTCACAAAAATTTTCATCATGAAGCCAGGTATTATTAAACTTAAAAGGGAAATTCTTCGGAACCTGTGTGTCATCACACTGAAGAAAAATGGGCCAATGGTCCAAGAATATATTCTCCCCCACCCATGATCGATATCTTTGGAAATGTTGCAACAGAGGCCTTGTAACTAAGAAGCGGTCAAGTATTTTAAGGATACCATCATTCCCAACTCTACCATTTGACCATCTTGGCATAATAGGAGTAGGAGACACATCCACCAAGTCGAAATTTACCAATAATTCAGAAAAATATTCAGCTAATTCATCAAAACGTGCCTTGGAGCCCCAGATTTCAGACCAGTTTAAAGAGAGATTGAGGTCTCCTGCAATAATAAGATTATGTGAGTTAAGAATCCCATATAGCTTGAGTTGATCCCAGAACTCAACCCTGCTAGAGTAAGGTCCATATCATTTTAGGATAGTGAAATGAAAATTTTGAAATAAACCCCTTCCCTGCATCAAAATCCCCCAATTGGTTTTAAAGGTTTTGAAACAGAAAGCATTAGGGTTCCAACCAACAATCAAACCACAAGACTTCCCACACGCACTAATAGCAGAAAACTCCCACCCAGGGCACACATTAACCAATTTAAGGATAGCCTCTGTATCAATACACATAGTTTCCTAAATGAGAAGAACATCCGGGTTAGTAGCACATAACAGTTTCGATAAGGCCCTACCCTGGGTAGCCTTGCCTAAACCTCGAATATTTAAGGATACAATCAACATTACTTACCTTGGCTGGAGGGCAACACCGCTCAAAGTGCCCTTAGGGTTTGAAGAATCACTAATAACATCAGAGGCATCATCAATTCTCACCGATGGTGGAACAAAAACATCACCAATTAGCTCATCAGTGTTCGCCACACGGGATTTCTTAGCCTTTCTAATAGTAAAATTTTTGAACCGAAGGCTCTCAGTTGGTAAAACATCTGAATTTGGGGGTGGATTTTTTGAAAAAACCTCCAAAGGGGACAAAAGGGAAGACTCAATACTAGATTTATAGCCGCTCTTGGCAAGTACCACCTTCTCATCAAAAGATAAAACCCTAGCAACATTGAAGGAAGGAGCACACACAGGTTCCGTAGAAACAGGCTTCGAAACTTGTACAGTAATGCCTCGGCTGGATTGGATAGTACCCTGGTTACCCTCAATAAAAAATGGCCCACCCACAACAAAAAGATTTAATGCAATCTCCTGTCTAGAAAGCCTTTGATTCAATGAGTTTTCAATATCCTCATAAAAATTTAATTCATTTTTTGAAATACCGTTATAAGGGGTTTCTTCAAAGGACTTACCCAAAAATGTCTTCACCTCCGAAGAACCATTTGTTGAGGGAGAAATCACAGCATCCGAAACAGCCAACGGCTTGCAGATAGTCTCCTTCACGGTGAAAGGGCATTTTGCAGCAATATGTCCAGTCTCTCGACAAATGTAGCAGCGAAATGGAATTTTAAAATAATCCAATCTCTGGCTAATAACCCTAGAGCCCCAACTTAAATCGATTTCTGTTGGTAACCCTAGCCGCAAATCTAATTCAACCATCACCCTAGCAGCTGACCGGTTATACCCAAAAAGGATTTTTTTGTCAAGTCTGATAAACTTGCCTATAGTGTTTGCCAGTCCAATTAAGTTATTCTCAGACCACAATTCAATAGGGAATCTGGGCAAGATCACCCATAGATGGCGAATACGCTGAGAATCCTTAAGTGGGTCAAAACCAACATATCATTTTTTAAGATATAAGGAGCCCTCTTTGAAAAGCCACACCTGGTTCAGAATTCCATCGACATTGACACCCACAAGGAAAGTGAAGAGTATCCATCTATTCACCAGCAAGTTCACCCATGGAGCCAAACCACAGATTGGCGTCCAGTTCTCGTTCACCCACGAAACTAATTCTTCTCGGCTACCACTAGCATATTCCAAATGGCCCACAACACCACGAGATGCCAGTACCTTCATCCTTTCCAGATTAAGATCACAATCCACAGAAAACTGCAAACGACCTTCTCTTGCCTTAATAACATTGGCTTGCCTGTGGACCTGAGCCCGAGAGCCCGGGAGGTTACAATTTACATTTTTAGTGTGGCCCTATACCATTGCAGAAGAAACCGGGAGGCATAATGATGGAGTCAAATAATGTCTTGCCATACTAAAGGCCAAACCCTAGCCGTCACTATCCCAAAAAAGTTAACCCAAAATAAAGTCACCAAAAGCCTCCACCTATCAGGAAAGGATTGCAATGGCAGGAATTAAAGTTCTGCTAAATTAGGGCCATTTCTATCAACTTGCCAAAAGCAACCAAAGATAGAAGCCCTAATTGTGAAAAGAAACAATCGCCAAATAGAAATAAAAAAATCAAAGTGCCAAAAATGATAGAAAGATCCTATCAATTTGACAAAATAGACAGCCACCACCAGAGACAAAAACTAAAAGGGAGAAAGACAGAAGACGAAAAATAAGTCAGAACTTGGATCTTATAAAAAAAAATCGCATTCCCACTTGTTTTTTACCTTGGTTGGTACTGTAGATGGCCTAAAGGTCACCTATGACTCCAAGTTTCTACAAGCTCAACAAATATGACTTACCGCAGGCAGAGATAGACTATCTCGCAGAAGATTCCCCAAAATTCCCCCCGACACCAAACCCTCGAAGCCATCCCCTTAAAAAAACCTATTTATATTTATATATTGAACTACGTTATATGTCAAGTATCATTATTCACCATTTCATTAACTTATTTGAAATAATTAATATTTGATGACAAGTTATTTTTTACTTTTGTTATCATAGTTCTTTAATAATCTAGTCAACTATGTTCATGATTTTGACATTTACATTATGCTTTTTATCATGTTACTTTAATTTAGCATTGTTGAGTATATCTATTTGATGTGTGAAAATTTCTTGTTTAAGAATTTTCAAAATAAAATTGAAATGCATTTTCTCATGTTATTTTGATTTAGTGTTGTTGGGTAGATATATTTTGAGTATAGAAACTTTTTGTTTAAATATTTTAAAATGGTAGAAAATTCTAAAATTAGAAATGGATTAATGTATTTTTTGGTAAGAAAAAACTGTTTTTGTTATTCATTCTGAATTAAAAATTATATCATAAATCCAAACAGTTTAATAAGTATTGACTCTCTAACACAGTACATGTTATAGAAAGCTTATAATGTATCCTTCTCCAAAAATATCAGATAGTCATCAAATGACAACCTCATCACTAAGACTTTGGACTGCATACATACTCAAGGCATCATTCCATAGGTTTATAGTTCAAAAAAACTGCAAAAAACATAAGTTACATCAAAAATAAATTTTTTGTTCCACTGTCTACTAGGGAATTTTCCAAAAATTCCTCCCAAACCAAAATACCAGCTTCATCGGTCAGGGCCACTTTAGACAGTGAATTAGCTTGATGATTCAATTCACAAAAAATGTGCTTGATATTAATGTGAACAAAAGAGGACAAGATATCCCTAGTTCGACTGCACCAGTTCAAAAGAGAAATCACCTAAAGGTTGTAGAAATCAATAGCCTAATTGCTAATCACCAATGAGTCGCCATATACTTTTAGGGAGTCAATGCCAAAAAGTGATGCCATCTTGCATAAACACCATAGTGCCAATAGCTCAGCCTTGGTATTAGACCCAAGACCACAATTTAATTTAAAATTGAAGGCATGATTCTCATTAAGTTTGAGAACCACACCAGCAACACATAGCCCATCCTTTGTAGTGCCATCAAAGAATCCCATAACTTCCTGAGACTGTGGAACAACCCTCACTTGTCTAGTTTTTGAATATTTATCCCAGGTATTTGAATCCTTCTTCCAGTTTACAAAAAAGGCATGAAAGTTGTAATCAATTTCTGAGAGTCCTTGTCCACCTTCTGTTGAAACAAACATGATTTCGTAATACTAACCTCCATTCTCGATGTTGCACATAAAAGATTTATAATTTCAAAAAAACAGTTCCACTCATCCGCCGATCCATCTCCAAAAAACATAACATCATCTACAAATAATAAATGAGTTATACAAACAACTGATGATATTTTGATTCCTTTTAATTTCCCTTCCATTTTAGCATTTGAGATCATATGACTAAAACCTTCAATAATAAGAAGGAATAATAGAGGATATAAAGGGCATCCCTGACGGACACCTCTGGAGCTCTTGGAAACCTGAGATAGAGAGCCATTAACAAGAACATAAAACTAGGATGATGTCACACAAGTCATGATCCAGTTGGTGACCAATAAGGGGAGGCCAATTTGTAAAAGGATAAGTCTCAGGAATCCACATGATCGTAAGCCTTAACTAAATCCATCTTCAATAAAATAGCCTCCATTTCCTTGAGTTTGATGGAATGAATAACTTCTTGAGTAATACCAATTGCATCCATTATTTGTCGATCATACAAGAAACCAAATTGTTATGTAGACATTCTTCTGGATAAAAAAAAAGGTTTTATATGATTGGAGATGATCTTTGTGATGATCTTGTATGAAAGACTGCATAATGAAATTGGTCTGAAATCATTAAAGGAGATGGGTTTATTGCACTTTGGGATCAGAGTAAGGAATGTAGAGTTTAGTGCACTAGAACATAGCCTTCCACTCTAGATTGTTCAATCATAGATAATAGGCAACTTCCCCTCACATCAAAGAAAGAGAAAGAGTTCCATAGTCCATCCATCAGGACCGAGACTCTTCTCTTTGGAAAATTGTTTTAATGAAGCTTCAATCTCACTTAGGGAAACATGATTCCCAATCGCCACCCCTTCCTCTATACTATCAAAAGTATGTAAATGTATTATCACCTTCATCCATGCTTTAACTGGACATGTACCATAATGTAATGTCCCCATTTTGACCCCCTTTGTATTAAACCGTAAATGATGTAAATATTATAATTTAATCATGGTGAGGAGCTCAAGGCCAAGGCCCCACCATTGATTTAGCGTTTCATGAATCGGCAATTAAAAATAGATGCCCATGGTTCTTGTGCGAGATGGGCACAATGTAAATAAGACACCATGTAAATACGAATTTTTAATGGAAAAACCCACAACCGGCTATGCAATGCAACAAAAGAGATGGGGCATGACTCTACAAGGAAAAGGGAGGGAAATTATTCAAACCTTGAGCCAATGGTATTAATCCATGTGTCAATGGGGAAACCCATAAACCACCAACTACCCATTTTGTCTCATGCACCCAATCATTTAATTCTTCCAAGAAATTGGTTAAGGCAGTTAATGTCTTGGGATGGGAGAGGTATGGCAGTCAGATTTTCGTGCATGGGCAAGCTACCAACCTGAAAATCGTATTTTTGGCTTGCTGGGCAAGAAAACCCCCACGAAATGCTACCCAAGGCCATTCCTCAGGCATTACGTTCTTCCTCTCACGCAGATTGAGCTCACAGGAAGTTATCCTCACGTTTTTCACCATAACCCTGCGTTTTTCCATGCCCAGGAACTCGTTTTTGGATTGTGCAACAGCTGGGGAAGGAGGGACGCGAATTGGGACTGAGGGAGAGGGCGTTTTTGCCCTGGGGCATTTTTCTGGAATGGGTTTTGCTCCCCAGTCGAATTTCCAAAGTGCCAATACGTTTTTGAGTCTACCCACGTTTTTCTGAAGTCCAGGAAACCCCATCTCATGCATCCCACTGTTGGAAACGTTTTCTCATGCTCAGCAAGTGTAGGTGGCTGTTAGGTGCATCCCTGTTTTTGTTTGGAACCCATGAGCAAGAAACTGGAATGGTAGTGGACAGAATTGGCTTGATAAACCTAGTGTAGGGAGTATCCTCTCAAGAAGATTAAGAGGGATGGCTACTTTTCTATGCACACCCTGAGGACACTAGAAAGGAAGGTATGGCTTGAGGGACTGTGTGGCAGTGAAGAGAATACTTCCTAGTGTTGGGTGTGTAGGCATTGTGAGTGCCAAGATAAATAGATCTGGGAGAGGTACCCATAGCTCTGTAGTTGAGCTCACTAGTTGGTGGAAGGGTTTTTTGAATAAACTTTTATAGGGGATTTGTAGACAACATGACAACCTCCAACTTTGTTATATTGTGAGTGGGAATTATCTAAAAGGGAGGGAGTGGTTGGAAAATCAATCTGAGCAACATTTACCCTAATATCCCCATTAAGCACATAATCAATAGGTTCAAGGTATGGTTAGGGATTAGTGACATTTAAAGAATTATTTACCCTAAAATCACTAGAAGTCATCATAGAACCAGGCATATCCCGTATTGACAAAACCATACTATCATCAAACCCTAAACTAGACTGGGAAATGTCGTCAAAATTAAGTTTTAATGGGCACATATGATCCCCCTTACCATTAATAGATAGTCTTTTATCCAAATATTTTTCAACAGAAAGGTAAAAGTTCAATTCATCCTTGGATACATCCTCATAATATGTGGTGGACTCTGATTTTTGCATAATTTTAAAGTTGACCATCCCACTGGTTGGATAAGCCAAAAGAGCATCATCATTCACCATAGGAAGAGACGATTCATCACTTGAGTCACCGACAAAGTCTTCCAAATGTGAACCAATAAGAGGATAAGGGCATTGTGCCTTAACATGTTCAAATTTATGGCAATAGAAGCATCTGAATGGAATCTGATGGTAATCCAATCTTTGACAAAAAAACCCTATCCCCCCATTTAATTTCCACCTCCTCTAGAATACCCAGAGTAATATTGAATTCGACAATGAATTGTGAAACTTTCTTTTCCATTCCATACAAACTTTCTTATCTAATTGAATGAATTTTCCCATATATTTGGCTAAAACCTCAAACACATTTTGCGTCTATAGTTCCAGAGGAAAACCAGGGAGCAACATTCAGAGGTGTCTACGGTTCATTCTCTCTCTTTTAGGATCAAATGTCGAATACCAATGCTTTAATACAAGCGACCCTTCCTTAATAAGACAAAAACTATTCAAAATTGTAGCTAATGGTCAACCTCGGGGAATATCAAACAAATCCATCCATTGATAAGCATGTTGATATGAGGTGCATAGCAAAAACCCAGAAGTCAATTTTTATTTACCCATTCAATTAGCTCCAACCGTGAAAACCTAGTAGATTATATACAGCCTACCGTAGTTCACCTAGTTAAAACCTCAACCCTTTCCATGTTGATATCAACACCCAATACGTATCTCTCCAAACCTTCCTAGACTTTGTAGGTTTTCAATCTTCTGCGTGCCCTATCCCACTCACCAGAAATGCGATGTTTCAATTTTACCTTTCCCAAGTTTTGCAAATCCCAAGTAACACCATAAGCCTCATTTGACACTACCAAATCCTTTCTGTAACTGAGTTCTATCAACTAATCATAACCCTGGATGTCCAAGCATTCTCGGTCAAAATAAATAGGATGATGAGAAGGGCCCTTCGTTGAAAGATGGAAACTTCCCCCTATCGGATCCATCGAGGGATACCAGTAAAAAGTGATGTACACCTATCACCCTGACCCTGAAGTGTCAGATTTTCCAATAAGAACCGACACACAAACAGTCACACAAAAAACTACAACTGTATCATAGATAATTTAGGATACATAGGATATACATGGAAATAGGGTTAGGAATAGAAAAGTCAAAGATATTGCCTCAGAAGGGACAAAGGAGAAAATACTGAAAAACCCTAATCCAGAAAAATGATAAAAATACTGCAGCAAAAAATAAAGAAAGTTTCCACTTTTTTCTCTTGGTTAGTACTAGGCCAATTAGGAAAATCGACTGAACTCCAAATCTACTACAGTAAATTCATCACCAACGAACTAGGGTTTTACAACATAGTCTCACCCAAAAATCGCCTCCCACCTGACGCAAGGGATGTCCCGACAAGGGGCCTCTTGCTCAACAATAACACATGACACACGATGTCCACACAAACTGGATGTAAACAAGATGCCAGAAGTTGGCATCTATTACTTCAATCAAACTAATGGTTACAATGCGAAATGAAAAACAACTAAACTAGTCAGCCTCAACCTTTACAATATATAGAAGTAAATGGTGTGTTCTCCCTGTGTGTGACCCTCTCCTCCTCTTAGTCTTCTACTAAATGCTAAAACAAATGAGCGATGAGTGATGAGCGATCCCCTCCTGTGCACTGATCTTCTACTCTGCACTGCTGTTGCTGCTCCCAAGGTTACTCTAATCTATGAGACACTCTTCCTCTGTCCGCCGAATATGCCAGATCATGCAGACATGCAGTTGTCAGTGCCCCTTGTCGGTGTTGCACAACCTCTGCCTATGGTGACATCTGTCCTAATCCCAACCACCTTCTTAGCTGCTCATAACTTCCTTACCAACCCCGAACGACTACCAAGTACTCTTCTTTGACTTCTGCAAAACTCAGATGTTGTGACAGTTTTCGTCCCCACATCTCAACCATACTGCACTTCATACCTTTTAACCTTACCCGTCAGCTTCAGTTAACTCCCACTGCTTCCAGTCCAATCTGCCCCTTCCTCCATGCCTGACTTCGGATGCAAACCTATCGGTGTCGCTATTTGTCAACCTGTTGACACCCGACCTCTTTCGTTGCAACCATGTCATATGTCGACATCTTAACTTGTTGACCTTCGACCTTCTCCTTCTGTCAACCTCACCTCGACAACTTCTGCTCGACTACTTGGCTTTCAACAGCGAGTCTTCTTTCGCACCAGTGGTCATCGGCAATCCCCTTGGTCGAATTCTCCTATCGATCACCTTTGAATTTTTTTCCTAGGCCCTGATGCTCCTACATCAGAATCCCCAGGTGAAAAATAACTCGATTGCTCCGTCAGTATCCTATATTTTTCTTTAGAAATCCATGTCACCTCCTGCAACTCATCATCCTTCCATCGCACTAAGTATTCTTTCTTTCACGAACTGCGTGTGCACCCTACTTCGCATTCCTTTAGTACTTCGGCGATTTCCTCCTTGTCGTGTCGACCTGGAATCTTCACTATCTAGTCGATGTTTGACACTTCCGCGCTGCTGTTGGTTGAACCTTCTTCAAAATTGTATAGATATGAGACATTGAACGTAGGTGAAATGCTCAATTCTTTCGGAAGCTCCAACACATAAGTATTGTCCAAAATTTTCCTCAGAATATTACATGGTCCAATCTTCTTCAGCTTCATCCTTTTATATGTTCTTGTCGGAAATATTTCCTTCCATAAGTGTGTATAGACTAAGTCTCCTTCGTTGAATGACTGTAGGATTTTCTTCCTGTCGGCCCTCAAGTTGTATGTCACATTTCTCTTTTCAATGCACTTTTGCACATCTTCATGCACTTCTTTCATATGCTCTGTGAATGATTCTCCATCCATGCTTTTCCTGATTTCTATGGGTATCTCGACTAAATCCACCACTCCATGTGGGCTTTGTCCTTGAACAATATGGAATGGGCTCATACCTGTCAACCGATTGACATAATTGTTGTACATGAACTTTGCTTTCGCCAACACGTTCTCCCACTGCTTGGGTTTGTCGGCCGTCAAACATCTTAGAAGGTTTCCCAAATTTCTATTCACCACCTCGGTCTGTCCATCTATCTACGGATAATATGCTGAGTTAAATTGTAACTTTGTGTTTAGTTTCTTCCATAGGGTTCTCTAGAAATGACCCATAAAATTGGTATCTCTATCCAATGTTATACTCTTTGGAAACCCATGCAATCTAACTATCTCCTTGAAGAATAGTACAACAATGCTTGTGGCGTCACTTGTCTTCTGACACGGAATAAAGTGTGCCATCTTCGAAAATATGTCGACTACAGCATAGATTGAGTCGTTACCTTGCTGTGTCTTCGGGAATCCTAGAACAAAATCCATGCTCAAGTGATCCCATGGGGTATTTGGCACTGGTAATGGTGTAACAACCCCACATTCTAACTTCTTTCCTTTTCCAACTAGAAAACTTGACACTGTCATACCCACTTACCGACATCTGTCGTCATTCCTGGCCAATAATACTTTTCTTCGACCAACGCCTTGGTCTTGTCGATGCCAAAACGAACTGCTAATCCACCACTATGTAGATCTCAGATTAGGTTCTCTCTTACGGATCCTCTGGGAATACAAAACTATTGTCCCCTGAACAGGTATCCCTCTTGGATGAAATAATCCAAGTATGGCGTTTTGTTGACACTCCATGGTTCTCGACTTGCTTTCCATGCTTTCACAGAATTCTCATCATTCTCATACTTTGTCTTCACCGACTCTATTCCTGTTGCATGAACTATCAATGTCTTTAGAAATGCAACTCTTCGACTAAGCACATCGGCAATTTTGTTCGACTTGACGGACTTATGTCGCAACATGAAGGTATATCCCTGCAGGAACTCGACCCATTTCATGTGCTGCTGATTCAACTTTGATTGAGTGTTCAAGTACCTCAGTGCTTGGTGAAGTGTGTATAACACAAATTCCTTGGGAACAAATAATGCCTCCACTTCTTCAATGCTTGGACAATAGCATAGAAATCCTGGTCGTATACCAAATATTTGTGCTTCGCATCATCTAACTTCTCGCTGAAGAATGCAATTGGTCAACCCTCCTCACTCAACACTACTCCAATTTCCATTCCACTCGCAGTGAATTGACTTGGAAAACTTTGTCAAAATCTGGGAGCGCTAACACTGGGTTCTCAGTGAATTTTTCCTTCAACTTGTCGGAAGCTCTCTGGGAAGCTTCCATCCACTTAAACTCCCCTTTCCTCATGCACTCTATCAACAGTGCACATATCCAATTGAATCCCCTGATGAACTTCCTGTAGAAACTAGGAAGTCCACGGAAACTTCGAACTCCAATCGCGCTTGTCGGTTCTGGCCAATCCAATATTGCCTTCACTGTCTCTGGGTCCATCACTAACCCTTTACCCAAGATAACAAATCCCAAGTATACCAGTCCTTCCTTCATGAAGAAACACTTTTGTAGGTTCACTATCAGCTTCAGGATTCTCTTCCTGCAACTTTTGCAATACTTGTCGAATGTGCTCCAAGTATTCGACCTTGGTTCGATTAAATATCAATATGTCGTGTAGGTACACTATGATGAATTTTCCCAAGAAGGGCTTCAATACTTCATTCATCAACCGCATGAATGTACTGGGTGCATTAGTCAATCTGAATGGCATGACTAACCACTGATACAACCTTTTCTTTGTCTTGAATGTTGTCTTCCATTCATCTCCTTCTCTAACCTGAATCTAGTGATAACCACTCTTTAGGTCGATCTTCGTGAAGTACTTCGCTCCACTCAAGCAATCCATCAAGTCGTCCATTCTCGGAAATGGAAAACGGTACTTGATCGTGATCTTGTTGATAGCTCTGGATTCTGTACACATCCTCCATTCTCCACCCTTCTTCGGCGCTAATACGGCTGGTACCACACATGGGCTCAGAATCTCTATGATCAATCCTCTATCCAACAACTCCTGGACCTATCGATTGAGTACCTGACCCTCTTCCAGAGTCATTCTATGCGGTGCCTTGTTTGGAAAACTCGATCCTAGAATTAATTCGATTTGATGGGATATGCTTCTTGTCAGTGGCAATCCCGTCGATGCTTCGTCGACTACTATGCTCCTGAACTCGTCAAGCATCTTTTGGACTTCGACCGAAATTATCTCCATTGTCGACCTTTGGACAAATGGTCCCTTCGGAATGATGGCAAAAAATCCCAACTATTTCTCCTCCTCCGTGAGGAATTCCTTGGTTGAACACGTCAGCACTCGCTTCTCCCAATAGTTTCTCTCACCCTGCTTAAAGTCGGCTTGGTCCCCCTGCTTCGGTTTGAGATTCCTCCGCGTGCCATTTTTCCACACTGTGACTATGTTGTCTTGACCATCATAGATCATCTTCTGATCATATTGCCATGGTCTCCCTAACAACAGATGACATGTGTCCATTGGGATTACATCGCAAAGTACATTGTCTTCAACCTTCCCAACCTTAAATCTTATCAGGAACTGTCTGGTTACCTTGACATTATGTCCTTTCTACAACCAATATATCTTGTATGGGTGTGGGTGTTCTCGACATCTCAAACCCAACTTGTTGATGACCTCTATCGACACAAGATTCTCTGTACTGCCACCATCAACTATGGTCTTGTAATACCACTCACCAATCAACACTCTAGTCCAAAAGATAGCCTTTCGTTGTTCCAGCTCTTTCTCATCGCGTCAGTCATTTTGAACCAACGTTCTCCTGGACGTCATGGTTTGACCTTTTCTTTTCCCCTCTTCACTGCTGTCAGATGTCGACTCCGCCCTCTCGTCGGCTTGCGCATCTCTTCGACGTCTGGGTTTTGACTCCTCTGCAGTGTGTAGGTTCTTTGGGAATTCATATGCCTTGTGTCCAACTCCTCGAAACTTATAACAAAATACAGCTAGTTTGTCAGGTCCTTTTCTGTCGGCTTGACCACTTCGACCAAATGCACCTCAAACATGATTCTCTCGACCATCGCGTCAGTTTTCCTGTGCTTTCTCTTTAGTCGATGTCCCTTCCACACATCGGTTGTCTTCGACGGCTTCCCTCCTAGTTCCGCTACTTTGGCCCTTCTCGAAAATAGTCTTCGCACCTCAACTAGTCATCCTGCCTCTGTTCGATGCAGCTTTCCTCGACATTTTCTCTTTTGCCTTCAGAGCTGACTGGTAGGCTTCACCGATCGCTCTGAACCTAGATAGGCTCAACTCGTCCTGTATGGGATACTTAAAACCATTCACATATCTCAGGAAATCTTCTTTTCCTTCGTCGGTTCATCCTGACCTTATTGACAATATGTAGAAATCTTATGTGTACTCTTTCACAGTCATCTCTTTTTGTCCAAAGTTCTGCAACTTTTGGAACAAGAAAATCACATAGTCACTTGGCAAGAACTTCCCCTTCAGCTTGGAGACCATCCTGTCCCAAGACTTGATTTTATCCTTTCCTTTCTTGACTCTGTCAGCCTATACATTGTCCCACCACAATGAGGCATGACCCTTCAACCTCATACATGCAGTCTTAATCCATTTAGGATCCTCTATCTGCTATATTTCGAAGTATTTGTCCATTTCTCTGAACTAGTATATCAAGTCATCTAGATCCAAACTTCCTGAGTAGGTACGTACATCCATGTTTGTCCGACCTCTCATCTTCATTAGAATCTTGATGAGTTTGTCTTTTGGTTCTTCCCCTGCTGCTTACTATGCTTCCACTTCCTCGTCGTTGTGGTCTAACGCATCGGGAACGCATCCACGCCTTTGGATTTCTTTGATCGCCGTGACTTCACTAGTCAAACTTCGTATTATTCGCATGCACTCGTCAAACATTTCATGATCCACTGTGACTGCAGTGCCACGCCCTCTTCATCTAAATCCTCGGACATTAACGCCTCTGTGAGCCATTTTCAACAGTAGCTGAAACTCCCACTCGTTCAATCGCAACCAAACTTTCACGACCCGTGCACAACTCTAACCAACCGCACCTGGAGCTGTTCACACTCAACTGGACTTTGCTTCGAGGATCTGATATTATCGGCTCTTTTTGGATCTGATACCAACTGATGCAAGGGAGGTCTCGACAAGGGGCCTCTTGCTAAACAATAAGACACAACACACGATGTCCACACAGACTGGATGTAAATAGGATGCCAGAAGCTAGCTTCTATTACTTCAATCCAACTAATGGTTACAATGCAAAATGCAAAACAACTAAACTAGTCGGTCTCAACCTTTACAATATACAAAAGTAAATGGCGTGTTCTCCCTGTGTGTGACCATCTCCTCCTATCAGTATTCTACTGAATGCTAGAATGAATGAGCGATGAGTGACGAGCAACCCCCTCCTCTGTTCCTGCACACTGATCTTCTACTCTACTCCGATCCTCGAGACACTCTTCCTCTATCCACTGAATCCGCCAGATCCTGCAGACTTGCAATTGTCAGCACCCCTGTCCGTGCTGGACAACCTCTGCCTGTGGTGACATTTGTCCTAATCCCAACCACCTTCTTAACTGCTCATAACTTCCTTAGCAACCCCGAACGGCTACCAAGTACTCTGCTTTGACTTCTGCAAAACTTGGACTCTGTGACAGTCATCGTCCCCACGTCTCGACCATACTGCACTTCATCACCTTTCAAACTTACCTGTCGGCTTCGCTTAACTCCCATGGCTTCCAGTCCAATCTGCCCCTTCCTCCATGCTTGAATTATGTGGAAAACCTATTGGTGTCATTGTTCGACAACCTGTCAACACCCAACCTATTTCCTTGCAAACATGTAGTTTGTCGACATCTTAACTTGTTGACCTTCGACCTTCTCCTTCTTTCGACTACACCTCGATAGATTCTGCTCAACTACTTGGCTTTCGACAGCCAGTCTTCCTTTCGCACCAATGGTTGTCGACAATCCCCCTAGTCGACTTTTCCTGTCGATCATCTTCGACTGTTTTTCCTAGGCCTTGATGCTCCTACATCACCACCTCCATTCTCCATCCACTTCATTCAAACTCTCCAAAAGTGAATCTCACATAAGTTTGTATGCACTATGTTTGACACTTTTAAAAACATGTTTTCAGCACCATTATAAAACTTTATATTTTGGACTTACTTCGAAGACTATTCGTGATTCATTAAAACATCAAATAGATTAATATACTTATTTAATAAAGTTGTTTTTTATTTTCTTTTTTAAGTTATATTATTTTCAAAATTTTAATATAATTTTGTGGAATTTTTTTTAAATCATAATTTCTCCAACTTTGTGAGAGAAATCTCACTTCTAAATCATGACCTTTTATAATAACCTTTAAAAATATCATCATATTTAAATCTATAAAAATGTGAACTCTCTGTGTATATATAATTAATCATATTATTAACAAATATGAGAAATAAAAATAAAATAATAAACATGATAATTGATGTCTTAAAAAAAATCTTTTGTATAATCTTAGAAGTGAATCAATTTGTTCTGCTTCACTTAATTATGATATTAAGAATATGTTTACGCATGGAGGGGATGACTTTTAATGGTACAAAAAATATAAGAAGATCACTTCTCTATGGGTGATGGGAATTTTAGATGAAGTAACAAAATGTTTCATTTAAAATTGATTTTCAAAATATAGAAGGAGAACACAATAACATAACTAAGCTGAAGTACATCATGTAGATATTCGAGGAGGGTCATCTACTATATTTAATTTTTTCATCAAAATGAGTGGTTTATAGGTGATCTTATCACATATGGGTACCTTTGATGTAACATAATTGAATAGTGAGAGAGGAACTAGAGCAAGCGATGCATTTTGAATCCACTGTGGGCCCATTAGATAATTTGTCATCTACCTTAGGCCAATGCCAACATCAATTGTTTACTCTATTTAAACAAACCCAAGATCTAGCCAAAGGTAAGGGAGTATGGGAGCAAGCATGGTGTACAATTTGTACAATAAAATACCACTTGAGTAATGATTATGTATGAATGAGGGAGGCTTTTCACTTAAACCTACACTGGATCCATTGTCATTACACCAATAAGAGAATGATACCTACAACATAGGGAAGATAAATACAATGAGAACATGTCATGAGTTTCAACTTGATGCAGGATTAATGTAGGATTTATGTTGGATTTACGGTTAGATGTAAATATCTTACCTAATAAATCATGTACACTTATGGGGAAGCCGTGATTGGGATACTTTCCCATTTAGTGGTGTTTGTATGTCAAATATTTAACTTGTTGAGAGATTGGAGAATGTTGAAGTTGATCTTACAAAAGTCAAGGCCATTGCTAAGTTCAAATTTATAGAGATCATGGATGATAATGACCCATATGCTACATTGAGAATTGAGTGGGCATTTGATAATGATATCATTATTAACCTAAAGAAGAAGAAGATGATTTTTTAATATGAAGGGAGTGGGGTTATGCAACCCCTCGGTTGATACTAGGAACTAAGATATCCTAAATATGTTGAAGATGATATTGACATATCTATGATTGATTAGATATACAATCTCACTGCATCCATATGAGATGAATGTGTGAACCCAATTGTAGATAAATCGGTAAGTCAGAAAAGTATTGTAATGCCCCATATTTTGAAAGTCAATAATTAAAACTATAAAATGAACTAGTGTAGCATTTTATTTGCTTATTATCTATTATACTCAGTTAGATTGATTAAGAATCTTGTTATGTAGACATGTGGGCTCCCTAGATGTGTGTATATTGAGTGGAATTTATTGTTGGTGAAGAATATGTTAGTTCAATTGAACATGCAAATTAAATGTGAAATATGAATATGTGGACATCGATTTAGCTTGTACTTTGGATATAGAACTGGTATATTGTATGTTTCAAATGAAATTACATGATTATTTAAATGTTATTTTAGTGATATAGATTATCACTTAAAAGAGTCATATATGTTTATATATGAGTTTTATGTTAATGATGAACTAACCCGCATGTTGATTGGCGATGAGATAGTCGGATTCCTATAGTGCCAAGGGGCATGAGATGTCTTGGACATCAAGAGGATAATGATGCTATATTAGTTTTTATGTTATTTCATTGTGAATTCCAATATTTCTATGACTTGTGGGTGAGTGTGAGTTTTGATAGGAACTACATCTTGCCTAAAGTGGTTGTTCAATGATGAGACCCCTTAGAACAGTGATGGCATAGTATGGTTGATGTAGGGTGTTGACCCTAGTACTATTCGGGGGGTGGAGGAAATTCCCATTGTTTATCTTCTGAAACTTGGAGTAGTGGGAAGGTTATGTTGAGCACGCTCCCCTAGATGTGTGATGATGACTAGTTAGTGGGTTGCTACTAGCGAATCTTGGTCAATGTAGTCGACACTTCTACTTACATGTTCTATATGTGGTTAGGTCGGTATAGCTGAAACCACAATATATTGCAATAGAGGATGTGATGGTGAGGTCAGGTGATGGAAGTAGTGGTATTTAGGTGGTTGGAGTGCTAATGGGGATGGATGGGACCAACGATGTACTGGATGGTGTCTTTCATTGTTATAAACCATTATGATTATATGCTCGATTGCTTAATTATGTTTACCTAATTCAGTTTTTAATGCTTTTGTATGAATATTTACGAATGATTAATGATGCATTATTTAAATTATTCTCTATATGTTGTTACAATCATATAAGAAATATGCATTAAGAGAAATAAATGTATATTATTAGTACCCATGCTTAAGATGCCTACAATGGCCACATATATGTCATTTCATGAATACATTAGTACGATTGGTTGGTTGATGAATACATTAGTATCATGAGTTGGTTGACCAATTGTTGAGCTATTAACCATGTGTTGCAATTTAAATTATTGTTGAAGTATTATATGTACATCAAATAGATTAAAGAAGTGTTACATAGTAGGTCTATAAATGTTTTATATATAGTATGATTTTGTTGATTGCTGAATATATTTAAGGTTTAAATGAATTGCATGAATTGTTGATATATATATATATATATATATATATATATATATATATATAATATTGAGATATTATGTATATATGTACAAAATATGATATGATATCTATTAAATATCTTCATTGAACTTGTGTGTGGGAAGGTAATATTAATAAATAGATAGATAGGGTTGTAGAAGTTCTTAGAAAATAGTTGTCATAGTTGCATTTAATATGGTAGCATGAAAGGTGAGACTTTGAAACCATGTTTATTACTTTTATTTATTTAAATCAAATTTCTATTTTTGGAAAAAATACATTTATTGATTGTTGAATATTATTCTATTGGAAATTAATCTAAAGAAAACTTGGATGAGGAGGAGGATGAGTACTTTTGATATAAATAGAAGAGTTGAGATTGGAAAGGGGTAGGTTCTTTTTCTTAAAGGATATTTTGGTAGGGAAAATTTGGAAGAGTTGGAAAAATTTGAGAACTCTTAGGAGATTTGATACATAGCATACTAGTGCATCACAATTCTGTTCTATGGGGGTCTCGGGCATAGAGGCATAGAAGGCCATTTGGAAGTGCTAAAAAAGTAGGATCACAGAGAAATAACAATAAACAAGATGCAAATATAAATCAAATAAACACAATAAAAGAGATACACCAATATATGTGATTGACCCAATTTGGGATACGTCCACGGAGAAATCGCTAGTCCTTTTTTATCATACCTGTTTGTGCCAAAAATTGTTACTAAGGCTAGGGTAACAAGCCAACACAATCTCAAGAGTAAAACTCAATTCAAACTAGGGTTTAGGGTTTTGTTTTAAGTGTTTTTGGTCTTAAACTTCAAGAAGATGCAGGGAATACATTCAGTAGATAAGCAACAACTAAATCATACACATATTCTGATAAAGATGTATATATATCACAAAAATCCAACAAAAGACTGTACTGAAGTTCACACATAAAGGACAAGCACTACTAGAAAATACACATTAACCAGCAATGAATTTGTCATTCATGAAACTAAACAAGTTCAAACATGAAGCCAACACAGACCAAATGAAGGGGAAAGAGTCATATATTCATAATTTCATCAGTAGATGTATATAAGAGTTACAGTACCTATCACTGAATAAGTCTGAAAGTACAAGCAGATAGCAGACCTCCTGATGCTCCCAAAAATCAGAACCTCCTCAATGACCCTTTGTCCCTCTTTTATAATTACAAAGAAGTGGTTCTATTTCCCCTTCATTAGGTCGAAATTGAAACCACTGAGCAGTTACATTAACTAACTAACTCAACTAATTAACTAAAAATAGTAAATCGGATTCCTGGCAAATATGGCGAATTTCTGGAAAATAGGTGTCAAAGAAGCTTCCATATCTCTCAATTGGTGACACCTGTGTAAAAATTGAGAGAGGTTTTTGTAAATGGATCCGTGATGGACAAAAACCTCTCTTGGTTTTTAAAAATTCATCTCCAGTCAATCAGAATCTGCCCTGCAAGATGAACACTAAAACAGGAAAATATTAAATCTTTAAAATCCCTGGAAAATAGGATGCAAAGATTAAACTAAATCTTTCAATCCTTGATAGCTGTTGCAAAACTGAGAGAGGTTTTTGTAGATGGGTATATTAGGAACAAAAACCTCCTTCAGGTTTCAAAAATTCCTCTCCATCAGCTCGCGGTCTGCATTTGACTTCAATCACTCAAACAGGAAAAACGCGATATTCTTGTAGCGCTCCCTTTGTTAAAATTTTGTCTAGCGCTACAAGAATAGCTGCCATGCCAGAATTTCGCAGTTTTTCAACTTTCTGCTAATTTGTCGAAGATTTTAAAAGTTACTTGGTTTAAGAAACAAGTCTAACTGCTCTCTAAACACATTAATGAATCAACTTTTGAAAATATGACCTTCTTTAACCCCCTTTAAAATATAAAAGATCAACAAAAATCAAATAAAACCTAAAAAGAATGGGCTCAAAACTTATTCAATCACCCATAGAGTTTCTAAGGATACTAAAACTAAAACTTAAAACCAAAAATTTAACTGAGGTAGATTGAAAAACAAACCAAAACTGGATTGAAAAAAAAACCAAAACTGGAGAAAATAAATCAAAAATGGAGAAAAATTTACTGACTTAACATCTGGCTCCAGCTGCGGGATGAAGTCCTCCCTGTGAGGCTTCAAGAACCTGTAGACTAGTGCCTTCTGTCTTCAATCTAACTGCCTGCCTGAAAAACTTCCATTGGGCTATGGAGTCTTTATTCAATCCTTCACACACTGATATATGTACAATGAAAATCAAATCTCTTTCTCTGAGGAACCTTCCATTTACTGAATCAAATCGAAATCCGATTTCCAATGTAACCAAGAAAAAATTTGGTCAACCCACCAAAACTTGTTTCCAACTCCAAATATATATATAATCAGAAATGTTAGAAAACATGAAGAGCAGAGATTTAACCACTTATACTCACTTTCATCAAATAATGTCTCTGAAATGACAGATTTATAATCTGCTACTGGATCAATAAAACTTCCACAAGTTACTTCTTCCTGCTCTATGAAAAATACAAGCTGTCCAAAAGAATATTTTGTTCCATGAATTTCAATCAGGCATTGGCGATAAAAGACATCAGGATCAGCCTGAATTTGCTTTGTAAATTTTTTAACAGTATCACCAATAATGTCAACACTTTGAACCTCCTTTTCCACACTGTCTTCAAATAAATGACTATCAGGCATTGGCTTTTGTTGTTCAAGGATAATAGACTGAATGCATTCTTGAATCTGCTGATCAGATTGTGACATATCACACTCCTCACAGATTTCTGGGTCTTTCTTTTCAATTTCATCATCATATTTATTAAAAATTAGACCATCTTCATAATGATTTTGAACAGCAGATTTATCATAACCATGAATGTAAGCAACTTCTGAAAATTTTTGAACATCTTGGCCTTCATCAAATTTAATATCAAAACCAAAAGGGATAGAGTCTAATTCATCACAGAATTCTTGTCTTGGAACCCTAATCTCTTCATCATAGCAAGGAGTATTCTGAGAAATTTTGAATGATAATGCTAAAGGTTCATCTTTTCCTTCATCCTGATCAATCTGAGCATTTGCAAACTCATCTGTTAGCTCAAGAAATTTCTTGATTTCAATGTCATCTTCGAAGACCCTCCAATGCTTAACATTATCAGGTACACAAGGCCTGTACCTCACTTCTATAGGATACCTTAACTGAGTAGTCTTAGGAATTCTGAAATATGAGGCTGCTAGAGACAATGAATCAGCTGTTTCATTATGATTCCTTGGAATATGAGTAATATTAAATGCTATGAAGTAATTTTCCAGCATATCCCATACCTCATTTCTGTAACTCTTCAGCAAACCCTGCTTTACTTGATATTTGTTCTTCACCTGTTGAACAACCAACTCGGAGTCGCCATATGCAGAAATCTGCTGAATTCCCAAATCTTTAGCAGCCTTCAGTCCCAGCAGCAGAGCTTCGTACTCAGCAGTGTTGTTGGTGGTAACAAATTCCAATTTATACATGAGTTTCACTATTTCACCCCCAGGAGAAATAAGTAAAACTCCAGCTCCAGCACCTTCTTTACATGAGGATCCATCAAAATACAACTGCCATAATGCATCCTGCTCCTCTTTGCTGTGTTTTATGGGCTGTTCTTTTTGTACTTGTAATAGACCAGCAGAATTCTCCTCTTCACTAAACTGTAGTATGCATGAACCAAGGTCTTTATCCACAGAGTACATTGGGTGATTTGTAGGATTTTTATCATCTGTGACTATATAAGCAAGCTGTAGCTCTCTGTAAAGTCTCCTATTTTCTCCACCAAAAACAGGAATGGTGGCATAAGAGAGGTCCATCTGTAATGTTCCCCCAACCTTCTTAGCCCATGACCTAGACAGAAGCAAGCCAAATTTTGGTGTGATGTCAGCTACCACAACATCCATTATTACACTTTTCATGGGCAACTGAGTAAGGTTGACAACCATGTCTTTTATCACTCCTAGACATTTTACAGCTCGGGAGTCAAAGGCATATAAATCATGGTAAGGCTTGGTGACATTAAGGCCTAGGGCTTCCATCACAGCTTTTGGCATCAAGTTATGGGATGCTCCTGAATCTAGCAGGCAATTATGAATCATCTGCTCGTGTACAGTCAAAGTTATATAGAAAGGAGGAGAAGCACCAACCTCATTTTCAGTTTTTTCAGCCAAAGCTGATCCAATGAATATTCTAGGGTTTTCTTCATGCAAATTCACTGTATCTGAAACTGGCTGATTATTGGGTATATTCATCACTTTCAAAACTGTATTCTTATATGATGGATTCTTGATAAGCTCAGAAAATCGCACAGGAATTTTTAGTTTACCTAACTCATTTTCCAAACTAAAATTTTGAACTGACTTGTTTACCTCCTCAATTTCTGCATTCTTCTTAGACTTTTCTGTAGGTTGCTTCTTTTCTGTTACAGGATCAGCAACTGGTTTATCAGGAATAACTGGAGCAGGAACAACAGCTTTCTTCTTAGGAGTTTGGACTACCTGTTTCGGGCCAGATCTGAGATTAATAGTTTTCTTAATTCCATTCTGATTAGTAGCAGCATTTACAACAGTTTTTTCAAACTCCAAGTCATCTTCAACCTCATACAAATCTGCATCATAGTACTCAGAATTTAGAAAATCTTCTTCTGTTACAAAACCTGTAAGCAATCCATCTCCAATATGATTCATGTCCTGATCAGTCTCAGTTTCTTCAAAGAGCAGCTGTTGGTCGATTTCTTCGTCATCAATCAAATTATTTTGAAAGGGTGGGGGCACTTTTTGATCCTCATTTTCCCTCCTTTCTTGCTGGATGTCATTATTTATTCGCTCCCTTGGCATGAATCTAGGAGCAAACTGTCTTCTAAACTGATTTTGGTTATTTGGGTTCCTCTGAGCTTCTGGAGCAGGTTTAGCAGAATTCTTTTCAAGCTCTAGTTTATTCAACTTTGCAGTAAGGATCTTAACCATTTTAGCCATCTCATCTATCTTGATCTCAGCAGACTGAGAAGCAGAACCTGCTATGACAGTTTCTTTCTTTCCTTTTCTTTCATACAGCTGTTGAGCTGTTTCATTCTTAAGTCTGTTTGAAGCTAGCAAATTAGACTCTACCTCTAAAGCTGCATCTTGCATGTTCACCAGGGTGATAGGTCTTCTTTCTCTCAGCAACAAAGAAAATTCATGATCAAAAGCATTTGCATAAGTTAACTTAGCTGATGTTTCTGTAGGTTTAATTTCTGCTGGAATTCTACTGTACATCTTATTAAACCTTTTGGAAAAATCTGCAACAGTCTCATCTTTCTTTCTTCTGAGAGCTCCAAACTCAGTTATATAGTATGTGTGATCCTTTGTGTCTCCCCATTGTCTCATGAAAAGATCATGGAGTTCTTCAATGATAGTAATTGAGTTGGCAGGCAAATCTCTAAACCATTTTCTTACATCCCCATCTAGACTCTGAACAAATACCCTCATCCATACATCTTTAATCTCAATATTCTGATTGTCAGCATAACTCAGGAAAGCCTCCCAATGTTCCTCAGCAGTGATTTCCCCTTGTCCATTGAATCTAGGCATATATTTCTGGTAATCACCTCCAGGTAATGCATGTAGAGGCTGAGGTAAAACTAATGGTGCATACCTAGCTGCAACCATGCGGTCCATCATATCCATGGGTGGGTTTTGACCTGCCATTTTTGTATTGACTGATTGTGAAGATGTGGAAACTTGACTAGAACCTTTCTGAAAAGGGTTCTTTCCTACTTTCAGCTGAAAGATAGGTATTTTATCAGGAGAGGAAATCTTAGCTTTCAAAAAACTTTGGGGATTAGTAAAGACCTGGAAAGTACTTTCAGGGATGGTAGGTTTTATCCAAGGTAAAGTTTCAGCTGAACTTAATGATATGCCCAACTGGTCAGGGTCACAGGAAGCTGGCAAAGATTGAGATTTTCTGAGTTTATTTGTTGTTTTCAAAATCTGCTCAGGGTCTGTCACACCAAGTTTCAATGGAGAAACAGGCCTATTCCTGGTCCCAATCCCTTTAGAAGCCACTGTGACTTCTTTTTGGTGAAAATAGCCTTTGAAAAAGTGTTGGTTCAAGTCCACCTCTTAAACCAAAAAAATGATAAGTATCCCAGGGAAGATATGCTTCAGCTTCGTCCCTGGCAACGGCGCCAAAGATGTTTGTGCCAGAAATTGTTACTAAGGCTAGGGTAACAAGCCAACACAATCTCAAGAGTAAAACTCAATTCAAACTGGGGTTTAGGGTTTTGTTTTAAGTGTTTTTGGTCTTGAACTTCAAGAAGATGCAGGGAATACATTCAGTAGATAAGCAACAACTAAATCATACACATATTCTGATAAAGATGTATATATATCACAAAAATCCAACAAAAGACTGTACTGAAGTTCACACATAAAGGACAAGCACTACTAGAAAATACACATTAACCAGCAATGAATTTGTCATTCATGAAACTAAACAAGTTCAAACATGAAGCCAACACAGACCAAATGAAGGGGAAAGAGTCATATATTCATAATTTCATCAGTAAATGTATATAAGAGTTACAGTACCTATCACTGAATAAGTCTGAAAGTACAAGCAGCTAGCAGACCTCCTGATGCTCCCAAAAATCAGAACCTCCTCAATGACCCTTTCTCCCTCTTTTATAATTACAAAGAAGTGGTTCTATTTCCCCTTCATTAGGTCGAAATTGAAACCACTGAGCAGTTACATTAACTAACTAACTCAACTAATTAACTAAAAATAGTAAATCGGATTCCTGGCAAATATGGCGAATTTCTGGAAAATAGGTGTCAAAGAAGCTTCCATATCTCTCAATTGGTGACACCTGTGTAAAAACTGAGAGAGGTTTTTGTAAATGGATCCGTGATGGAAAAAAAACTCTCTTGGTTTTTAAAAATTCATCTCCAGTCAATCAGAATCTGCCCTGCAAGATGAACACTAAAACAGGAAAATATTAAATCTTTAAAATCCCTGGAAAATAGGCTGCAAAGATTAAACTAAATCTTTCAATCCTTGACAGCTGTTGCAAAACTGAGAGAGGTTTTTGTAGATGGGTATCTTAGGAACAAAAACCTCCTTCAGTTTTCAAAAATTCCTCTCCATCAGCTCGCGGTCTGCATTTGACTTCAATCACTCAAACAGGAAAAACGCGATATTCTTGTAGCGCTCCCTTTGTTAAAATTTTGTCTAGCGCTACAAGAATAGCTTCCATGCCAGAATTTCGTAGTTTTTCAACTTTCTGCTAATTTGTCGGAGATTTTAAAAGTTACTTGGTTTAAGAAACAAGTCTAACTGCTCTCTAAACACATTAATGAATCAACTTTTGAAAATATGACCTTCTTTAACCCCCTTTAAAATATAAAAGATCAACAAAAATCAAATAAAACCTAAAAAGAATGGGCTCAAAACTTATTCAATCACCCATAGAGTTTCTAAGGATACTAAAACTAAAACTTAAAACCAAAAATTTAACTGAGGTAGATTGAAAAACAAACCAAAACTGGATTGAAAAAAAAACCAAAACTGGAGAAAATAAATCAAAAATGGAGAAAAATTTACTGACTTAACAATACCATCTAGCAAAATCAAGGGATACAACCCGCAACACATCTGCTGCAATTTCCTCTTCACTCCCTCAAAGTCTATCTTACACAATCAAAGAGATATTTACAATGCTACAATACATAGCCATATTACAATGCCTTTCTTTTAAAGAGGGATTACCATGGGAAAATACTATGGAACACCCAATACCATGGGAGCATAAATCATCCATTATTGACCAAGTCACGACTATGAAATTAAAAAAAATTACAAGGCATTTTTTCCAAAATTTTTGCTACGGAGGCACTACCCCTGAATCCCTGCCACGAGGGGGTGGATCCTAAAGCGTAGTCTCCCCCCCCTGGATCCCCCATGGCAACTATATTTGGGGGGGAATCCTCCCGAACCCCCCCCCCCCCCCCCACCCGTCATGGGTTGGGATCCATACATGACTGATACATGTTCTTTGAATTGGAAGATCAAGCTCCACAACCAACAGGATGGATTCCTGGGGCTAGGGAGCCGACTAGGCCCCTAGTTGGCTAAGAGGTAAAACCATGGTTATGCTTTGGGCAACGAAGAGGCAAGCAACTTGAGGGGAAGATGGAGGCTTGCTTCAGTTTGGACTTACTCACGATTCTTATATCGAGGTATTCTTCAGATTGTGATTTTAAATTACTTATATATTGTTGCAAACTTCTTATATGTTGTTTTAAAATGCTTATAAGTTGCTTATATGCTGCTATAGTTACATGATTCATTATGGTATTTCATGCTATGTGAATCACGACTGGAGTATTAGTATTTCTGAATTATTTGATAAAGAAGTAACCGGCCTTGATGGGTGTTACAAGTATCTACTCCTTTGATGCTAATTTTGATGAGGCATTACAAAATTAACAAGTACACCACTGTTACATATAATTCAAGAATTGCACCAATGTGTGAATAATATGATGCATTAGATTAGAATTTAGAATTTTACCCAAGTATGATGGAACTAGAGACACCAAAGAGTTTTTGGACATAATGGAATATAAGGAATCTTAACAATTTTATGATTGTGGGGCACTTGGTTGAGAAGAAGTTTTGAAAAATAATATTCTTTATCCTCCAATCTATTGTTGCATAACCTAATCGAAGGAGATGCGCTAATTTTAGAACTTAGTAAGAGGGAAATGTGTAATGTTTATACCTAAAGAATAGTTGATACATGACATAAGTCACCACAATATAATATTTTTAAAAAATTAACACCCAATGTCGATGGATGAAAGATGGAAGAGACATATAACTTCAATGCTAATAAATCAATATATATATATCGTAAAAAAATATATATATTAAACATTAAGTTAATTATTACACCAAGACAAACAAGTTGCAATCTATAACCTAGTATTTAAAAAATTGTTACATCCTTTCCATATCCTACAAAATTAAATTATAATAATAAAATATGGAATGTGGACCAAATAATAATCATTCATAGATCTCTATATAATAATAGCTTAACAATTTTATCATTGCACGGGGCACTTGGTTGATAGGAATTGTTGAAAAATAATACTCTTTATCCTCCAATCTATTATTGCAAAACCTATTCAAACGAGATGTGTTCATTTACAATCTAGTATTAGTACGATGTATAATATTTGTGTATAAAATGAGATTATACATGGCATAAGTTGTCTTAATATAATATTTTTAAAAATTAACATTCAATATAGATGGAAGAGACATAGAACTTTAAGGCTACTAAATCAAAATCTAAAAATATATATATTTATAAAACATTTAAAAAAAAATGTTAAACATTAAATCAATTATTAAAAAAAACAAGTTAGAAACTATAACATGATATTTAACTGATTGTAACATCCTCCATATCCTACAAAATTAAATTAAATTAATAATATGTTATACAAAATTAAATCATAGTAATAAAATATAAAATGTGAACCAACATTCATAAATCTCAATCTATATAAATACTATAAAATAAAATCATACTAACCAATTCGTCACGGTCACATGAAGTTTCCGCTGAGAGCCGAGGAGCTAGCGAAGGATTCGTTCCTGTGCTGGTTGGAAAGGGGAGAAAGCGATTCATGATGGCGACCGGTCATATGAATCATCCTCTTATGGCTGTTTTGCTTGAGACGTCGGCTGAGGAGTTGGGATTTCAACAAAGTGGAGCCCTAACAGTTGACGAAGTGAGTTTCCAACGCTTACTCTCTTTGATTGCGATTTGACATAGAGGCTGCCTTTCCAATATTCAAATCGTCTAACCGAAAATTTTTAGGTGAGGCATAGTTTTACTTTTTTTTGTTATTTTTTTTTTGAATATTAACAATCTGGATTATTTTAAAATGGGTCAAAAAGTTCTTGGAGCACAGTTCTATGACATAGTTCTACAGTAAATGGTATGGAACTACAATTCCATCAATTTTATAACCAAATCTAAAAAACAAGTCACCAAAAAATACAGAACAATTTGAATGCAAGTTATCCCAAGCCCTTTACGATTGATCATTCTTCCAACTTGCATTTACTTTGATGTAAAAATATAACACGATATACAAAATGTATATATCAAATCGACACATATTTGTTGCACGTGAAATTCCTTCGTTGTGAATGTCACGTGAATATCTTTATTCTTTAAATGCATCATGCGAAAGGCAAAGCATTATCTTTCTTGGATTTCTTTATTCTTAAAGTGCATAAAGCAAAGCATTGGCGTTACAACATTGGAAATGGATTCAAATATATGTCAAAGTAAAATGTATTAAAACGAAGTTCTTTACCTGAACAGATACAAGTTCGGATTAAAACAAGTAAATTCAGGTGTTTGCATGTGTTTATTTTATTTTCATTGGCGCCCATGTGGAAAGTGAGAGAAGAGATTAAATAAATAAATCTTCATAAGATTACATTTTCATAATTACTTATTTTTAACATAAAAATGGGTTTTTTTCACCAAATGTATGAAAACGGATTTTATGTCTATCTTTTATATTTAATTAAAGAAATATTATTATTTATTAGTCAAAATATTATGTAAAATATAAGTATGTCGATTATATATGATGATGAATTAGCATAGATCCATCTTAAACCTATATCTATCAAGCACCGAGAGGGATCCAATTTCTTGAGGTGTATTTCTTTTTTTAATTTAAACTCAAAAAATTTGATCTCTCTTGATTGATAGATCCGGGTTTAAGTTTTAAGTTTTTATTTTATAAACGAACATCTATTTTTTAATTAGTTTTCATAATATTTTATTTTATGAACCAACATGGATTTTTTTAAGTACTTTCCATAATTTTTTATTTTATGAGACGACATGAATTTTTTTAATTATTTTGTTACAATCGTTATATCACGTTACAACATCTCCCCCATACTGGACTGTAGAGCACCTCATTTCACTAGGTGCAATCAGATCAATTTTGGTTTATTAATCGTAAGAAGGTAAGGAATTATTTGATTTAACAAAAAAAATGTAATGTCCCCATTTTGACCCTTATGACCTAATTGGCTTTCAATGTAAATAATGTATACATGTGATGAATGATTCATAGCATGGAGCTCAAGGCCAAGGCGCCGCTAGTGAATGCTCAACTTTGAGAGGCAAGTATTTGACATTGTGTGATCCATGTGCTATTAAGCCATGGAAATTGTAAAATGATGTAAATATCATGCAATAAAAATACTAAGGGCTGGCTATGGATGCAACTAAATGAGGGGGACCATGTATCCACTAGGGAGAAGTGAGGGGGTGTGGGATTGAACCCTAGACTTCCATATGTCACCATGAGAACCCCTTTGACCTGTCTTAGCTGCCATTTATTTCTGCTGTAAGATAGTACTGCAGGAGGACGGTTCATGAGGTCGATGGAGTGGGGGGTGACCCAAAGTCAAATGGAAGGGTATGGAGCTCATTTTGCCTTGATCTACACATCACTCCACCCATGATAGTTCGTATTCCTGGATCCCCATCCCATTAGGGACTAGCAACCAGAGTTTGGAAAAAAAAACGCAGACCGAGCACTGGAGGGAGGAACCCAAAATCATGATCCTTAGGGAGGCCACGATTTGCAGAGCCAAAGATGCACATAAAATTTGTGTGGGAAGTGGAATCCGATGGGGATTTACAGACCTGTTTCCTGGGCAGAATCCGAGAGGGTGATATGCCCAGAAGTTCATGAGAAAACCCAGATCTAATAGTCGAAATCTTGTTGCAGGATAGAGCCATTCGGCCACAATGTTGAGGAAGATCTGAGTGCGAATCACAGTGGGAAGAGACCAGGAGGGTTTAGACTGTGTGGTTGAGCCAGTGTGGGCTCATTTACCCTTGGATTAGTAGTTGGGACCAACCATACTTGCCCAGGTCAGTGCTAAGGGAAGGGGTGCTCGAGAGATTGTGCAGCAGAGAAGGGGACCTTACTTAGGCTGAGAGTGGGGTGATGGGGGTGCCTAGACTGTCTAAGTCCATTTGGTTATGATTACAACTCTGTGGATGAGCTCATTGAGCTAGAAAACTCCTTACTTGTCTCCCACTTGCTTGGCAAAACCAGTTGTGTGTTGGATGACTCGAATGACTGAGAATCCAAGGATGTGAGTGAACATGAGTGTTACTCCTTAGTGGATACATAGCCCCAACTTGGGGGTGGTCTCTGAGTGCTGAAATACTACAGGATGGGAAGAGACCAATGGTTGGGTTGGAACGTTGCAGTCCATAGCGAGTTTGCTTGGGGGTTTCAATTAAAGATAAGTGTTTCCCGTTGTCTCTGAATTATGTCAATTTCTATACATGGTTGATTGTTTGTTTATGTAGAAATGCATGGAATAGTCTAGCTGATTAATGGATTGAACACTTGTATTTATGTTGTTATTAGGCCCTTGATGAATGCTGGTAAATGCATCTGAGTGTGTGTTAATATGTTTTAATGCAACTGTTTTTTGCCTCCATGTGCTTTACTTATATGTAAATCTGTTCATTGATGAATAGGGATGAGTTTTGTTGAGGCCCTGATTGTGTAGAGGGTTCAGTTATGACTGTAGGGAAGAAATAAACATTCCCCTATGGTGTTCAGACTCCCCCTATGGATCAGATGAAGAGAAAATCCATGACTGAGTAGTAGGAGAGTCCCTTACAGAGTGGAAATGAGGCATGGATGAAGTCAAGGGCCACATTTTAGGTTGGATGAAGGATAGGTTCAGAGTCATCAGATGCGGCAGAGGATCATGCAGTGGCATAATGCTCGCCGAGAGCTTTCCAAAGGTATAAAGTTTTCCCAAAATGGACTTGGGATGAGAAAGTTATTAGCTAGAGAAGTTGTGCAGTTGGGATTCCGACTTCCCAAACCCACAATGCGGATTGTGGATTGCGAACGTCAGAAGGATGATACTATGGATTTATGAGTTGTGGTTTTGATTTCTTATTCCCGCAACGCAGTTTGTGGATTGCGGAAGTCAGAAGAGTAAATTTTCTGGAGTTGTCAAATGGTGGTTCTGACTTCTGAGTTCCACAAGGCGTATTGCGTATTGCGGAAGTTGGAGAGGTAATTTTTCTGGATTGGTGAATTTGGAGTTCCAACTTCCAAGTCCCACAAGGTAGATTGCAGGATTCAGGGGAGCAATTCTTCAGAGTTAAGATTTCAGAGTTTCGAATTTCGAGTTCCGCAAGGCGAGTTGTAGATTGCGGAAGTCGGAGGCGTGATTCGATGAGGTGGAATATTTGGTGTTCCGAATTTCGATTTCTGCATTGCGGATTGTGGAAGTCGGAGGTGCATTCCTTAGGCGATGTGCATTTAGGGGCTCCGATTTTTGACTCCCACAAGGAGGATTGCAGATTGTGGAAGTCAGAGAGGATAATTCTTCGGAACAAAGAATTGGTGTCCCGAATTCCAATTTCTACACTGAGGATTGTAGATTGTAGAGGTCAGAGGTGTGATCCTCATTGGAGCTATAATCTACAGTTTCGACTTCCAACTTCCGATTGTGGATTGCGGACTGAAGACCATTGCAACTGTGTAATAAATGACATAGTTGCGGATCATTTTTAGAGAAAAAAAAAGACCAGCAGATTTTCCCCCCATCAGTCTAAAGGACACTGAGGGATTGGGGACGTGACATAATGGTATCAAAGCCCAAGGTTGCAGCACTAGGGCTGCTCGAGAAAAGCCATGATGTGGAAGAGGAATTACACACTATGATGAGGAATTGGGAAGGGATAACTCTTTAACTTTTCTCTTGTTGATATAATTATATTTTGTGAGTTATATATATATGAAATTGTGGACAGGAATGTTGAAAATGCAACATATTAGATAGATGAATTGTGTATGTATAGTAGGCATATCAAGAGATAATGCATAGTGCATGTGAACTTGCTTGTTCTTGCATGTGCTATTGCATATTTCCAAAAGTTGTTAATGAGCACATTGCTTTACAATTTGAATGCACACCTAACAAAGATATGGAAAAAGAAAAGGATTTTTGAGATGCCTTGCTTACACTTTGCTTGAAAAATGATGAAAGTGTTGTTTCTAGTGGTTCTTCATTTTACCAAGCTAATAGAAGCATGGTTGAAGATGTTGATGATGATATTGCATATGACTAGTAGCCTTGTGAAGAAAGGATGGAGCACAAATCCATGATAAAGAAGTTGGTGGAAGGACTGTGTAGTCCTTGGTAAGAGGTCAGTGGATCAGGTAACATCATATGGTATGTTGATTGCAGCCATGCATGTAATGTTTATTTTTGTTGATTGTACAAGTGTTGAGAAAGGATGGGTAAGAATCATTTAACCATGTTTCAATCATCATAAAATGGTATGCATGTAATAGTGAATGCATTTATGTGAAAGACATCCCACATGGTATGGTGAGGTATGTGGTAGTAAAGAAATGGGCATTATACCATGTGATTGTTTTATTTTATTTTTATTTTTTTGCATCCATAAGAAATAAAAGCATTCCATGTGTGAAGCCATGAGAATGTTGGGTTGTGAATCCTGCAGTGCTCAACAAGTATCCCATGAACTCCCTATTGGTGTTAATTTGGGGATGAAATTTCTTTTCCAACAACCAAGGAGTGACAAAAATCCTGATGTGTTGTGTTTGGCTGAAAAATAAGGCACCCAGATAGTTAACCAAGTAGTTGGGCGGGGGGTGGATGGGTATTGTGTTGAAGCATTGATTGAGATGCACAACTTACCATGGTAGGACAAATGTATAAACACTAAAATGTTTAGATCAATGTTGTAGTGCATTGGGTGCATTAAGTAAATGCACATTAAAAGATTGTGTAAATCTTGTCGATTATGCATGCATATGTATGGTTACATATATGTTAATAAGCATCGTGTGGATGCATGGCTATGGTGTACATTTCATTGAAATTAGATAATAGATGAAATAGTAGAATTGTTAAAAATTCTAAGATTCTTGCATGAGATGCTATGGGAAAAGAATTGCATGAAGAGGGTAGTTGTGTTTGATGGGCCACTAGAGTGCTCTATTGGGAGGATAGAGTTGCATGATAGATATGAGTGTGCAATCATAAGTATTGGAAAATTGGTTGAATTCCATAGACCGTGTGACCACAGCATGCAACCTTATTGGGATAATGATGCATATAAAGAAAAGGTATTTCATTACATTTAAAATAATAACAACTGATAGTGTTTGAATTGTGGAGTATTTTAATTCTGAGATCACTTTAGTGATTGTTATAAATGTTGCAATGAAAATATTATATGTGTGGATACTCACAAATTGTTTGGCTAATTGAAAATTTTAGAAGTACAGGCAGGGATGTCTTAGGTGTGGCAATGTGGGTAAGTCCATGATAAGACTGGAATCCACCATGTACAAAATCCAAATATTGTGAGGGTGATCTCATGAATGTGAAATATGATTCCTGGATGAGATAAATTTGAAACTTTTGATTTAAGTTATGAGAGTGATTCCATGGTTGCAAAATCTAACTTATGTACAGAACAAAGTTATAAATTTCAGATTTGAGAATTTGCTAGTAATTACTAATGGTTGTTTGGTTATTTAGAATTGTGTCAAGAAGACATGTTGTAGGTGGGTTTCTATGCTATGGGAGCAAGCCTAAACCATAATGGATAAACTGATACCACTTACAAGGGACAAACAATATGAGGATGGCCTCATGGTTGAATAAACCAAAATTTCGTGGTGAATAGAATTGTAAATTTAGATTTGAGCTTGATTGAGGAGGACACATTGCAAGAAGAGAAGAGACATATGCAAAAAAGATAATTAATTTGTGAGTCTTGTTAAAAATATGCATGTATGATTATTAGAATTAATGA
Organism: Larix kaempferi; assembly: GCA_027924585.1. Classification (NCBI taxonomy): domain Eukaryota; kingdom Viridiplantae; phylum Streptophyta; class Pinopsida; order Pinales; family Pinaceae; genus Larix; species Larix kaempferi. The sequence goes on along the minus strand of BSBM01000195.1, from coordinate 31,929,167 downwards.
CCAAGGCATGTTTTTATCTCAGACTGCTTGAGTGTTCATGTTTCATTTTAGACTGCTTGAGTGTGCATGTTTTATTTCAGATTGCTTGAGTGTGACTAGGGCCTACATGACTCACATTGGAAAGGGGTGCACACAATTCGGCTGTTGTGTTGTGTTATGGTTGTCAACATTGAATACACTGTAAAGGAATGGATGCATTCTTGGTGTTTCAATATTAGAGAGTGAATTGTATGAAGTATGTTACAATTTTATATCAACAATAACTGACAAGCTTACCTACCCATCTTGTGTTGTCAAGTATTACACCTGCAATTGGTAATGCATGCTAAGGAGAAAGTGAAGTGGGTTCCGAGGTTGGCTGGAGCATGTGGGGATGCTATGGCTCTGTAGTAGAGCCTTGACTTGGAAATGGTCATGGTACAGTTTCCTTCCAATGGACTGTTAACCCAGACGAGAGTGTTGGCTTGGAAATGGAGAGGGTAAGGCTCCGTAATAGAGTCCTTGATCGAGAAATGGTCATGGTACATTTTCCTTCCATTGGCCTATTAACCCAGATGAGAGTGTTGACTTGGAAATGGAGAGGGAAAACCAGGTATGGGACTACTTTGGCACCATAAATGCTTGGTAATTCCAGTCGGTGCATTGGTTAAGCATTGAATGGTGTGGATTCACCCATGTGTTGGCCAAACATTCGTTATTGTATGCACAGGTGATCCGAGGTTTGTAGAAACTTGGTTACCTTTTGATGCACACCTGAAGAGCACTGGAAGGGGTGCATAAAGTCTTTTGGGTTCCATAGTTGTTGGAAGTCAATGCAAGATACCTATGGAGTTAAATAAATATGCTCATAAAGATAAGTATTTGGTTTATCTTGCATCTTCTTGCTTATTTAATATGAAAACACACATGTATATGATTTAGTTATGATTTTTAAACTCTTGTTTAGATATAAACCCTATGAAAATGAAGTTGACATGTGAATTGATTCAATGTTTGAGTGTATGTATTACTGGAAGCAAGAACCTGGAAGGCATCATAAGGATGCATCTGGACATGTCACTATCCTAGAGAGCTCGGTATGAGCAACAATGGAGAATGGTGATAGTGGACTTGTGTGGTTCCTAGCTGCCAAAGGTTATGTATGAAATAATGGGGAAAGGTTCCCTGGATGAGAAGCCTTGGACAGACCTTAGACACCAAGTGTAATCACTAAAACAAGAAAGGGTGAGTCAAGCATTCACATTTGAAGTGAAAGAGACCAAGGAGCATGGAACCATAGTGGTGGTGGGGCTCCAGATTGGATCAAGACTAAGAGGGGAAAAATATTACTCTTCTCTTTTCCTTTTTGATTGATGCATGTTAGAAAACACAAAATTGTTGAATGCATGTTATGGCTGAAAGTTGATTGTGTTTATTTGCTTGAAATAAATTGTGAATGCTGAAATAGTTAATTCCCTATGAAAAGATGAACATGAAAGAGTTCATGTGTATGTCAGGAAAGCATGAAATGTGTGGAAGTCTCATGGATAAAGCATGAACTTTCGATGTAAATTGGGAAAGTAATTGACTAATTTCAATGCTTATGTTATGCTTGGCCTAACAAGAGTTGCAATGATGAATTTCACAGGTGAAAGGTAAATCAATTGGTTACAGTTGTTACAAGACTAGTGTTGCTAGTAAGCAAAGTGTGGATAGCTGTGCACATTGATTATGGAAGCAGACCAAAGGCTATTGGAATTGGCTGAAAATCTCTTTCAAACAATTGCCAAGACCCAATAAAATATTAGGGAGACGCTCAAGCTACAAAAGCAACATAATGAGATGAACCACAAGGTTTTGCAGGACTCTATTTGTCTGCAAACTGAGGTAAAAGGCATTGTGGAAGCTATCAGCAGTGGAAAGGACAACATTTCAATGAAGAGGTAGTCACCCAATCATCCCACTAAGAAACGCTCAAGGATGGAAGGTAAATAAATTAAAGGGATTGTTGTGGGGCCGGAAGGTCAAAGCCAGTAGAAGCAACCTATTGAAACCAAGGACTTGGTCTTGGAAGCTCAAAGTAAAAGATAAAGTGCAAGACAAACCTGCCACATTTCGTGAATTTTTGGACATGTGTAAATTGTCTATGTATTCCTAAATATTGGAACACCGAGGACGATGTTATTCTAAGGGGGGGGGGGGAATTGTAATGTCCCCATTTTGACACTTAGGACCTAATTGGATTTCAATGTAAATAATGTATACATGTGATGAATGATTCCTAGCATGGAGCTCAAGGCCAAGGCCCTGCTAGTGAATGCTCAGCTTTGAGAGGCAAGTATTTGACATTGTGTGATCGATGTGCTATTAAGCCATGGAAATTGTAAAATTATGAAAATATCGTGTAACAAAAATACTAACGGGCTGGCTATGGACGCAACTAAATGAGGGGGACCATGTATCCACTAGGGAGAGGTGAGGGGGTGTGGGATTGAACCCTAGACTACCATATGTCACCATAAGAACCCCTTTGACCTGTCCTAGTTACCATTTATTTCTGCTATAAGGTAGTACTATAGGAGGACGGTTCATGAGGTCGATGGAGTGGGGGGAAACCCAAAGTCGGATGGCAGGGTATGGAGCTCGGTTTTCCTTGATCCACACGTCACTGCACCCATGTTAGTTCATATTCCTAGATCCCCATCCCATTAGGGAACAACAACCAAAGTTTGGAAAAAAAACACGTAGACTGAGTAGTGGAGGGAGGAACCTGAAATCATGATCCTGAGGGAGGCCGTGATTTGTAGATTCAAAGACACACAAAAAATTCATGTGGGAAGTGAAATCCGGTGGGGATTTACAAACCCTATCCCTTGGGAAAATATGAGAGGGTGAGATGCCCAAAAGTTCATGAGAAAACCCATATCTAATAGCCATAATCCTGTTGTGGGACAGAGCCATTCGACCACAATGTTGAGGAAGATACGAGTATGGATCATAGTGGGAAGAAACCAGGAGGGTTTAGACTGTGTGGTTAAGCCAGTGTGCTCATTTACCATGGGATTAGCAGTCGGGACCAGCCATACTTGCCCAGTTCAGCGCTGGGGGAAGGGACTCCCGAGATACTTTACAACAGAGAAGGGGACCTTACTTAGGCTGAGAGTGGGGTGATAGGGGTTCCTGGATTGTATAAAGACATTTGGTTATGACTGCAGCTCTGTGGATGAGCTCATTGACCTAGAAAAATATTTACCTATCTCCCACTTGCTTGACAAAACCAGTTGTGTGCTGGATGACCTGAATGACTGAGAATCCAAGGCTATGAGTGAACCTGAGTGTTACTCCTTATTAGATACATATCCCCAGCTCGGGAGTTGTATCTAAGTGCTGAAATACTACAGGATGGGAATATACCTATGGTTGGGTTGGAAAGTTGCAGTCCATAGCCATTTTTCTTAGGGGTTTCAATTAAAGATAAGTGTTTCATGTTGTCTCTGAATTATGCCAATTTCTATACATGGTTGATTGTTTGTTTATGTATAAATGCATGGAATGATCCAACTGATTGATGGAATGAGCACTTGTATTTATGTTGTTATTAGGCCCATGATGAATGTTGGTAAATGCATATGAGTGTGTGGTAATATGGGTTAATGCAGTTGTGTTTTTCCTTCATGTGGTTTACTTATATGTAAATCTGTTCATTGATGAATAGGGATGAGTTTGGTTGAGACCCTGAGTGTGAAGAGGGTTCAATTAGGACTGCGGGGAAGAAATAGACATTCCCCTATGGCATTCAGGCTCCCCCTTTGGATTAGATGAAGAGAAAATCCATGAATGTGTAGTAGGAGAGCCCCTTACAGAGTGGAAATGAGGCATGGATGAAGTTAGGGGCCACATTTTAGGTTGGATGAAGGGTAGGTTCAAAGTCATCGGATGTAGAAGAGGATCATGCAGTGGCATAAAGATTGTTAAGATATTTCCAATGGTACCGAGTTTTCCAAAAATGGACTTGGGATGAGAAATTTATGAGCTAGAGAAGTTGTGCAGTTGGGATTCCGACTTCCCAAACCTGCAATGCGGATTGTGGATTGCGGACATCGGAAGGATGATTCTATGGAGTTATGCATGGTGGTTTTGACTTCCGAATCCTGCAACATGGATTACGAATTGCGGAAGTCGGAAGAGTAAATTTTTCGGAGCTGTGAAATGGTGGTTTTGAATTCTGAGTTCCGCAAGGCAGATTGCAAATTGCGAAAGTCTGAGAGGTAATTTTTCTGGATTGGTGAATTTGGAGTTCCAACATCCGAGTCTCGCAAGGAGGATTGCAGATTGCGTGTGTTGGGGGAGAAATTCTTCGGATTTGAGATTTTGGAGTTCCGACTTCCGAGTTCCATAAGGTGGGTTACGGATTGCGGAAGTCGAAGGTGTGATTCGACGAGGTGGAATATTTGGTGTTCTGAATTCTGATTTCCGCACTATGGATTGTGGAAGTCAGAGGCACATTACTTCGGAGTTTTTCATTTTTTGGTTCTGATTTCTGACTCACGGAAGGAGGATTGAGGATTACGGAATTCAAAGAGGATATTTCATCGTAATAGATAATTGGTGTCCCGAATTCTGATTTATGCACTACGGATTGTAGATTGCGGAGGTCGGAGGTGTAATCCTCATCAGAGTTGTAATCTGCAGTTTCGACTTCCGACTTCCAATTGCGGATTGTGGACTAAAGACCATTGTAGCTGTGTACGAAATGACAGAGTTTCGGATCCATTTTGGAGAAAAAAAATACCAGCAAGTTGTTCCCCCTTCACTTTAAAGGACACTTAGGGATCGGGGACATGACAAAATTATTTTTGTGATAAAAAAGTTTTAATAAAAACATTCAAAGTCACCATAATTATGATGGATAAAATGTTAGGTAGGTCAATATCGTAGCAAAAATGTTGATTGTCCTTTAATGTAAGTGTATACATGACATTTTATGAAAAATTGATTTTCATCTTCAACTCTTTTAATGTCACAAATATGACAAATTCTTTCATTCTATAATTTTTTATGATTTTCTTCTTTATTCTAGTTAAAACAGAGAGATACTTTTTGTTGGGCCCAAAAATAGCCCTTTTTTCCTATACTTATCAACACCTTTTTTCCTTATTTTTCCTTAGTTTTCCATAACCCAGACTGTATCTTTCCATGTCAAGCGTGGATCTCATCAGGTATAATCTACTATTGGTTTATCTTATTAATGCCTAATATTGTTTATGGTTATGAAATTTATCTTTTAATTTGTGCTAACATGTAATGATTTGAAAAAGATAGTTCAGAGCCTTGAAAGAACATAGGTGTAGCAACTCGCTGAACCTATGGAGGAAATGAATACATGGTGCAAGATGTCACTTCTTGAATTCAACCCATATATCGCCGTGACAGCTCAAGCATCCTTCCACAAGGCCAGCTGTGACTGGGTCATGATAAAACATCCAAGCATCTTCTCTTCCAATCAGTTGGAATCTATTTGGTCTGTTAACAACACAGAGTAACAACTCAAGCCTGAATGAAACGACTTCATTCAATTTCATTCATGGCTGTAACTATTTCTGTTTCAATCCGAAAGTCTGAAGATCGTAGATATTCATGGCTGCTAGATATTTGTGGAACGAAATTATGTCATCTGTGTATAAATGTAAGAAAGTGTTCTGAGCCCGGGGGCTGGTTAATTGGAATTTTGATTGTAAGAGCTGTAACAGAGTGCTGTAACTGTGGATCTACCATTTTAATACAAGGAGTAGAATTCTTGATATTCTCGTGTCTTAATTTTTGTTAGTTTCATGACATCTATATTAGAAGGCCAGGGCCCTCCTTCTCACAGAGATCTCCGAGTTAGATATATGCTTTAGTTTTGTTTATGTTATTTTGGTTGGAATTATAGTAGACATATTTACAGTGAGCTAAAATAGTAGTTGTTAATGATTTCATTTTCCTTTGGAGTGCTGTGACATTGTGGTGTGACAGTCGATTGTGTAGAATAGTTTTCCTTTTGATGCAAGTGTGTTAGTTCGCTATTACAGTCAAGCTTAGCTCTGATTTCTTTCTGTCATTTATCTTTCTTAGAATTCACTAATTCAGTCAGATTATGGTTCAATCTTAGTTCTGGTTCATTACTGTCATTTATATTTCTTAGGATTTTTTGGATTAGACAGGTTATGGTTTAAGTTATCTGTAGTTTGATATTTTTAGGATTTTACTTCTTGCAAAAGTAAGTCTAGTTTATTCATTCTTAGACCAGTAACTATTGGATTGATGTTGTAGGAAAGTAGAAGTCCTTTGAAGTTCTTAGATGGATAATTTAGATTCGCTTTAGAAATGAGTTGAGTTTGATTGAGCAGTTAATTAGGATAATTGATCTTCATTCATTCAATCAGCTACTTGAGTGTTTATGAATAGATTTTTCCAATTGCCTTTGAAATAACAAGGCCTAACTGGGTTGACAATTTATATCGAGAATTCTGTCTATTAATTAGAATTGATTAGCATATAGAGTGACCAACATTTTGGAACCATTGTCGGGGATGGTAATTGATAGACATAGATGGTAGTTGATTAATTGATTTCATTATCTATGAATATTTGAATCTTGCATGAATATGAGAAGAAAGACTCGGGAACCCCCCCCCAAAATACTAACCCTGCAGGTGGAATAGGTCGTGGCGGTAACCAAGGTTTGGGAAGATAGACATTCATTGATGAAATAATTGCCAAAACTGATTCCTGTACCAGACTACCGTGATCATCTTTAGGAAGAGGAAACTCTGTTTTCCCTAATCTTGAAACCTGTACATCAACCATGGAGAGTGCAATGGGACCTTCAACTCCCATTCCTGAGAATAAACCTACTGAAGGAAAAGGAAGTGCTACAGGTGTAGTTGTTCGAGAGGATATATATCGAATCAACGAGTGTAGAGTAACTAAATAAGAGTGGTTAGAAAATTGCCAAGAAGCAGAGGAAGAAAGAAGGAGAGAGGAAGAAAGGAGGAGAAAAGAAGAAGAAAGGGAAGAGGAAGAAAGAAGGAGAGAAGAACGAAGGAACTAGGGAAACATGGATAACAAAGATCATGAAGAAAATCATGAACATCCTAATGGCCATGAAGAGGAAACAGGGGACAACCATCATGGAGACATGGTTGTCACCTCGAATTTCCAATTCGACAAGTACCTGGGGATGCTCCTATGAAGAATATCTCACCCTCAGTTTTGCTGAATTTCCATGGCAAGTACATTGAAGACCCAGATGAATTCCTTTTCGAATTTGATATCCTTTGTTGCAGCTATGACTATACCTCCAGTGGGTAGAAATTGAAATTATTTCCATCCACCCTAAAAGGAAATGCCCTACGTTGGTTCATGAGTTTGGGTCGTGAAACCATTATTACTTGGGAAAAAATGAAATAAACCTTACCTTCCAAATGCCAAGACTATTGCAGAACCAAAGATAGGAGGGGAGAAATGTTTAAAATGGTCCAGAAAGAAGAGGAGAGATTGGAAGATTTTGCTGAGAGATTGTTATATAATTTACAAAGGTCCAGTCATGCCGATATTGGGAAAGATGTACTCAAGATTATCTTATTGCATGGGATAAGAGAAGATTTCCTAGACATGTTGAATTTGTTTGGGAAGGGGGATATCTCAAAATAACCCTCTGAAAATATCATTGACTCATGTTGAAGATATTTGAGGGAATCCTCTAGAACCAACAATCGAGACATAGAACGAGATCGAGATGTCATCACTAGGACACAAAAGTCAGCCAATGGAGGGGCCACTCAGGAAGAAATAGGAAACCTTCTTGTGAATTTTAAAACAGATATGATGAGCTCCATCTTATCGGAGTTGGATGTTTTGAGAGAAAAACAGAGGGAAGTAGAAGAAGATATAGAACTTGGTGTATTCTGTGCTAAATGCAGGAAGAAGCACCTGCTCAAAGAATGCCCACTTGACAAGATGGAGGTATGTCGAATATGTGAATTGGATCATGACACCAAAGAATGTAATTCATTGCCCAAAGTCAAAGTAGTCCTGTAGGAATCTACTTAAAATATGGAACAAGCTTATTTCATCGCTCAGAAGAAGACTTGGCAACCTCGGAATCAAGGTATGAACCCAGATCCCTCACCTTTTTGGAATAATATGAATAACATTAATAATATGATTACTATGAATAATCAGTTTCCATCACATTATTACTATTATAATAACCAATGGAATCCACCTCAAAATTCAATGCAAAATCCTAATCCTTGGACGCCATGGGAACAACAATCAAACCATCAAGCCCCTTGGTCTCCTGATTGGAGAAATTCCTACCCAGGAAATCAGTTTCCTCACAACACAATTCCTTATCAACAGTATCCTCACCAACAATATCAACAACCACAGTTGCAACTCCAAAACAATGCCACACCAATGAACGTACCACTACAACCACAACTTCCTACTCAGACTAACCCCAACTCGAATAATAAGGAAACACATCAATTTGAAACTGCCAACATGCCAGCTTATTCCATTTCCTCAATTCCCTACAATAACATACACCTACGATCAGGGAGGGTAATGGAACCCATCGTCATCGAGGATGTTCCATCCTTTGTGACTGAAGTGAGAATGAATCAACAATTCAATAATTCAGTTAATACAACAATCCCCATCATTGAGGATGATGAAAATCCTACTAAAACACCAGCTGAAACATAAGAAGAAACATACATTGAAACACAACCTACACAACTGACAAGAGAACCACCATATCATGAATGCTTGGCCTTATAGAAGATAGTGGAACAACCTTGGTTCAATCTCTTAGGAGAATTGAAGAATATTTATGTCAAGATTTCACTGTTATAAGCCCTTCATGATGTACCTATCTACGTCAAGACCATTAGGGATCCGTGCGTTAAAAATCCAAGAAGAAAGCCTAGGGACCCTCCTACAGTCCATGTAGTGGGAGAAATGTCTGAATTGATAATGGGTAGGGATCCACTAGCTAAGTATGACGACCCAGGTAATCCTAATGTCACAATATACATTGGGAATACTCAGATACCCAACGTATTGGTAGAATTAGGTGCATCCATAAATGTTATGACCATCGAGACTGTAAAGAAACTGGGACTCACTAATCTCAGGCCTACCCCTACTATACTAGAATTGGCTGATAGGTTTACAATCAAACCTGAAGGAATATTAGATGACTTGGTGGTCACTGTCGATTCGTGGGAATAACCTGCAGACTTCTTGGTTTTACAACCTAAGTTGCAGCTGGGGGGACACTCGTTAATCCTAGGACGAACTTGGTTAGGTACAACAGATGCATGTATCAGCTGTAGATCAGGCTCCATGACTATTTTTGACGGGGCTGACATTAAAAAATTGACCCTATATCCTCCAACCATACCAATTTCTGATGCTGAAACTCCAATATGGGTGGATTTGGAGGAAGAGGAAGGCATTCAGTCATTGTTAAAAATCGAGAAGGCCCTGACTTTCAAAACTAAAACTGAATATGATGCCATCAACAATTTCATTAGTGAGCCCACGTCTGTCACTAGAAATGCATATCAAATTATGAACAACACCTTAAGTGAAATAGAACAAGAAGATCTGATTGAAGAGACTCTAGTTAGTGATGCCGAAATAATCCCAGTTATTAAAAACTTGAAAAGTACTCCAATAGAAATCGATCTTGGAAAAACTATGAACATTAATCCAAATATTGTGCTTGATGAGCTGGAATGACTGATCACATTGCCAAAAAAACATAAGGGAGCCTTTGCATGGGAATATATAGATATGAGGGGTATCCCCTCAAACTTGTGTACCCACCATATTTATATCAAAAGTGACTCTAGGCCAGTGTGCCAACCTCAACACCGAATGAACCTGAATTTAAGGGATATTGTGAAGGAAGAAATTCAAAAACTCTTGGAGGCAGGATTTATCTACATAATTTCTGACAGCGAGTGGGTTTTCCCACTCGTGATCGTACCTAAAAAGAATGGAAAATGGAGAGTCTGTGTAGATTACAGAGAACTAAATAAAGCAACACAGAAAGACCATTTTCCCGTACCATTTATTGATCAGGTTCTAGACACCTTGTCTAGAAAGAAATTGTTTTCCTTCCTGGATGGATTCAGTGCTTATAATCAAATCCAGATTGACCCAAAAACCAAGAAAAAACCACCTTCACTTGTCCTTGGGGAACCTTTGCATATAGGGTGCTTCTTTTTGGGTTATGTAATGCACCGACCACATTTCAGAGAGTTGTGATTGGGATCTTTTCTAAGATGGTTAACGATTGCATGGAAATCTTTATGGACGATTTCACTCCATACGGTAGTAGTTTTGACGAAGCATTGAAGAATATGGAAAGAGTTTTAGAACTCTATGAACAAAAGAACCTATCTCTGAGCACTAAAAAGTGCCACATGATGATGGATGAGGGTATAGTTTTGGGGCACTTTATCTCTGCTGCAGGTATCCAGGTCGATCTAGCAAAAATTAAGGTAATCACAAACATTCCCACTACTGGAACGCAGAAAGAGGTACGTATCTTCCTCAGGCATGTTGGTTATTACAGAAGATTTATAGAAAAATTTTCCAAGCTAGCTTCTCCTTTATTTACTTTATTGATGAAGGATGTACAATTTGTTTGGACATATGCATGTCAAACAACATTTGTAGAGATCAATAAAAGGTTGTCCACAATTCCTATTCTATGAGGACCTGACCGGGATTTTCCTTTTCATATTTCTTCCGATGCTTCAGATATGGCTATTGGAGCAGTGTTGGGACAGTAGAAAGGTCATAGTCCATATGTTGTTTATTACATCGGTAAGAATCTGGCCCCTGCTGAACTAAATTACATAGTTACAGAAAAAGAATTCCTTGCTATTGTTTATGCCATTAATAATTTTAGACATTACATCACTGGGTATCCTACTTTCGTGCACACTGATCACTCAACCATTAAGTACTTAATGAATAAACCTATCACTAATGCTAGAGTAACTAGGTGGCTGTTATTGTTACAAGAATTTGACATTACTATAGTTGACAGACCAAGAAAAGAAAATGTCGTTGTTGATTTTCTTTCTCAACTTACTAACAAAGTTGATGATGCACCAGTCGAAGATTCTTTTCCAGATGAACATTTGTTTGCAATCTCAACTCATTCTCCATGGTATGCAGATGTCGCTAACTATTTGGCTGTAGTCAAGCTTCCAACACATTTATCAAAGAGAGAAAAAAGGAAAATCATACAACAGAGTGCTAGATACTGCTGGATAGATGGACATCTCTTTTATACCGGTCTAGATTTGGAAATCAGAAGGTGTGTGAGGGAGGATGAAATTTACAGTATCTTGAAGGCTTTCCACGATGAGCCCTGTGGGGGACATTGTGCTGATAAGAGAACTGGTCATAAGGAATTAAGGATGGGGTATTTTTGGCCAACAATGTTCAAGGATGCGAAGAAATATGTTCAGGCTTGTGACAACTGCCAAAGAATGGGCCAGCCAAACAGAGTAGATGAAATGCCTCTTTAGTCATAGCTGGTGGTTGAACCTTTTGATAGACGGGCTCTAGATTTCGTAGGGCCTATCAACCCTCCTTCGAAGCAAAAATATTATATCCTAGTTTTCATAGATTATATGACCAAGTGGGTGGAGGCTGTGGCTTTGGTCAAGGCCAATGATCAAGCTATAATGGATTTCTTATATGAAGATATCTTCACCATTTTTGGGGTACCCAAAGAAATAGTTATAGATGGAGGACCATAGTTTGTTTCCCATAAATTGGAAGCCCTATTGCATAAATATCACATTCAACATAAGATAACCTCACCATATCATCCATAGGACAATGGTCATGTGGAAAGCACGAATAAGGTAATTGAGGCTATTCTGACAAAATTGGTGAAGTGCCACCGCAGAGATTGGGCTGAAATACTTCCAGAAGCATTATGAGCATACTGTACCACATGGCGCAACACTACAGGTTTATCTCCATACGAATTGGTGTACAGTAAGAGCATTGTCTTTCCCATTGAATTTGAAATGAAAACTCTAAAGACAACCATAAAATAAAACCTAGACTTAATAGAGGCTCAGAGGAACCGACTGAATCAATTACATGAACTATATGAGAAGCGCACAACTGCTATGCATTAGACGCCATTAATTCAATAACAACGTTCCAAATGGCATGATAGGTTCATAAAGAAGAAAGTCTTCTGTGAAGGAGACTGGGATTTACTGTATGATTCACGGTTCAAGAGGGATTTTAAAGGCAAGTTGTGTACAATATGGCTAGGAACCTACCAAATAGACAAAGTATTTGACAATGGAATAGTCCGCTTGACCACTATTGATGAAAACCAAACACCATTATTTGCCAATGGTCATCGGCTGCGACTGTATCATAAACCGATTTCAAAGAATGCATTCATTTCACATGTTGTAGCTGATCCAGATTATCAACTGATGCAGGAGTAGGGATTTTCCCCTGTCCCTGATAACTCTTAAAAAGAACTACTACAATTCCACACAGAAAATTGTACATAAATAAATCGTTGTTTTCTTTTTTTCATTATTATTTTTTAAGCTTTGATTGGTTCGTTTTTTAGAATTGTGTACAGGTGTATGCGTGGAGGTTCACTTGAATAGAAGTAGTCGTCATTTGGGCCAAGCGATTGCAGGGATTCCAGTTGATCTTCCAATCTTTGGACAACTCCACTAATATTTGTCGAATTTTCCTATCTTAAGTCGCAGTTGTAACTCCACTAATTTTCACCGAATTTCCCTATCTTTGTAGCTGTAACTCCATTGAATTCCGCCGAATATACCTATCTCTGCAGCTGTAACTCTACTAGATCCCTCCAAATTTTCCTAGTTCGCAGTTGTGACTCCGCTTGATCTTTCCAATTCGTGCCTGCGACTCTGCTAATTCTTCAGTTGAAAGATTGTTGTATCTCCACCAATTTCTATCAGCTTGCTCCAGTCTCCACGAGTAACATTGAATATATCCTGTTCACCATGTACTCTTATGATTTATGCCAGCATGGATGTACTTTACCTGCCTAGTTGACGACGACCAACTCATGGAAGCATGTGTGTATTCATGTCTTCACCAGTGATGTGACTGTGAAATGGTGCCACTGTGGAAAAATGACGGCTCAACATTATATTGAAAGGTATGAGTTTTAATCAGAAGCATAATTAGGCATGAATTGACACAACAAGTAATAATGATTATACCTTGTCGTTAGTCCCTGTCAGCAATCCATAGTCAATCAATTGAAACCGAAAACTCATCCAAATTGTTACCCGTACTTATTATATGACCGCCATTTTACCCGTTTCGTGCGATATTCTTCCAACGATTTTATCCCATAACTGTGCCAAATTTCCAAAGATACCCAAATCAACTTCGGCTATCCATCGATTGTTTATGCATGCAGTAACTCCAATGTTTGAAACTGGTAACTCTTGCATTTGCTAGCAGAACTCGCAGAAGATAAGCAATATGGGTATCCTATTGAGATACGAACCTGTAAACATAAAGTCTCTACGCGAAAATAGGGAGGTCTTTTCCATCTTTGTGGAAGTCGGGTGGACAGGGTATTTCCAAAGATTAAACGGTTTCCATGTGGAGACGACACTCCAATTTTCTCTAAACTTGACTAGCACTCACTTAGAAGTTAGAGAATTAAGGATAGACGTTACAGAGGAAATTGTGGCAGAAGTTATAGGATTTCCCAGGATTGGGAGGAGATGGTTTGGTCGGAAGCGACACAATTTGACTGCAGCTGAGGATTTTCTAGCAGCAGGAGAAAGCATTCAGCTAAGAGGTAGAGGAACAACATTGGATACATTACCAAGGCCTTGAGATCAGATTTCAGTCTTTTTAAAGAAGTACATCACTTGTGAGGGCAGGTACCAAGTAGTTTACATTTATGAATTTTTCCTACTGTCCCATTTACGCCAGGGTAGATAACTCAATATGCCATTCTATCTTTTAAGAACCCTACAAAGCATGGCTCATTATGACAGAACTTCTTGACATCCCTCGTCTTCCCTAACAAATCATGGGTTAATCAAATTGTTAGTTTTAAGGGCCCTTGCACGTCAGAATTTAGCATGGTCACAATTTGTTGCTGGGCCAAGGGTACCCCAAGAACCTGCCTTGGAAATAAGGGGCATTGAGGTAGAGGGTGATGATCGAAGCTCCTCAGATTTAGTTTGGGGGAGGGATAGAGTGTCAGCATACCAATTGGAGGATTTCTAGGAGGAAGATTTGGGGGAAACTGCAACAACATCAAACCCTGTTGAAGAAGAAGTTACAATGGGGGCTGTGGCAAATGAAACTATAAATTTAGAAGCTGCAGCAGCAGAAGCTGAAACTGGAGCAATAGTAGATGCTGCGACAGTGGAAGCTGTAATGGAAGAAGCAGAACATTATGCAGAGGCAAGGGAAGGAGGGTATATGGAATTCCTGAACGTTGAATCCTACCCTGAAATAATGAGAGCTATAATTCCGGAGGAGGGATTTGTTGTCGAAACATGGAGAGTTAGTGCATTGAGACTTGAACCTTCCATCCCTATTTCTAAAAATGCGGAGATTCCTGTGTCACAGAGAGGAAGGAAAAGATCAAGTGGTAAGGGCCAGACACCCAGTCTTGTGAAAAGGAGAAGAACTAGAGCTGCTACTGCGACAGAAGCGGTACATGCAATAGGGGCAAATTTTGAAATTCCTATTCTAAAAACCCAATCACCCACTGTGACACAAGAACCTGTTGCAAGTGAACCCCAAATTGAAAATTTAATTTTTGAGAATGATTTGTTAAAGGAGGAAGTACAAATGCTACAGGATGAATTGGAGAAGTGGAAAGAAGCATGCAAAAAGCTGGCAAAAAAGAGCTTGAACACTTTTGTTGAGGTTGCAGATCACTTGGAGAATTCACCTCCTATTTTGGAGGATGGAGAACATGAGGAACTGATATGTTCAGCATGTGGAGATATATTCAAACTTGCGGGGTGTAAAATTACAGTGGTGGAATTAGTAGCATGGAAATTCGCACAAGAAAGGCAAGGAAGAGAAGAAATACCTATAGTGGAGCTAATGGAAGAGAATGAGCCAGAAGTGGACATAATTCATGTTCTAGAGCTACAAGAGGATGCAGAAATACAACCTAGCCATCGGGGGATACTGAACTACTTCTGGATCAGTCTCAACATTTAGGAGACATTGAAATAATTCAAGAGCAATCTCAGTGGTCTGAAGGCATTGAAATTTTAGAACAGGATGCTTTTACACAAGAACCAACACTCTAGGAATCTATCATTGAAGTAGCAACACAAAAAATATGTACTTTTAGTAAGCCACAGGAATTGGATGTTGTTACACAAGAACCAACATCCTCAAAAATGTTTGTTGAAGCTGCGACTCAATAGAAGACGATGAGATTGGAACGCAAGAGAAGAATGTTGTTACATAAGAACCAACATCCTTAGAATTATTTGTTGAAGCTGCGACTCAAACTGAAGTTGCCAGGATTGAAATACATAAAAGGGATGCTGCTACACAAGAACTACCATTTCCAAAATTGTTTGTTGAAGCAACAACACAAACTGAAGTCGTTGGGAATGGAATACAGAAGACGGATGTTGCTACATAAGACCCAGCATTCCCAAAGTTGGTTGCTAAGGAAGCCACACAAATAGAGGCTACTGCAACACTTCTGGAAGAAGAAGCTGCTACGTTGTCAATGCAGAATGAGAAGGAAAAGACATATGGTGATAAGGTACAAATGAAAATATATCAGGAAATTATTGAATTAGACTCTGATGATGAGAAGGATGCAGATGATAGAAGAATTCAAGGCTTGGTGAAGGAGCTTTCATTGTTGAAACTCAAAGTTAAGATATGGAAGGATCATGTTGACCGGTGTAAGGTAGGGATGGTTCCCCTTTATGAGCACATAAATACTATCACAAGATTGAGGAAAAAATGGGCAGAAGAATTTGTCTTTCAGAGAAACCAATGGGAAAGTGTGCAAAACTAATTTTTGGAGCTGAGAAAATTTAAATTCATGCAGAAGGAAAAAGATCAAATGTAAACTTTCTCTTAGGAATTGTTGATCTTTAAACCCCATATGTTTCCTATTTGGTGTTCCTTTATGAACAAATGACCCTATTTTAATTGAAATCCTTGAAGGAAGGGAGACCCTATCAGTTGATAACCTGCCCTCAGTTTTTGGAGACCTTTTTGCAGAGCAGTTTCATTGAGAATAATTTATTGTGTGAAATATATTTAAGTGAGATGGCATGCTTCATGGATTCTCTCTCTAATCATGTTCGTTATTTGGGTGATGTTCAGTTGAGGGATTTCACCTCCTTTGTTACTAATCACATGCAGTGGTAGAATTCCTTTTAGATTGTTACTAAGAATGAGGATAACTCTAATCTTTGGATCAGGAGTGAACCTCAATCCCATGGGGTCCTTATTACAAAACATGAGAGGATCCTTTCATCCCCCATGAAGACTCAGTAGATGATAGATTTGCAGAAGAAGGTCACTTCCACCTGTGTCCAATTGATTTCCTAGCAGAAGCTTCATGCCCTGGAAGGTAGCAAGCAGAGATGGCAAGTCTCTTCTCCATCTTTGAAGGGAAGGGACCCCTACTGTTTTAAGAACTTCAAGCAGGATCTTCCTAGGGTGGATGGATATGTCAAGTGCATGGAGATATGTGGACCCCGCTAGTTTGGGATAAAATTTAAGTTCCCACTCATATAGATGCCAGAGAGACAATACAGAGGCAATTATAAATTGACCAAGGCAAAGGATAAACAAGGCTAGGAAAAGTGGATCACTTGTAATGGGTTCTTGGAATTGGCTGAGAGACTTGAGCTTTCTTTCAATTTCACTAATCTACACAGACAGAGCTTAGAATCAGACTCAGACTAGTTGGCTGTATTGTATGAGGAAATGCAAATGGATAGCTGGGGGGATATGTTGGGCCCCAAAATAGCCCCTTTTTCCTATACTTATCAACACCTTTTTCCCCTGTTTTGCCTTACTTTTCCATAACCCAGACTGTATCTTTCCAGGTCAAGCTTGGATCTCATCAGGTATAATCTATTATTGCTTTATCTTATTAATGCCTAATATTGTTTACGGTTATGAAATTTATCTTTTAATTTGTGCTAACATGTATTGATTTGACAAATATAGTTCAGAGCCTTGAAAGACCATAGGTGTAGCAGCTTGCTGAACCTATGGAGGAAAGGAATACATGGCACCAACTTTCCCTTCCTGAATTCAGTCCCATATATCGCTATGACAGCTCAAGCATCCTTCCACGAGGCCAACTGCGACTGGGTCATGATAAAACGTCCAAGCATATTCTCTTCCAATCAGTTGGAATCTATTCTGTCTATTAACAACACAGAGTAACAGCGCAGGCCTGAACGAAACGACTTCATTCAATTTCATTCATAGATGTAATTGTTTTTGCTTAGATCTGGAAGCCTAAAGATCGTAGATCTTCATGGCTACCGTACATTTGTGGAACGAAATTATATCATGTGTGTATAAATGTAAGAAGGCGTTCTAAGCCTTGGGGTTGGTTAATTGACATTTTGATTGTAAGAGTTGTAACAGAGTGCTGTAACTGTGGATCTACCATTTTAATACAAGGAGCCGAATTCTTAATATTCCCGTGTCTTAATTTGTGTTAGTTTCACGGCATCTTTGTTAGGAAGCCAGGGCCAACATTCTCACAAAGATCACTGAGTTAGATAGATGCTTTAGTTTTGTTTTTGTTATTTTGGTGTGGAATTACAGTAGGCATATTTATAGTGAGTTGCAATAGTAGTTCTTAATGATTTCATTTTCCTTTGGAGTGCCGTGACAGTGTGGTGTGACATTCAATTGTGTAGAATAGTTTTCCTTTTGATGCAAGCATGTTAGTTCTTTGTTACAGTCAAGCTCAGCTATGATTTCTTTCTATAATTTATCTTTCTTAGAATTCGCCAATTTAGTCAGATTATGGTTCAAGTTTAGTTCTGGTTCATTACTATCATTTATCCTTTTTAGGATTTATTGGATTAGACAGGTTATGGTTTAAGTTATTTGTAGTTTGATATTTTTAGGATTTAACTTCTTGCAAAAGTAAGTCTATTTTATTCATTCTTAGATCAGTAACTATTGGATTGATGTTGTAGGAAAGTAGAAGTCCTTCGAAGTCCTTAGATGGATAATTTAGATTGGATCTAGCAATGAGTTGAGTTTGACTGAGCAGTTAGGTAGGATAATTGATCTTCATTCATTCAATCAGCTAATTGATTGTTTATGCATAGATTTTCTAATTTCCTTTGAAATAACAAGACCTACTTGGGTTGACAATTTATACTGAGCATTTTGTCTATTAATTAGAATTGATTAGCATATAGAGTGACCAACACTTTTGATCTTCTAGATTACAGTTTATCACCTTTTTATAATACCTTTATTTCTCTTATCCTTTAATTCTTTATCGCATTGCAACTTCTCCTTAAATTTAGATCTTATAATACTTTTAATGTTATCACTCTTTTGTAGAGGTATCTCTTGTTCGAATACCAATGATTTAGACAAGATTTGGTGTGTTTATGGAAATTTCAATTTCAATTGCAAGTGGCTTTGATTAGAGTATGAAGCAATCTTAGGAAGCCTCTTATCTCCCATATTTTTTTTATCTTATTCTTGTACATTAGGTACTATCCATGTACATGATCTCAATGGGGAGGGACTTGATTTTACGAGGAAGATATGATAAAGTGGATTGTATTTATTTGTGATATTATATGTTATAAAGCGCTTTTGGATTTTCTATATCTTTCTCCACAATTATCGAAAAATGCATTCTTCAACTTTTATGAAAACAATAAAATATAAGTTTTGTAAATTTGAAGTGACTATAGTTGAAGTCCATATTTAAATGCTTTCGAACTCTCTTCTTTCAATGATCAACATTGCGTAAGCGTTGGACTAAGCTAATGTTATAGAAATGGAACAAGTGACTATTAATTAATATATTTGCTCAAATTATAAGAAGGTGAAGCTAAATTGCGTAAGCACTGGACTAAGCTAATGTTATAGAACTGGGACAAGCGATTATTACTAAATATATTTGCTCAAATTATAAGAAGGTGAAGCTAATCTGTTTTTGAGAAGGTTCATTTAATGCCAATTCATAGTACTTTATGGCATTATGTACTTGTTAATTTTTGGGATATGTGATTAATCATTTAAAACCCACCCTGGTTTCTATCATGATAACTTTCCATTCTATCATGATAACTTTTCCTTATAAAATTGTATGTGTTAATGTGATGGTTATTGTTAGCACTCATAATTTCTCCCTTGGTCGTGGAAGGATAGTTCTAAGGTAACTATTTCAAACCAATCTTTAGGAGGAAACCTAGATTTTTTCCTACTAGAGAGGGCTCTCTCAACAAATAAATACAATGGATAGAGATATTTCAGAATGATTGTGCTTTAAATTTGTAAGCAAATGAAACACATAGATAGCATTGGGCATGGAGTCAAAATCAAAATGTCTAAGAATTGATAGAATTTTAACAATAAATATTTTTGCAAAGGCAAGGTAGTTATCTTTCCATAGTCAAGTTATTTTTTGTAGGTGATAAAGGAAGAAAAAGAGACAATCCATCAACATTGGGAACCGATTCTGGATGAATCCAATATTAACTTTGGATGAAAATTGTGAATACTTAGAACCAATAAACCAGAGCATAGTTACATGAATTCTGATTTAATCAAACTCTCATGTAAGCATGAAAGAAAACATGATGGAAATAAATTTACTGGAATAAGAAATGACATAAATGGAAGGGAATTACAGACTGTAAATCAACAACACAATAAAATTTTCTCTTTGAAAATGTTTCAACTCTGCTCGACCATATTTATTAAAACTAAAAAAAGATCGATACAAAATGTGTATTCCTTTCACGGGTTCCAACCCTAATTACATTTCCAAAATTTGTTTTTATACATAAAGGGGCCTCTTGAGGCAAAACCTAACTATTTTACTTCTAAAAATAGTAAAATTTAAACTACTTATTACATTCCATTTCTATCAAAATTTGCATAATTTAAAATTTCCCAAAATAACATTTGATATCTTCTATCAGTTGTAGTTGCTAACGAAACTTTCTTTCTCGGACAGGAACTTTCACATGTGCAAAATACGTATTTCATTTCCCCATACTTCTACACCGTTTTCCACCATTATGTAGAGGGAATCTCGTAACTGGTAACTTATTTAACTAGGGCTTTCATTTCCACATGATCCGCAATTGAGATTGGAGGTATTTTTGCACCTATGATAGCCAACTAGTTTCGAATTTCAAAATCATCTGAGAGTTTTTCCAGCACAATTTTTCCTGTTAGGACATTAGTCATGTTTTCAAACTTTTCATGGTTCATCCTGATTTCAAATAACAAATTCTTATAATCATTCTGGGAGATTAACTTATTATCTACATCCCAGAAAGAAGTAAAACCTTTCTGAATCAGTTTTTCAAATGTTTTTTTGAAGGATTCCACCTATTTATTCATCTGTTATTCCTTAGTTTGGACATTCTCAACATGAGAAAGTTTTCCAAGGATCCTCCTGGCCCAAGTGATAACTGATTTTCTGTTCTTAATGGCCATTTCCTTCAAATCATCTTCTGTCAAAGTATTTAAAAATTTAATGGTATTTTGGGCTATGTCCTTCGTTTATTTTATCCCGAACCTCTCTCATTGTTGTACAGCTTTGTATACTGTCATTGGCTATTGTTTATTTTTTCTTCATAAAACTCAATTAAGTCTTGAATTTTGTAGCCTTGTTTATTATCGAATCCCAAATCAAATGTTTTGCACCTTGCATGGGAAGCTGCCTTTTAACTTGAGACATTAATTTTTGATTTTTATCCATCAACTCCTTATTCTTATTTTCCAATTCTTTTCTTTCTTCTTCTTTTTTCTGGTTTTCTTCCTCCAGCTTCTGGTTTTCTTCTTTCAATTCTTTAATTTCCACTTCTTATAGTATTACTTGAGACATTGCTTGAATTAAATCCTCTATATTTGATTCTTTGCTTCTTTGACATGTTTCTTTCCTTTCTTGTACCAGACCTACTAATTTTTTCTTCAATTTGAGTCTTGAGACTCAACTTGTCCTTCTCCCAGCTCACTTCTTTTTCTTCGATTTTAAGCAATTTCGATTTATAATCATCTAACTCTTGTGATAGGGATTCTTTTTCTTGTTCTAAAACAGTCAACTTAGATGCTTGAATCAGTTGAGTGATTGGAATTTTGAGCTTTTTCTTAAGAAACCGAATGGTACTTTCCTTTTCAATTAAGAGTTTCTTTCTCGCTTCTCCTTTTTTTGGTTCATTATTAGTTTGTACTAAATCAATTTCTAGTTTCTTGATTTTTTGCTGATGAGCTCTGTTCTCTGTCTTCTCCTTTTTCAATTGGATTTCTAATTTGTTCACTGTATTTTGCAACTTTGTAATTTTCAAAGTGGCTTTCATCAAGTCTGCATAAATGATCTCTCCATTTTTCCTATGTAGATGCATCTTATCTGGAACTGGTATCTTGTTCAAATTTATCTTCATCTCTGAAACTTTGTCATCATAAGATATGGCCAAATTGAAAGTGGTTTTACAGGATCTCTAGCAGTCATTAAAGTGACCCCAAATCTACTGCACTTCTGATTTTAGGAAACAATTTATTTATTTTCTCCAATGTAGCATGTTTGTCTTGACCGTATTTAACGTACAATTCAGCTCTAGATTGAAACTTGTCACTATCACCTGTATCTTTTGCTTCATCAAAATTATAGTCAAACATCTAAACCTATGGGCCTTGATATTTTTTCTTTATCTTTCCCTTTTTCACTCCCAAACATAATCAACTCCTTTTGTGGATTTGATTTGAATTTATTACTTCCTTCTTGTTTTTCCACCTCCATATCAGTAGTTTCATGGAAACTCCTCTTGTTGGCAATCTCAGTTTTTTTGGGGTAGGTATCAATTCAACTGAAAATTTTGCTGGTGCAGAAGTATTGGATTGTGAACATTCTGAGGCTTCTACATCATATTCATATTGCAACAAATTGGCTTTCCGAGCTAATGCTTCAACTTATTCATGATCAAATTCCCCACTTTTGTTTTGCTGTTTCCTTTGGGAAATGATATGATATGGGTCATAATTGATAGAAATTGTTAACACCCAAAAATTGTTCACTAGCTCATCTCCCTAGTCACATAACCCATTTGTCCACTTTTCCTACACTTTTGGCCTCCAAAACCCTCAAATGGTTACCAAAATGGAAAACAATCATTATTTCCCTCCTCAATTAATGAAATTCCTCCAAAAAAGGTCAAAAACTCACAAAAGGGTCCAAAATTCCCAAAATAAAAGAAAAAAGGGAAAAAGACAAAAATAAATTCAAAAGAGGGAAAAACCCTAAAACTATTTACCAATACTATTGGTTGCCCAAAACCATGGGCCAATACTCCACCACTCAAAATATCTATAAAAGGTGATGAAGGCCCCCCATTTCACATCCATCAATCACTCTTCATACCCCTATGTTACCAAAATTCCTGTTGAACCCTAGCCTATCACCTTGAGCTTATGTTCACCATTTTAGTTGAGTCTTGGCCACCTTTTGAGAATTTACAGAAGGGAAAGGAACTCTAGAGATCCGGTGCACTACTCGCGTACAGCTTCAAGGACTTGAACAACCTCATCCCTGAGGTAAACACCATAGCAAACCCGTGTTTTCCCATTAATACAAAAAATTTCAAATTCCATTATTGAGTTCCTCATGGTTGCTTAATTTTACAGTTACTGTTATTGTTAAACTTATTTTATGTTATCACTTGCACATGTCACATCTTAATATCTAGTTTTTATTCATTTCACATATTATTTTCTACCCATTATTGAAATGCTACTAAGGGTTCCTAAATCCTTAGTAGGTGCTCTTTAGCATGAGCTTGGGTGAAAACCCTAGCTACAACAATGAACTTAATAAAATTCATTATCTCCAATTATTTTTCAAATGGCGATCTAGATTGCATGAGAAAAGATCAACGACGGAGACTGAGTTTCGCTAGAAAGAGAAGCAAGGTGAATAACGCAAGTAAAGGATGCCGAAATGACCATTAAAGTGACATTGAAAAGAAGGCGAGATCAATGGCCCCTTGATTGGACAGTGGTAGATAAACAATTCACATTCATTCCATGCTGCCAATATGTGCATTGGAATGAGACCCTTGGCGGTTGCGAAATACCATACCACCCTCCACGTGTCAGCATTGTATAATTTCACAATCTGGGAGGGTGGTAAGGAAAACCACTTCTCGATGTTGTGAAACCACCTCCAGGGGTATAAAAATCCAAAAGCACGTGGAAGAGTTCACATTTGTCATTTGAGTGTTGGGTGATTGGGACATGTGCATGCAGCGGGAAGACGACAAAAGATACCTTTTCAACTTGTCAATTTCAAGGTAGGCCCTTCAAATCTCGTGCAAGCATTTTAGAAGGTTCTATATGATGGAAGGCTCCATTAAAATAGTAGCTCAGAATGTTGAATTGGTAAGAATAGAAGAGGTCTTGGAAGATAACGATGGTGATATTTACAACCCTGTCAAGACTAAAATTCTAGTTTGAGAGATTAAAAGAAAGCTAGATGGTTTGCAGAAACAAGGTTTAGACGTACACAATGTTTATAAATCCAATTTAATATATATTTTCCCTGAACAAACCCTAGGGTTTAAATATTTTGTTTCCTGGTGCACGACGAACTATTCTCAAGCTGAAAAAGTGGTCATGAATTCGTCTAGAACAAAACTCCTTTGCCCTGTCAGTTCATCGACTATTAGGAAATATTTAGAAATACCTTTGTCTTTCTCTCGTGACCAAATACCTTGTCTTTCTCTCGTGACCAAGAAGACTTCGTCGAAGAAACCCTAGCCAGCCAGTATAGACAATCATCCCCCGAATCCAAACAAGCTTTCCTGTCAAATTATATAAGACCATACATTGCAATTGATAAGACCTCATACCCACATGACATTACCTTTTTCGATGAAAATTCCTAGCTAGTCTTGTCTTTAATTTCTCAGTTTTTAGTGCTTGATAGTGATTCAATGGTCACTAAGGTTCGGTTAAGTTTACCTTTTAGATTGAGTTGCAATATCCCAGAGACAAAGTACAATCAAATTTATTGCCTTAAATATGATGAATTCTTAGCTGAGAGTATTCACTGTCATTTAGTGAATCTCCACAGTACTAGACATTTCAGATTTCAGACATACTTGATGAAGATGCTTTTATTTTCAAGTGAAGAGAACTTGCATTTCCCACAAGCAATTGTTTCAGCTACAATAGAGGATAATATGTTTAACTTCATGAATATCATATTATCAAAAGTCTATAGGGTGATTTTTTAAGAAAAATTACCAAGAGTATTACCAGAGATGAGAATCCTAATGCAACTAAGTCCAGATAAAGCAGTTGGTGATTGGTTTTTGTTGAAACAACATACAATGCTTAGGATTTATGGTTTTGTGAAGGATCCATGGGTTTTACTCTCTTTCTTGACATTGAAAGTTTTTGCCTTAGAATTCATCAGACAGAAGTTGATGGTTGAAAATGACCATTTTCTAGGGTTTTCACCCCAGCTCATTTTCAACCATCAACTTCTGTCTGATGAATTCTAAGGCAAAAACTCTCAATGTCAAGAAAGAGAGTAAAACCCATGGATCCTTCACAAAACCATAAATCCTAAGCACTTTATGTTGTTTCAACAAAAACCAATCACCAACTGCTTTATTTGGACTTAGTTGCATTAGGATTCTCATCTCTGGTAATACTCTTGGTAATTTTTCTTAAAAAATCACCCTATACACTTTTGATAATACGATATTCATGAAGTTAAACATATTATTCTCTATTGTAGCTGAGACAACTGCTTGTGGGAAATGCAAGTTCTCTTCACTTGAAAATAAAAGCATCTTCATCAAGTATGTCTGAAATCTGAAATGTCTAGTACTGTGGAGATTCACTAAATGAGAGTGAATACTCTTAGCTAAGAATTCATCATATTTAAGGCAATAAATTTGATTGTACTTTGTCTCTGGGATACTGGAACTCAATCTAAAAGGTAAACTTAACCGAACCTTAGTGACCATTGAATCACTATCAAGAACTAAAATTGAGAAATTAAAGACAAGACTAGCTAGGAATTTTCATCGAAAAAGGTAATGTCCAGTGGGTATGAGGTATTATCAATTGCAATGTATGGTCTTATATAATTTGACAGGAAAGCTTGTTTGGATTCGGGGGATGATTGTCTATACTGGCTGACTAGGGTTTCTTCGACGAAGTCTTCTTGGTCACGAGAGAAAGACAAGGTATTTGGTCACGAGAGAAAGACAAAGGTATTTCTAAATATTTCCTAATAGTCGATGAAACGATAGGACAAAGGAGTTTTGTTCTAGACGAATTCATGACCACTTTTTCAGTTTGAGAATAGTTCTCCATGCACCAGGAAACAAAATCTTTAAACCCTAGGGTTTGTTCAGGGAAAATATATATTAAATTGGATTTATAAACATTGTGTACGTCTAAGCCTTGTTTCTGCAAACCATCTAACTTGCTTTTAATCTCTCAAACTAGAATTTTAGTCTTGACAGGGTTGTAAATATCACCATCCTTATCTTCCAAGACCTCTTCTATTCTTACCAATTCAACATTCTGAGCTACTATTTTAATGGAGCCTTCCATCATATAGAACCTTCTAAAATGCTTGCACGAGATTTGAAGGGCCTACCTTGAAATTGACAAGTTGAAAAGGTATCTTTTGTTGTCTTCCTATTGCATGCATATGTCCCAATCACTCGACACTCAAATGACAAATGTGAACTCTTCCACGTGCTTTTGGCTTTTTATACCCCTAGAGGTGGTTTCACAGCATCGAGAAGTGGTTTTCCTTACCACCCTCCTAGATTGTGAAATTATACAATGCTGACACGTGGAGGGTGGTATGGTATTTTGCAATCGCCAAGGGTCTCATTCCAATGCACATATTGGCAGCATGGAATGAATGTGAATTGTTTATCTACCACCGTGCAATCAAGGGGCCATTGATCTCGCCTTCTTTTTAATGTCACTTTAATGGTCATTTCGGCATCCTTTACTTGCGTTATTCACCTTGCTTCTCTTTCTAGCGAAACTTAGTCTCTGTCGTTGATCTTTTCTCATGCAATCTAGATCGCAATTTCTCTTACATGATATCCAAAGCCGCTTCATCAACCCGTTTAGCTCCTTTTTAACTTTAGGCACGGTCATGTGGTACATTTTCTTCAGGATTAGGCGCTTTCCTCATAAATTTTGGGTTATATCAAACAAAAATTTTATTAACCATCTCTCCATCAATTTTAAAAATACTGTGTCAATAGTTATAAAGCATTTTCAGTCATCCAAATGTGTTAAGAGGACCATAAATTCCCTCTT
Organism: Larix kaempferi; assembly: GCA_027924585.1. Taxonomy (NCBI): domain Eukaryota; kingdom Viridiplantae; phylum Streptophyta; class Pinopsida; order Pinales; family Pinaceae; genus Larix; species Larix kaempferi. The sequence goes on along the minus strand of BSBM01000195.1, from coordinate 31,902,551 downwards.
TTACATCCATTAGTTATCTTGAACATTGGCCTTTGAATTATGTTCTTTATGACATTTGCATGATTGATGTGACATGGAGAACCACTACTTGCTTGATTTACATGTTCTTAAGTGCTGAGGAGTGATCACTTTATCATTAACACTCTTGAGTTAATTGAATGCAATCATATCGAGGGACTTATGAACTGATAACAAGTGTAATGTTGGTTACCAAATATTACAAGACTTAACCTATTTTGTGGTTTTGTGAGATATTGAAAAAAATTGAGTTTCAAAATTTTCACTAATTTTTATTTTGACTCTGATTTTCAATATCTTGATTTATATTATGTAGAACCCAATTTTAGGTCTCTCAATTTAGGATCTCTATTCCATTCTTCCTTGAACAATCTCGATTCTATAGCTTCTAATTTTGATATTGATTCTCTGAGCATTATGAAACATTTATACATGATCATTTGATAAAAACATAATAGTTATTTATGTGAAAAAAATCTTTTATATAAGTAATGGAATTCTTTAGATACCATATTGTTAGAAAAACAAGATCGTAGAGCAATTACAATAAACAAGATGCAAATATAAATCACATAAAACACATTACAAGAGAGACATCAATATACCATGGTTCACCCATGATGGGCTACATCCACACATAAATTGAGAGTCCTTATTATTATATCATCCAAGAAATGAAGGGATACAACCCGCAACACATCCATTGCAACTTCATCTTCACTCTCTCACAGTCTCTCTCACACAATCATAGAGATTTTTACAATGCTACAATACACAGCCGTATTACAATGCCTTCCTTTTAAAGATTGATTACCATGGAAAAATACTATGGAACACCCAATACCATGGGCCCATAAATAACCCATTATAGACCAAGTAATGACTATGAAATTACAACATTTTACAAGGAATTTTTCCGAAATTTTCTCTATGGGGGCACTTCCCCCGAACCCATTAGGGGGGGCTCCCAAACTAATCGCCTCCCCCCTGGACCCCTCATGGTGACTATTTTTTTTGTGGGGGGGGAGACCCCAAATCCCTGTTGTCATGGGATAGGATCTGGACACAGATGAAGCACGACCTCTGAATAAGGAAGATTAGGATCCACAAGCAAGAATCTCCCACTTGGAGAGTGATCACAACAACTCCACCACTGTTGCACTTGCTAGATTATGCTTTGAACCTTGGATCTGGAAAATTTCTCATATTCACCTTCATGCTGGAAGGCCAACTGAAACCAAGAAGGAACTCAACTTCTCTTTGGTTTCTAACTTTGTCAACATGTCTGCATGATTATGACTAGTGTGTATCTTTTCCAACTTCAACACTTCATCTTCCAGAACAAACCATATGAAATGGTACTTGAGATGTATATGTTTAGTATTAGAATGGAAGACTGATTTCTTTGCAATATGAATGATGTTAGAACAATATTATACCTTAGTAACTTAATCATTAATTAATTGATGGTTATTAGGTGCTAAATTGGTTAATAATTACATCCCTAGGTGAGAACAAGGTTATTATAAGTTGGCTATAACTTGTTTGGGCAAGTGTGAACTAGATAACAATGTATTGGTGAAAGTATGGACCAAGGGTGGTCAAAATAGCTATTGGGTGCTCTCCCACATGCATTTATTACCACCAGCATGCCTAAGGCACCTTGCTTCCCTGTTTTATGGATCTGGGTTTGACCATGGGCGCACATGCATTGAACCTAGTCATTTCCCCCTCTTTTGGCAACTTTGGCCTAACCTATCCTACCTAACATCCACCCAACCTTGTCCTCCACATGTGTAAAACTCATTACGACTTCCCATGCTCACCCAATGTTCACATGGTCATTTTGTACCTGTTTGGGATATTTGGGAACCATTTGGTCAACCTAGGGGGGACTGTGGCTCAATCTAAGATAGCTAAGTGTGGACACTCCAAGTGCATCATATTTATTCCTATTTCTATATAAGGATGATCTAAAATCATTGTAACAATGGACAGTTAATAAAATATGATATTTGATCATTTGTGTTTCCTGGTTTTTGATCATTTGTGCTGATATTTAATCATTTATGCCTGGTTTTTGATCATTTGTTTTCCAGAAATGTATATGCACTTGTTTCTTGCATAATAAGTTAAATATTTCAATTGTGAGGTATCTGTAGAAGCTAGATCCTACTGTGATATATTTTTTACATGGTATCATAGCTCTTGGAGCTATTATTCGAACCAATAGACTGTTTTAGTGGTGTGCCAGAAGTAGTGGAGAAACCACAGAAGTCCCTGGAACTATTGCATTGAAGCCATTGGATAAATTGTTGATGTATTTGTACATTTGGAATGTATTCACTTGTATATTGTATTTGTATTTATTATTATACCTTCAACAAAGATGTTTATTCCTTCAGTTGAAGAAGTCATTATTGTACTTGGGTCATGTAAATTCATTGAGTTCAATCCTCCCATGGACGTCGAGGCATTAGACCCCAGAGTTAAGTTATTAATGGGTTATTAGACTCTCATAGAGAAGTCGCCCCAGTTAGTTACACTTAGGGGCCAACCTGTTTGGGGTTAAGGCTATGTGAAAGGTAAAGTATAAATAGAGAGGGTGCTCCTCTCTATTTGATAATTCACACACTCACTCACTTTGCATTAGTGAGAGAGAGGAGGAGGAGGAAGCTATTGGAGACCATCTATTTGTTTTGGGGTTTTGTACTATGCTCATTCTATCTCTGAGGAAGTTGCGGGCTTTTCTCCTTTATGGTTTCCCCGATGAAATGCTTTGTGTCTCTTGTCTCTTGTGTTTGTTTTGTTGTGCATGTTATTCTCTCAGTTAAGATCCTAGATCATATTGAATTAAATGATGAAAAAATAACATTGTATTAGAGCTAGCCTGATGGAAGGCATGTATGGCATTTACGACACTTGTCTCACTTGCAACAATTTGAAAGCTAGGGCTTTGTATAGCAAAACCTATTCATCGCGGAAATTTCGCTATAAATCAATTTTGGAGATGGTTCAGGATCAAAAAATTGGACAGGCCGAAGATGAAATTTTCCTGTACCTTGTGTCTGAATTTCAGCCTCAGATTCGTTGTACTTTCTAAGATATGATCCATACAAGTTAGGGTTTCTGCCTCTTCCAGAATGAATCCCTAAACAGGTGACCTAGGAAAAAATGTCATATCTCTGGCTAGGAAGCTCCAAATGGAATTCCATAAAACGTGAAAATTATGACACGGAATGTAGTTTCACAGGTCCTATTTTTAGAGGCTAAAGTTCAAATGGTGACACGTGGCACTCCGTACAAGTTTTCTATGTTGTTTCAACCCTTAAAAATGTCATGTTGGGAAATGAATCATATCTCCTTGATGGAGAATCAAATGAAGCTAAAACCTGTGGGGTTGGAAAGATGACAGGCCTGGCTACGATAGACCGAAGTTTCAAACCCTGCATATCCACAATTTCATATATACACTAGAAACAATACGACACATCTGAAATGGCTCAATGGAGGAAATCAAAGAAGAGGAGGAAGAAGCTCTCACTTAGGGTTTTAAGTTTTTAGGTATGGCATGACCTGATACAATGTTGGAGACACCTTATGAAACATTGGAAACTTTGAAAATGGATTTGGAATCCATTAATCATTGATATTAATCTTCCATCAAAATGTTGTGGGAAGAAGGAGATTGAAAATTAGAGTTTCCAAGTAAGAAGAAACCCTAGCAAGGTTGGGAGACTCATAGGGAAGCAATGAAGGAGGCTTAAATGGCACTGATATTCTGTCATCCTATCACCATGAACCTATATAAGATGTTTACAAGTGATCTACCTTGGATGGTTAGGGTTTTACCCATATAGAGAAGACTACAAGCAATCTCAACAGGTATGACTTGAGGAGATACATGTATGTTTTGAAATATGTTTCATGATTAAGTTCATGGTATGCTTGTCTTCATATTATTGAGGTTATTACAATCATGATTAATTTTAGATTGTATGATCACCTCAGTAAAAGTATGAATGCATGTGAATAATAGAATACATTAATTGATTAGGGTTATGACACTTATGATTGTACTAATGCACTGTGGTATTGTATGAGGATGATGTTGTCTGCTAACATGAAAGGTACATCAAGAAAGACAAATCAAGTTCTAGATCAAGAATATATGACCATGGTGACATGAAGACAAAGACTCATCTATAGTCATTGATCACATAGAATCTCTACTTACGAGGTATGTATAATTTGGCTCTACAATGCTTAAATTATGAGATATGCAGGTTACTAGCACAAGGTCTATAAATAATTGAAGAGAACAAAGAAGACATTGTTTGGGTATGTTAGACATAACCAACAAACATGATAATCTAGGTATGTTTTCCTATATCGAGTTAGATTCCTACCTTGTGTTAGGATCTTATATAAGTATACTTTTGTATGATTGATAATGATTATTCATGAAGTTATAAGTTTGAGTAATCATGGGTTTATGCATATTATGCTTCTTAGTTTGATTAATGATATGACAAACTAGAAGATTTGTATGGTCAAATAAGAATATGCACGAGTAAAAGAAGTACTCCCTAAAACCTTGAATACTAACGCTTGTGATAAATTACATGCGTATGAAATGATCATGACCATACATGTTAATATTATAGGATTATAATGTTTTGATAGTATTGAGATTATACTAATGAATGTATTATTATGTATGAGATCTTCAGGATGACACAATGATGAAACTAGTGCACACTTAAGCATGCATAGTGGCCCAGGATGAATAGAAGTTCAAAAGACATATAATCATGATGCTATAACAAAGGAAAAATAGAGATCAAGAAGGAGCACACTCCAGTAGTTCCAGCAAGGAAGCAAAGATTGAGAGGGACTCCACCCAACAACCAAACAAATATAAGTATTTGAATTGTCATTTATTGTATATATGATTACTTAAATAATGTTGTTCAGTCATGTACATACTTATGTTCTTAGATTTAGGATGTATATTATGCATGTTAGAAACGTTGCATTAATTAACAAGATACTACTAATATGCAAATAATGGGTAAGTGGCCTATGGTACTATACATCACTCCATTGCTACTTATCTAGATTGAAACCTCTTTGCTCGCATGTTGGAGTAGTGCACACTCTTAACAATGTTCTGGTAGAGATGGAAGGACTCTAGAAAGTTACTGGATATGGATAAATGTTGTATTGAAGCATTGGCTAAGATAATTGCATGGCTGTATGACATGTTTTTTATGCGTAAGAATTTGTTCTGAGAAACTATGAGAAGTTTCTGATCATGCAATTAAACTTGACTTGTAAGAAAGATCATATGCATAATAGGTTATCATTTAAATGTAAACATGATTTAATAATTATGAAGTGTTACTAATCATGTAATTGAATTTTATTTGTAGGAAATATCCTGTGCTATGATCTACAAAAGAAAGATGATGAAAACATGTTCCGAAGAACAAGTGATGACTGTTCAACAAGAAGAGTTACAAATAAAGCATACTATAGAAGTACAAAGGAAGGATCATGGCTAGAGGATTCTCTTAGAAAGAGGGACAGGATCATGGCGAGATGTTTGCTCCAGTGGCTAGACACACTTCGAGAGATAGATTACACCCATGGATGACAAAACTATTCTCTTGAATTGTGTAATTGAAGAAGAAGTGCATATCTAGCAAACTCCTAGGATTCGTTAGAGAATCACATGATTGAAGAAGGATTTGTATGGGTTCAATAGGTAACCATGATCGATAGTCATTTGATGAGCTTGATGATCACCAAGGGTGATGCGGATTTAAACCTTTGCTACAAGGTTGAAGATGGTTTCTATATACAGATTGTTAGATTTTGAGCATTAATTCAATATGATCTAGGATCTTATCTGAGAAAATAACAAGCACAATATATAATTCACAAGAGACAATAGACACAGAGTTTCCTTGTGGAAAACCAAGAAGGTGAAAAACCCCAATAACTTCCTCAGAGATAGATAGAGCAATGATACAATAACCCAAGAATAAGAGATAGACTCCTAGCAGCTTCTCCTCCTCCACTAGTGCGCATCAATCAATGATAGAGATAAATGAATAAGTGAATGATCAAATAGAGTGCCTCCCACACTCTATTTATACTTGACTTGACTTGTTTAATAACCTAACAAGACTGAATTCTCTAGGAGAGTCTAATAACCCATGGTAACCCAACTTAGGGTCGACCCCACACTTGGTGGTCTAATAACCCATCTTGTATAAGTTACGACACTTGTGATACTTGTAAATACAAATGATGACACTTCCGTATAGAGGAATAATAACCTCTATGTAGGGATACAATATACATATATGAAATACATTTCGAAGTTACATATACATCAACACTCCCTCTTAACTAGGAAGGTATTTCTCGACACAGGTCTTCTAGCACAAGTCTTCTTCTTTGGATCATCAGATCATCATCATCAGATCATCGTCATCGTATCATCGTCATCATCACTGCTGCTATATCAATCAATCTCCAATCTACTCATCATAGGAAGTTCTACAGAGCCAACCCTTTTTCATGCTGGTTGTAGGCCTAGCCTTCATGTAGATCTTCATCATCTCTACGAGCAAGCCATCAAGTAAGTACACCTCAGGACTATTACACTACCTCTGCAAAACCTGCAAGAGCATCTCAGGACCAATTATATACCTCTGCAAAACATGTGTACCATACCGTCACCTCATCATCTTCAGATCACCGTCATCGTCCATGGAGCACAACCCAGATGCACACACACACACCACTTATATACACCAACATGGGAGGACCTACCTGCCACCATCCTGGAATGGCTCAACACTTACATCATGACCATGAGAGGACTTAGCTACGACCATGTCACCTGGGAGGACCTACCTACCATAATGTCAAAAAGGCATGAAAATTACATCAATGACTATGAGAGGACTTACCTACCACCATGTCACCATGGAAGGACCTACCTACCATCATGTCGAAAAAGCCCGACAATTACATCAACTACCATGAGAGAAATTACCTACCACCATGTCGCCATGGGAGGACCTACCTACCATCATGTTGGAAAAGCCTGTCCAACCCTTACATCTCACCATGGGAGGACCTACCTACCACCATGTGAGAATGGCCCAGCCCTTCTACTACACCATGGGAGGACCTACCTACCACCATGTGAGAATGGCCCCAGCCCTTACATCTGCACCATAGGAGGACCTACCTACCACTATGTGAGAATGGCTCGTATGCATCTGTGTCTCCAGGCTCATTACTTCCCTTTGGAGGGAATCTCGATCTGATGTGCACCAAGTCTCTCTCTGAAGTATTCAAACTTCACTCTGGCCAACGGCTTGGTCAACACATCGGCTATCTGCTCGTCCGTAGTAACATACAAGAGCTTACTACTCCTCTCTGCACCATATCCCTGATATAGTGATATTTGATATTGATTTGCTTCGACCTGACATGGAACAACGGGTTCTCAGATAGCTTCACACAACTCTGGTTGTCACAAAAGATACTAGTAGCATCCAACGGGAGATCAAATAACTCAAACAGTATCTTCCTAAGCCATACTGCCTCACAACTATCTGAACAAGCTACAACATACTCTGCTTTAGCTGTACTTTGTGCCACATAGGATTGCTTCCTGCTAAACCAAGAGATCACACTTGATCCCATACTGAACCAACGCCCATAAGTGCTCTTCCTATCTGCAACACTGCCTGCCCAATCTGAATCAACATAACCCTCCAGGTTAAACTTTTGATTCACATCATACTTGAGCCCATAATCAACCATACCCTTCAGGTACCTCAGAATATGCTTTACAGCAACCAAGTGAACACTTCTCAGATTGATCAGGAACTGGCTCAATGTGCTCACAACAAAGCAAATATCTGGTCTTGTATTTGTCGGGTACATCAAGGACCTAATCATCTGACGATAAACTGTGCGATCAACTGGCTCAGATGAAGCATCACACAGAAGCTTTGGGTTCGATGCCATAGGTGTGGCCTTGGCCTTGTAGTCCATCATCTTGAACCTCTTTAGGATCTCTACTGCATACTTCCCTTGTTCAAGGAAGATCCCATCTGCGCTCTGCCACACCTCCATGCCTAGAAAGTAGTGCATCATACCCAAGTCCTTCATCTTGAACTCAGTAGCAAGCTTCCTCTTCGTGTCGAAAATCAATCTATCCTCACCTGTCATAAACATGTCATCCACATACAATAGTAGTATCACTGGATTTCCTTCCTCAACCTTGTAATAAAGGTTGGAATCCGCTTTACTCTTAGTAAAGCCCAAACTAGATAGGAAGATATCCATCCTGTTGTACCAGGTCCTGGGTGCCTATTTTAAACCATATAGGGCTTTCTTCAGTTTGCACACATGAGTCCCTCTATAATGTGTCTCAAACTCGAGTGGCTGCTCCACATACACTTCCTCTTCAACTACACCATTCAAGAAAGCTGTCTTGACATCCATCTAGTGTACCTTCCATTTCATCAGTGTAGCCAGAGCAAGTACTGATTTAATGGAAGTGTACCTGGCCACAGGTGCAAAGGTGTCTTCATAATCAATCCCTTCTTTCTAGGAGAAGCCATTAGCTACAAACCTTGCTTTCTATTTTACTATGCTACCATCTGCAGCATGCTTGATCTTATAGATCCACTTGGAAGTCACCACAGACTTCCCTTCTGGTCTTGGGACCACATCCCAAACATCACTCTTCATGATCGAATGGTATTCCTCGACCATGGAATCCTTCCATTCTTTCTTTTCCGCTGCTTCTTAATAACTGGAAGGTTCTTTGTTCATGATATCACAGAGTAAGGCAACATAGATGGTGTGTGATCTTGTCCTTTTCCTTTCTCTGTGTTCCTCTTCTGGAATTCCATATCTTTCTGCATCTTGGATGAGCTCTCTAGCCCATGCTGGTTTCCTCTTGTGAGAGTTCTTCTCACAGGGTGGATCTAGAGGTTCTTGTGAATCTTCCATCTCACGATCTTCTTCAGGAGCTGCTTCATTCATAGTGGTGTCTTGTGTTCTTGATATTCTGGGTTCTTCATTGTCTTCAATAGATGTCTTCCTTGATTTGATGTATGCTGAGCCTTCATCAAATGTTACATCCCTACTGATGTCAATCTTCTTGAATCCTGGGAAGTAGATTTTGTAAGCCTTCAATCTTTCACTGTAACCCACGAATATGCCCTTGTTCCCTGAAGGATCTAGCTTTGTCCTCTTTTCCTTTGGAATGTGTGTGTGCACTAGACAACCAAATATTCTGAGATGGCTAACTTTTGGCTTCTTTCCAGTGAACACTTTTGCTAGTGTTTTGTTGTCAAGTATCTTATAGGTGTTCTATTTTGCACATATACAATTGTCCTTGCTGCTTCTACCCAAAGGTGCATAGGTAGATCTTGATCATTAAGCATCTCCCTAGTTGCTTCCATGATGGTTCTATTCTTTCTTTCTGCAACCCCATTTTGTTGTGGATTGTAAGGAGTAGTCAACTCCCTCTTAATCCCTAAATCACTGCATAGCTTCTTGAAGTCTCCTAAGGTAAATTCTTCGCCATTGTCGGATATGAAGATCTTGAGCTTCATATCAGTTTGATTTCCTATCAAGGCTTTGAATTCCTTGAACTTGTCAAACACTTCATCTTTGTTCTTCAAGAAGTAAACCCAAGTCTTCCTAGAGAAATCATCAATGAAGGAGACATAGTATACATACCCACTTAGAGAACTGGATGGCATAAGACTGCATACATTGGAGTGGATGATCTCTAAGATTCCTTTTGCCTTGCTCTCACTACTTGGAAATGTCTTCTTAGTGTTCTTCCCCTTTGCACAACCTTTCAAATGCCTTCATGCTTTGCCTGGATTTCAGGAAGACCTTCCACTTCTTTTCTTGCAATTGGTAGTGCCCTATAATGCATGTGTGCAAGCCTTCTATGCCAAAGTTCACTTGGTTCTGCCGAGTCATGGACCAAGGCTTGTTCTGGTTGGCCCTTTGGTTTGTATAAACCTCCCTCTTTCTCTCTAATAACTACTGCATCATCTATATTTTTACCCTTTGGCCACATTTGGACTTGGCCATCTACAAATGCAACCCTTATGCCTTTTGCATCCAATGCAGATATGGAGAGAAGGTTCTTTTTGAGACCTGGAACATATAGTACATTTTTCATCTTCATAGACTTTCCAAAGTCTAGCTTGTAGGAGGCTTCACCACTTCCTTTTATGGGATACTGGTAGTCATCCCCAAGTTTCACCTTGTGGGGTGATTCATGTTCAGATAGGTTCATAATGGACTCCTTGAATCCTGTCATATGTTTGGAAGCCCAACTATCTATAATCCAATCATTACTTCCATTAGTAATGGTACCAGTGAGTGCAAAAATCAAAACATAGTCTTCATCACTTGAAGAATCTTCACTTTCTTCCCTAGCCCTCTTCCTGGGAGGTTCATCATCCTCTGCACTGTGAGCATGATGCTTTCTTTTGATGTTCTTCTTTTTCTTGTGGGAGCCATCTTTATTGTTTCTGGGACAATCCATGGCATAGTGCCCCTTTTCATCACATGTGAAGCATCGGTCATGTGATGTGTTTCGTCGAGATCTGAAGCTACCCATTTGGTTCTGATGGTGGTGCTTTTCTTTCTTACTATGGTGATGTCCCTTTTTATCATCATACTTCTTGGAGTGTACTGTGAGAGCTTGGTGTTCATTCCCCATCTTCTCTTCTTGAGCTACAATTCGAGCTTCTTCTTGTGAGCATTCTTCCCATAGCCTACTGAATATGATAAGTTTCCTCCTAGCACAAATTCCTTGGATGAAGGAATCCCATGACCTAGGAAGGCCATTCAGAGTGGTCATTACCACTTCTCCCATAGCTTCAAGTTACTCTTTTATTTGGGAGACCCTTGAGAAATAAGACTGCATGGTCTTTGCATTCTGGATCTTGATATTCTTCAATTGATTTCTTAAGGTCATCTTCTGATTTATGTTCTTCCCTTCAAACAACTTGGTCAAGGAATCAAACATCTCCTTAGGTGTCTTCAGAGATGACACATGTGGTATGAGATGGTCTTTGATAGAATCAATAATGATCCTCTTAGCCCTTACCAAGTTCCTCTTGTGTAAGGCCTTAGCCTCTTCTCCCTCTGGGACAGGGATCCCTTCACTTATGTAAGTGTCCAACTCATTCTCTTCCAGGATTAACCCAATCCTATACTTCCATGCTTGGAAGTTATCAACCCCTTCAAGATTATCCTCAAGCTTGGTGTGGTGAGACATCTTTAAAGAGTACTTCAAATGGAAATAGAAGAGATTTAGGTCTTACCACTTGATTTGCTGAAAACTGGATCTGGTGCTAGATTAGGGTTTGTTAGAGAAACCCTAAAAATTCAAAATTTGAATTTCAAACATCTAAAAGGATAGAAAGATGCACCTTGATGAGCTGATCAAGCTGGTATACTCAGAATTTGAAAACTACAAAGTTTCAACCCTCAAAATTGCTTTTGAAACTTTCAGATTCACTAGGCAGGACCCTAAATTAGGGTTTGAGTTTCCCGAAGCTTCACCCAACCAAAAAGTTCGATCCAAAGCTCTAAAATTTGATTTTTCCAAGGAGCTTCCAGCTATGGTCTCAGAATTCAGAAATTCCAATTTTTGTAGAAACCCTAAGTTTTAGGTCAAAAACTGAAAGTGCTCAGAATTGAATTCTATTTCGACAGAAAGATGTGCCTTGCTGAGGAGAGTTAATCTAGCCTCCTGCCTTTCAAGATATGTGGAGAGAAAACCAAAAAACAAGAAGCACTAGCTTCCACAACTGCATAGTGTTTTCTTCTTAGGTTAGCTCTGATACCATGTTATATTTTGAGCATTAATTCAATATGATTTAGGATCTTATCTGAGAGAATAACAAGCATATTATATCAATCACAAGAGACAATAAACACAGAGTTTCCTTGGGGAAAACCAAGAAGGTGAAAAACCCCAATAAATTCCTCAAATATAGATAGAGCAATGATACAATAACCCAAGCATAAGAGAGAGACTCCTAGCATCTTCTCCTCCTCCAATAGTGCACATCACTCAATGAGAGAGATAGATGAATAAGTGAATGATCAAATAGAGTGCCTCTCGCACTCTATTTATAATTGACTTGACTTGCAAAATAATCTAACAGGGCCGACTTCTCTAGGAGAGTCTAATAACCCATGGTAACCCAACTCAGGGGCGACCCCACACTTGGTGGTCTAATAACCCATCTTGTATAAGTTACGACACTTGCGACACTTGTAAATACAAATGACGACACTTCCGTACAGAGGAATAATAACCTCTATGTAGGGATACAATATACATATATGAAATACATTTTGAAGTTACATATACATCAACACAGATGGATACAAGAAGGAACTCACCATAGAGTCCGAGTGATCTTGAGGCTCATATTAGTAGACCCATCTGACGGGAGATGGCACGGATAGATATACAGAAGATCACTCAATGCAGAGTGTGAATGATGTTCAGTCACAGAGGGAGGACAATACCCAGATATAGAAAAATCCACTTCAGAGGGAGTAGATATCTGAGTTAAAGAATCTTGGCATGATTCTTGTGATTAGATATGTGGATGAGATCAGATGAGATTTTTCCTTAGTCAAGGAAATTGTGAAGTAAAGATATGGGCATGATGCACTATTTTCTAGGCATGGAGGTGTGGCAGAGTGCAGATGGAATATTCCTTGGACAAGGGAAGTATGTAGTAGAGATCCTGAAGAGGTTCCGGATGATGGACTACAAGATCATGGCCACACATATGGCATCGAAGCTGTATCTATTGAGTGATGCTTCATCAGAGTTAGTTGATGCCACGATGTATCGTCAGATGATTGGATCTTTGATGTACCTGACGAATATGAGACTCGATATTTTCTTTAATGTGAACACATTGAGCCAATTCCTGATGGATCCGAGACATGTTCACTTGATTGCTGAAAAGCATATTCTAAGGTACCTGAAGGGTACGGTTGATTATGGGCTCAAGTATGATGTGAATCCAAATATTAACCTGGAGGGTTATGTTGATTCTGATTGGGCAGGAAGTTCCGTTGATAGGAAGAGAACTTCGGGGTGCTACTTCAGTATGGGATCAGGTGTGATCTCTTGGTTTAGCAGGAAGCAGTTCTGCGTGGCACTGAGTACAGCCGAAGCAAAGTATGTCACAGCTTGTTCAGCTAGTTGTGAGGCAGTATGGATAAGGAAGCTACTATCTTATTTGTTTGATCTCCAGTTGGATGTGACTTATATATATTGCAACAACCCAGAGTTGTGTGAAGTTGTCTGAGAACCCGGTGTTCCATGAAAAGTTGAAGCACATCGAGATCAAGTATCACTATATCAGGGATATGGTGCAGAGAGGACCAATGAAGCTCCAATATGTTGCGACGGATGAGCAGATATCCGATGTATTGACCAAGCCGCTAGCTAGAGTGAAGTTCGAGTACTTTAGAGAGAAGCTTGGTGTACCTCAGATTGAGATTCCTTCCAAGGAGAAGTGATGAGTCTGGAAGATGTAGATGCACATGGACCATTCTCACATAGTGGTAGGAAAGTCCTCCTATGGTGTAGATGTAAGGGCTGGGCCATTCTCACATGGTGGTAGGAAAGTCCTCCCATTGTGAAGATGTAAGGGCTGGGTGTGGCTTTTCCAACATGGTCAGAGGTTATTCCTTCCATGGTTGTTGATGTAATTGTCAAGGCTTCTCCGACATGGTTAGAGGAAAGTCCTTCCATGGTCGTTGATGTAATTGCCGAGCTTTTCCGACATGGTCAGAGGAAATTCCTTCCATGGTCGTTGATATAATTGATGTATCCTTTTCGACATGGTCAGAGGTTAGTCCTTCCTTGGTCGTTGATGTAAGTGCTGAGCCTTTCTTGAATAGTAAGAGGAAAGTCCTTCCATGCCGGTGATTGTAAGTGTTGTGTTGTGTGCATCTGGGCTGTGCTCCATTGACGACGAGATGATTTGAAGATGATGAGGTAACTATATCGTATTCAGGTTTTGCATAGGAATATAATCAGTCCTGGGATGCTCCTTCAGGTTTTGTAGTGGCATATAATCAGTCCTGGGAGATCTTGCAGGTTTTGAAAGTGGCATATAATCAGTCTTGGGATGCTCCTTTAGGTTTTGCAATGGCATATAATTAGTCCTGGGAGATCTTGCAGGTTTTGCAAAGGCATATAATAAGTCCTTAGATGTACATACTTGATGGCTTGTTCGCAGAGATGATGAAGACCTACATGGAGGGCCGGAGGCTAGGCCTACATCTAGCATGAAAAAGGGTTGGCTCTGTAGAACTTCCTATGACGAGTATATTGGAGATTGATAGTCGAGATAGCAGCAGCAGTGATGATGATGATCTAGCTTTGATGATGGTCCATCTTTGATGATGATCCAGTGATGAAGACTTGTGCTGATGAACTGTGTCAAGAGAATAACTTCCTAGTTAAGAGGGAGTGTTGATGTATTTGTAACTTTGGAATGTATTCACTTGTATATTGTATATTGTATTTTATTATTCTACCTCCGACAGAGATGTTTATTCCTCTGGTCGAAGAATTCATTATTGTACTTGGGTCATGTAAAGTCATTGAGGTCAATCCTCCCATGTGTGTTAGGGAATTAGACCCCAAAGTTAAGTTATTAATGGGTTATTAGACTCTCCTAGAGAAGTCGGCCCAGTCAGTTACACTTAGCGGACGACCTGTTTGGGGTTAAGGCTAAGTGAAAGGTAAAGTATAAATAGAGAGGTTTCTCCTCTATATTTGATCATTCACACGCTCACTCACTTCACATTAGTGAGAGAGAGGAGGATTTCGCATAAGTGGAGGAGGAGGAAGCTGCTGGAGACCATCTATTTGTTTTGGGGTTTTGTACTATTTCTCATTCTATCTTTGAGGAAGTTGCGGGGTTTTATCCTTTCGATTTCCTCAGTGAAATGCTTTATGTCTCTTGTCTCTTGTGTTTCTTTTGCTGTCAATGTTATTCTGTCAGTTAAGATCCTAGATCATATTGAATTAAATGATGGAAAACTAACATAAATCCATTGGAGTCTATCCATGTTATGATTATCTCCCGAATGCACCTACAATCAAACAGGTTTCGAATCTGTTAGTGTAGATCCCCTCCTGAGTATTGAGAGTTTGCTATTGCAGGTACAACAACTTCTACATGGATTCAAAAGTTCCTCTTCTTACTCCATTTAGTTATGCAAAATGGAAGCCTAAAATGTGTGCATATCTCAAGAGACAAGGTCTCTATGATTTGTCCATTGGTGTTGAGAATGAAACAAAGTCTTATGAAGAGAAAAATGATTGGCTAAATGATTGTGACAGAGCATTCAGAGCTATGTTTCTACCCATGTCTCCATGCATGCACTACTTGATTGGTTTTGCAGATTATCCATTCGAGCTATGGTCCAACTTGGACAAGGATCTTGATAAGTAGAAGAATGATGCATTGAGCGAGCCTATGGAAACCTCTACATGTTCTCTCCCTCCTCATGGTTCAGTCTCTACTCTATTTGATGAAGGTGTGCATTAAGATCGAATGGAAAATCTTCAACACAAGTTCCTATTGTTATAGATCTCTTTGATTCAAATGTTTCCTCTACATGCTATGAAGTAGAATGTGAAGAGACATCATCTATTGCACAAGATGTTGCTGCAAATGACGAAGATACAACAAATGGAGCATCCATTGTTGAAGAAGAACTATCACTACATTCATTGTTCTCCAATAATTATTCAAATGCTGATTTGAGGATGATAAGCTAGTTGCAGGGTATTTTTTAAGGATTCTAATATTATACTTAAGTATAGTATCCTAAGCGATTATTTTGGATTGAAAAAAATATGTATATAGATAGGTAGGCGAATATTAAATATGAAACATACAACTTACTACTGAAATGTGTAAATTTTGGCGAATATTATGGTAAAAAAACATATTTTATGTAAATATAGGTGATATTAGAGACTAAAAATTACCAAATAGTGAATTTATTTTTTGAAAAAAAGCCCGAAAAATAGCCAATTGGCGAAATTTTTCCCTTAAAAATTACCCTGGCTAGTTGTTGAAGATCCTTTGCATACTTCACTAGATGATGGCGCAATTTTTTTTGATATTTTGGATTATTTGAAGGCTGCATCAAAGTGTGATATGTCTTCAAATTCACACACCAATTCTTATATAAATCCTTCTGCCTATTCCTCTATGGTGACTAGCACATTTTCTCACAATTTTATTGAAGAAGGAGACATTGCCATTGTATTGGCATGCATTGAACCTCTATTCCTCTCACTTGGACCTGATAATACCTGTTTTGGATCTGATTTCAGTTCATATTTCAAGTCCAAATATCATTTGGAACTATTGTTCATCATTCTTGGAGCTGCCATAATAGTTTTGGGTTCAAAGTTTCAAGAAATTTCAGTTTTGCTTGATGCTGATTTCTCCACTTTTGGTTCAATTTTTTTGGCACAAGCATCTCAAGACTCATTTGGATCTGATTTCAGTCTAAATTTCAAGTCTAATGAGCAGCCATTTCTTCTCTCACATCACTTTATTGGATCTGTTCTATATGGCTACATTCTCCATCATGCAGCTATTCATGTGTCTGATCTAGTTGAGCAACAATCTCTTCTTCCAAAGAAGAAGGTTCCTCCATACATACAATCAAGTTCACACCTACTTGATTTTTGGAGAAGTTTAATTTTGGTGTGCTTCATGTCCATTTTAGAGGGGAAGTTTTATTTCCCATGTCATTTTCCTTCTTTCCTTGGTTACATGGACAAATAAATTTTATGTTGTGAAAGGTGACTTGAACCTTAGTTGGCAAGGCCTTATTTTTTATATTCCACTAAGTCTAGCTTATGGGGGGGGGGGGTGTTAGAACAATATTATACCTTAGTACCTTAATCATTAATTAATTGATGTTTATTAGGTTCTAAACTGGTTAATAATTACATCCATAGGTGTGAACAAGGTTATTATAAGTTGGCTAGAACTTGTTTGGGTAAGTGTGAACTATATAAAATGTATGGGCCAAAGTATGGGCCAAGGGTGGTCAAAATAGCTGTTGGGAACTCTCCCATATGCATTTATTACCACCAGCATGCCTAAGGCGCCTTCCTTCCATTCTTTATGGATATGGGTTTGACATAGGAACACATGCATTGAACCTAGTCATTTGCCCCTCTTTTGGCTACTTTGGCCTAACCTAGCCTACCTAACATCCACCCAAACTTATCCTCCACATGTGTGAACCTCATTATGACTTCCCATGCTCACCCAATTTTCAGATAATCATTTTGTACCTATTTGGGATATTTGGAAACCATTTGGTCAACCTAGGGGGGATTGTGGCTCAATCTAAGCTAGCTAAGTGTGGAAAATCTAAGTGAATCATATTTATTCCTATTTCTATACAAGGATGATCCAAACTCATTGTAACATTGGACAGTTAATAAACTTTAATATTTGATCATTTGTGTTTCCTGGTTTTTGATCATTTGTGCTGATCTTTGATCATTTATGCCTGGTTTTTGATCATTTGTTTTCTAGAAATGTATATACACTTGTTTCTTGCAGAATAAGTTAAATATTTCAATTGTGAGGTATCTATAGAAGCTATATCCTATTGTAATAGATATTTTACAAATGGAACTCTGTCTCTCACTGTACAACCTCCTATTCTCCTACTTCTTATCTAATTCCTCCATGAATATCTGTAACCAAATCAGCTCTTTACTAGCCTTAGTAGCAGCAACATAGTCTGCTTCCATTGTTGAAAGTGCAACAACCTTTTGTAGTTTTGAAATCCAACTTACTATTGTTCCATCTATAGTAAATACATACCCTATGGTGCTCCTCCTGCTATATTTATCACCTACCATATATGCTTCAATATATCCCCATAGAATAATGTCTAAACCTACAAAACATAATTCATGAGTGGTAGTACCTCTCAAATACCTAAAAATCCACTGTACTTTCTTCCAGTGTTCTTTAACTGGATTGTTCATATACCCGTTCACAACTCCCACTGCGTGTGCAATATCTAGTCTTGTGCACACAATGGCATACATCAAGCTTCCAACTGCTGATGAATAGGGAACCCTGGACATGTAATCTATGTCTTCTTGTGTCTTGGGACACATCTCCTTACTTAGTTTGAAATGGCTGCCAAAGGTGTACTAACTAGTTTTTCATTTTGCATTATAAACCTCTCCAACACCTTTTGTATGTACTCACCCTGAGACAATGTCAATTTGCGATTTTTCCTGTCTCTTGTTATTCTCATACCAAGGATTTTCTTTGCAGTACCCAAATCCTTCATCGAAAATGAATTAGTTGACTTCCTTTTGAACACATTTATATCATACATGTTAGACCCTGCAACAAGCATGTCATCCACATACAATAATAATATAATATATCTCCCATTATCTAGCATCTTGAAATAAACACAATGGTTAGAATGACATCTACTATAACCTTGTTCTGTCATAAACCTATCAAATTTCAAATACCACTGCCTTGGAGTTTGCTTCAGGCCATATAAGTTCCTCTTCAACCTGCATATCAAATTCTCCTTCCCTTTGACCTCATACCCATGTGGCTGCTGCATATAAATCACTTCCTCCAAATGCCCATGGAGAAAGGCCTTTTTTACATCTAACTGTTCAAGATGCAAATCTTCTACCGCCACTAGACTTAAAATTGTTCTAATTGAAGTTATTTTAACAACATGAGAAAATATTTCATTAGAATCTATACATTTCTTCTTTGCAAACCCATTTACAATAAGTTTGTCCTTGTACCACTTATTTCCTCCATCTTCTTCCATCAACCTATAAACCCATTTACTGCAATGATATTTTACCTGTAGGAAATTGAACTAAATCCCAAGTCTGGTTTCATACCAATGAGTCCATCTCCTCGTTCATGCCTTGCTCCCACTTATTTCTAGTTTCCACATGCACTGTTTCTTCATAACATTCTGGTTCACCAAAATCAGTCATCAATAAATAATACAATGAAGGAGAGAATCATTTAGGGGGTCTACTTAACCTAGTAGATATTCTAACATTTGCAAGAGTTTGAAGTAGTTTCTATTGTTCTTGATTTTCCGGCACGTTTGGAACTTCATTTTCTTTGATTTCATCAAGCAATGTGTACTTCATGTTTTCCTTTTCATGTTTCTTTCCCTGCAAGTGATCTTTATACATGACCTTTTCATTGATTACCACATATCTACTCCTAATTATTTTGTTATTTTCATAATCCCATAAGCGATAACCAAAATCATCAACCCTATATCCAATAAAGGTACATTTCTTGGATTTAGCCTCAAGCTTTGTTCTATTTTCTTTATCAATATGGACAAATTCTTGATAACCAAAAGTTCTTAGAAAATAGTAGTATACCTTTTTACCTGTCCATGAATCCTCTAGAATACCACATTCAAAGCGCTTGAAGGCCCTCTGTTTATTAAGTAAACATCATTATCTACAACATCTGCCCAAAATTATAAGGGAAACCCTTCATGCAATCTCATACACATTGCACTCTCCATGATTGTTCTATTCATCCTTTCCGACACCCCATTTTTTTGTGGTGTTCATGGGGTTGTCTTCTCTCTACGAATCCCATGGTATGTACAGTAACTATCAAACCCCTTTCCGCATTATTCACCTCCATTATAAGATCTGAGACACTTCAACCTTTTCCATGTCTCATTCTCAACCAAAGCTTTCCATTTCTTGAAAGTAGAAAACACATCATATTTATGTCTAATGCAATAAACCCAAGTTTTTCTAGTTTCATCATCAATAAAAGTAACATAATAATGAGAGACACCAAGAGATTGTACCTGAGTTGGTCCCCATACATCTGTAAGTACAAGCTCTAACTTTTCACTATTCTTCTATATCCCAACTCTGATAAATGTGACACTCTTCTGCTTTCCATAAACACAGTTCTCACAGAATTCCAAAATTACATGCTTCATATCTAGCAACAATTTCCTCGAGTGGAGAATCTGCATCCCTTTCTCACTCATGTGGCCAACCTATGATGCCATAATGATGTATCTGTTCTTGTGGAAGTTGAAGAGATAGAATAGTCAGTATGGACCTAAATACAACATAACTATCATGTTTTCTTTTTCTATCACCATTGATCCTTTAATGATATTCCACCATGTTTCTCCAAACGTAGATAAACAACCACCATCTTCCAACATGCCTGTTGAGATTATATTTCTTTTCATAGCAAGAATATGCCTTGTATCTTTCAATAGCCATTCACCATTTTTTAACTTTATCCGTACCTTACCCATTCCAACAATTTTACATGGTTCATCATCACCCAATAAAACATGTCCAAAATCGCCTGGAACATAATCATGAAAGAATTTCCTATGGGGTGTAGCATGACATGAAGCCCTTGAATCTACTACCCAGTATTTGCTAGTATTATCTAATGCAAGAATCAAAGCATCTTGTAACACATCACCTGCTACATTTGCTTCCTGAGTAGTCTCTTGCTGTCCATCTCCTTTCTTCTTTAGATCTCTGGAGTATTTCTTCAAATGTCCTTTCTTTCCACAGTTACAACACTCTATCTTTCCCAATCTGGACTTGGATCTGCCCTTCCTAGAATTACTATGATTACTTGGGCTCTTTCCTCTCTCCCTTTGTCTTCCCCTAACCTCCATGGTCAATTCATTACCTGATGTCTCAACTATGCTTTTCGTTCACATTTCCTCGCTAAGAATAACACCAACAACATCATCAAATTTCAAAGTGTTTGAACCAGAGACAGATTTACTTACATCCATGACCAAGCCATTCCATCTTTCTAGAAATGAGCAAAAGATTAAAAGATCCCTAACCTCATCATCAAAGTTCACTTTTATAGAACTTATATGATTTGTAATCGTAATAAATTCATTTAAATGATCAACAATAGATCCACCTTCTGACATTTTCATATTAAATAAATGCTTCATTAGAAATACCTTGTTGGAGGTTGATAGTTTTTCATATAGCTTATCCAATGTGCTCATCAGACCCTCTATTGTCTTTTCTTTTGAAATATTGAAAGCCACTGACGAAGCCAAGCACATCCGTATTGTTCTCAATGCCTTTCTATCAAGAACCTCCAATTCTTCGCCCTTCATAGTCACCGACTGTTTTTATTTTTCTCCCAACATTAGGAATAGATCCTTTTGGTATAGATAGTCCTCCATTTGCATCTTCCATATCTGGTAGTTTTGGTCGTTAATTTTATCGACCTTAAAATTTCCTTCTTCCACCATTGTTCCCACTCGAATCAGGGACCCTTCTTTCCTGCAAGTTTATCTACCAAATTGACCTTTGGCTCTGATACCAATTGTTAGAAAAATAGGATCGTAGATCAATAACAATAAAAAATATGCAAATATAAATCACATAAAACACATTACAAGAGAGGCACCAATATAATGTGGTTCATCCAAGATGGGCTACGTCCACATAGAAATTGCCGGTCCTTGTTATTATACCATCCAACAAATGAAGGGATACAACCTGCAACACATTCACTGCAACTTCCTTTTCACTCTCTCACAGTGTTCTCACACAATAATAGAGATCTTTACAATGCTACAATACACAACCGTATTACAATGCCTCTTTTAAGGAGCGATTACCATGGGAACATATGATGCAACACCCAATACCATGAGCCCATAAATCACCCATTATTGACCAAGTCATGGCTATGAAATTACAACATTTTACAAGGCATTTATTTGTGAAATTTTCACTATGGGAGCGCTGCCTCCGAACCCCCGCTAGGGGGGGATCCCAAACTAGTCGTTTCCCCCCCTGGATCCCCCATGGCGACTCTTTTGTGGGGGAAAGGCCCCCCAAACCTCCCCATCATGGGATGGGATCCAAACACGATTGAAGCATGACCTATGAATGAGGAAGATCAGGATCCATAGCCAACACATATAAAAAACAAAAACAAAATCTCATTATTTTTTTAATACCTCAAATCCTTGGCGTACAAAATATTGATCTCTAAGTCTCACAAATTTGTTAAATCTATTTTTGCTAATATTTTCCAAGTCCATATGAGAGGAATTTATAGAACTACTTAATAATAGAATCAAAAGAAGGCTTAAGGTCTCTGAATTTAATATTGATCAAAATAAGGGTTAAGGTTTCCGACTTTAAGATAACAATATACTGGGTCATGTAAGTAGTGCTCCAAAAAGTACACAAGATGAAAAAAACCATTTATGCCTTAAAAAATATTCAATACTACAAGGCTATTTGTGTGAAGGTTGGCTACATTGTTGAAAAATATTCAATACTATGAAGTTATCAAGGCTCTTTGTGTAGAGGTTGGATACATTGTTGACCCAGATAGAACCACTTATAGACTAGTAAGTTCATCGCTAATATATCGCTCGCTGGATCTAGTATAGTTTTCCTTGTATCTTTTTCATGTTGCTCATTCTTTCTTCACATGATAATAGAAACAAAAAGTGGGTGGATCCGGGGATATCACTCCTCCTTAACCTTAATATTTTTAATTTAACTTTATGACGGTACATTTTTAGTTGTAATTTATTTGTCTGATTGTTTCTTTGACTCATTGTATAATGCAATTACATAATTTCTTGTGGTTGCATTATTAGACTAATTTCCCTATAAGTTTTCCTTACATTCCTTTGGCATATCGCATACATATTAACCTAGAATGTTCTTGTATCTTATGGATTTTATGTGGCTATTATTTGTTTAAAGTGATATGTAAATTTGTCCAAGGTTTTCGAAGGTATTCTATATCATTTGTAAGCTTAAAGTTTGGTTATGAATATAAATAGCATTTTCATTAGGCACTTGGTTTGTAGATTAAAATCATTTAAATGATCATCATTTTCACTAACATCAATCAACATCTTGGGAGCTTGTATAATACTAATGTAAGATGAGTTTGGCATATTTTAATTTTGGCAAATCAATGTTCCAAATGAGGTCCATTTTTTTGTTAAAAAAAGTCCTTTGGCTTGAAATATTGGTCCCAACATAATTAGATTTATTGATATCCAAAATGGGTTGCTTATAATATATTTGGAATTAAGCATTAAATGAAACTGTAATAATTTGATTCCAAAGTTTGTAAATATGGAAATGTGTAGTCAATGCCTCAATTACTTGTTGAACATAAAAGAAAACAAAGATTCATACATTATAAAAGAGAGACATAGTTGGTTTGGTTTGAAGGTTAGCATGCAACCATTCATTTAAAATTCTATCTTCTCCCTTATGCACAAAAAGTGTCCATTCACCAAGTAAAGGTCAAATGTAAAAGTCACGGGTTAAAAAAATTTGTTCATGAAATGCTCTTTATTATTTAAACAAAATTTCATCTAGGTATATATTATTTCATGTCGATGAAGTTGTTTAAAACTCCCGTCAAAGCAAAAAAAAAATGAAGATTCTTCATGGAATGTACTTGCTTGTTGAACACACTCATTGTCTCAAGGAAGCAACCTTGTAGAAGATTCAATTAGGCCTTTGGCATAGTTACAACTTTAATTTCTAAAATTCTGAAGTGAAACAATGCATACATATTGTTAAGCAAATTAGAGATACACTAGAGATACACCACCTTCCCTTAAAATTACCCTAGAGATACACCACCTTCCTTTCTCATTATATGTTCTTAACCATTGTTTTTAACAGAAACGAGAAGAAAAGTTTGTATTATATAAAAAGAGTGGAATTACATATGCCCCTAAGGAAGTAGAGCAACGATAGAGTCTTAAAAAATTCCAAAACTAGAAAATTAGTACAAAACATGGCCACAAAAGCCTCCATCTGTTCATGAATTTTACATTTTTTAACTAGGCTAGTTCTTCTGCTTCTACCAGTATAAACTCTGATAAACTGCTTTCCTAGAAAAATGCAAAAAATCATCTATATCTATGGAAAAAAGAACAGAGCATCATTCCTGAATGTTATTATCATCGAGTTCGGGATGCGAGGTTGAAGCATCATCCATTGGTCTGACTGCGACTTGCTCCCTTGCTGAGTTGCAGTTGAATGGATACATGCCATTGAAATCTACGTGAATTTATTCAATGATTTCCTTTAGCTATACATATTTGCTCTCGTCTCGCTCTGCCTTATTCAGACTCTGATCCTTTATCAGACGCCACATCTCCAGAACATTTTGGAGAACACCATCTATTTTGAGCTTCAGGTCCTTTTCCATTTCATCCACGGTCCTCCTTAGCTCCTCAAACTTGCTTGTCTATACCCTATATCCCGTTTCGGCATGTTCAAGACTATTTTCAAAGCGAGACAAATCCAAGCCTCTCTATCTAGATTCTTCCAGAATGGCTTTAGAAACCTCATATATGCATCGAGTCATCTTCTTCAAATTAGTTAAGTCCCCTCCTATACCACTAATCTCCTTCATTACATACTAGGCCTGGGTCCTCCTTTGGGTAATGCATCCTGCCCTCCTTCCATGGATTAGGACCTCTTTCCTCTATTTCATAACCCCTTTGATTTTCCAGATGCACTGTAGACACAAAATTTCCAAAGCAATGCAGGTTGGTAAATGACACTTGCATCTCTGTTAAACCATCCATCGCCGGAAAAAATAGAATGCTTGCCATAAATTTCCAGGGGATGTTGTACTCCTTTTCGACTAGCTCAACATGTTCAGAGAGAAAGTGAGTAAAAGGAGTGATTAGAAAATACACTCCATCGCCAGTGAAAATAATTCAATTACCATATGTCATTCCCTGACTTCCTTGATAGATTTCAACCTTGGTCCTTATGACCAACATTAAATGGGACTTTGGGAATCCCAACACCATTTAACAATAGTGGGGGAGTCATTGAGGGATAGGCCCCCCTCCTTTATCCTTTTTCCTAGGTTGGCCAATCGATCAACCACCCCTTTAGACACCTTTTAACATGGTAAAAATGAATCTTGGATATGTTAGGGAAGAAATTAGAAATTCTAAGTTGGAAGCCATTTTTTATTTTTTTTGTTATTTTCCATACTATCATGGCATGAATAACAATCCGAGAGTCTCCAAGCACCATGAAATATTCAATCTGAAGATCAGACATGCTTTCCATCCCTTGCGTCATTGCAGTCCATTCGGCAAAGTTGTTAGTGCGATTGCCTAGTCCCCAAGTAAGAGTTCGGATAAGATTTCCTCGAGGATCATATATGACCCCTCCCTCACTTGCCACCCCTTTTAAAAATGTGGTTCTATGAACCACGTATTAGATATTAAATTGATAAGAAAAGATACTACACTTGATATTAGCCAAAAGATCGAGAAAGATATCATTGTATGTTCTTAACCATTGCAATACAATATTTATCTATTTCATAACATCGAAAACCCTAATCCATTAACCTATATTAGATTATAGTCCAAATCCATTAATCAAGATTAAATTACCCATTTACTGAAGAAAAAAAATAGCTTAGATCATTCCCTCCCCACGTCATAGGTTAGTGCAACCCTCATGCTTAGAATATATCACATACTCAACATTCTCCCACTTTTTGGTATATTTGCAAACTAGTGGGCCACACTTTAATTATATTACAAGCTCATGGTAGAAATGCCCCTAGATTCTCTACACCAAGGGAAGTTTTCAATACTTATATACTTTGTCAATGAGTGTGCAATATTCTTCGAAGTGTCAACCTTCTCCAACAATACCTTCTTGTCTTCAACCATATCTCTCACAAAGTGGTACTACACATCAATATGGTTTTTTAGCATTATAATTAAGGTTCTTTTCTATAAATATTTCATTCTATTTGTCTCAATCTAACTTTACAAATTTTTGTACAAACCCAATACTTGAACACAATCTCTGCAACCATTTAGCTTCTTTACTTGCATGGGTGGTTTCCTTGTATTCAACTTCTATAATTCAGAATTCAATTGTGGTCTATCTCTTTTTCATCCAACTGATACCTCCAAATAGGTTAAACACATAACCACTTGTAGATCTTCTATGATCAAGATCTCGAGCCCAGTATGCATCAACAAAACCTTGTACATCTATCACTATGTCTAGTTCAGGTCTTCCTTGGTAGTAGATTACATAATATGTGGTGCCACACAAATACCCAAAGGCCCTCTTTACAATTTTCCAATGTCCCTTCCTTCGTTTTGACATATATATGCTCAATAATCCCACTACACAGGTAATGTTTGGTCTATTACATATGATTACATACATAAAACTATCAACAACACTAGGATAAGGAACTCATGACATGCTTTCTTCATTATTTGAGACACTTATCTATAAATAATTTTGCACCTATAGTAATAGGGATCTTTACTAGTTTATATTCATGCATATTACACCTCTACAATATTGTTTCAATATATTTTCTCTAATTCAACCAGTGTATCTGGTTTGCATGATATTTTTAATCTCCATCCCACGAATGAAGTTAACAACGACAAGATCCTTCATGTCAAATTTGGAGGATAACTGTAATTTCCCCTCCTTGATGACATTCATGTTGTTTTCAATTCACAACATGTCATCAACATAAAACACTATATTAATGTATTGATCACCAACATCTTTGAAATATATATAGTGATAAACCCCGCCTCTCACAAAACCCATTCCAAGGATGTATGTGTCAAACTTTTGGTACCACATCCTGGGAAATTGTTTTAGACCATAGAGGGACTTCTTTAGCTTGTAGACAATATCTCCCATTCCCTTCAATGTAAAACCTTTTGGTTATTTCATGTAGATCTCTTCTTTAAGATCCCCATGTAGAAATGTTATCCTCACATCCATTTTCTCTACTTCAAGATCAAAAGCAACAACAACAGACAACAAAATTTGATAGAAGTTAATGTAGAAACATGAGAATTGTTTTCACAAAAATCAATTCCCTCTACCTGTTGATGTATATGTAACTTCGGAATGTATTTCACATATATGTATATTGTATTCCTATAGAGATGTTATTATTCCTCTATACAGAGGTGTCGTCATTTATATTGTAAGTGTCATAACTTATACTTGATGGGTTATTAGACCACCTTGTTGGGGTCAGCCCTGTATAAGTCATGTGGATCAAAGGGTTATTAGACCACCCTATTGGGGGTCGTCCATGTGGGTCAAAGGGTTATTAGACCACCCTAGTGGGGGTCGGCCCAGTCAGTATTATGTTAAGTGGTTAAGTTGAGGCCGACCTAGTTGAGTAAAGGTCAAGTCAAGTTAGTGTATAAATAGAGAGTGTGTCTCTCTCATTTTACACATTCTATTCTCTCACTCACACTTGGGAGAGTGGCGCACTTGTGGAGGAGGAGGCTCTGCTTCTAGGAGAAGACTATCTCTTGTATTCTTGTTGTATCATTGCTCTATCTGTCTTTGAGGAAGTTATTGGGGTTTTTCACCTTAATGGTTTTCCCCAAGTAAACTCTGTGTCTCTTGTGTTCTTGCATTATTGTGTCCATGATTGATATGCTGTAGATTTGCTGTACATGTTGTTCTCTCAATTAAGATCCTAGATCAGATTGAAGTAAATTCTGAAAATTTAACACTACCTAGGAATATCCCTTTGCTACTATGTGGGCTTAATAGTTCTCCACTTTACCACCCAACCTTCTGCATTCAACTTATTCTTAAACAACCATTTTCTACCAAATTTGGTTTTTCCTCCTGCTGTCAACCTAACTAAATCCCAATTTTCATTTTTATCCAAGGCATACATTTCTTCAACAATGGCCATCTTCCAAATTTTACTATCGTCTAAGTACATTGTTTTTTTAACATATTAGGGTCATCATTAGTAATTGATAAAGCAAAACAAGAACAAAATTCAAGTGGGTAATACCTTCCTAGATGCCTTCTTTCTCGAGATGATCCCCTCAAATTTGGAGTATGAGGTTCTTCTTCTTTTGATTCATCTTCTTCTATTGAGTGAAATTCTTCATTATTCAACTCAAACTCTATTTTCTCTAGTTCATTTTTTGTTGGTACAACTTCCTGTTTGGGAACATCTTTAACCTCTCTAAAAACATCTAGACTATAAATAATATTCCCAGTAACTAGGTTCCAAAGTTTAAACCATTTCACACCATCTTTGTAACCAATAAAGATACAATTTTTTACTTTATTATTCATCTTACTCCCTTTTTCCTTTGGAACATGTAACTTAGCATAAAAAAAAAATGTTTTAAGAGAGGGTTTCATAAAAGTAAAACACCTCATGTAGAGTTTTGTCAACCAATGTTGGTGTGGGTGATCGATTTACCGAGTAACATGCAATATCCAATACTTTTTCCTAGAATTATTGTCCTAACCTAGCACCATCGAGCATGGTCCTTTCCTTTTCCATCAACATCATATTCATTTTTTCTGCAACTCCATTCTACTGAGTCATGTATGGATTAATCTTATGTCTTTCCATCCTACATATCTTACAGAATCGATTTCCATAGAATTATCCACCATTATCTATCCTTAACGCCTTTATTTTCTTCTTTGTTTGATTCTCTACAAGAGCCTTAAATTCTTTAAATTTATTAAATACCTTAGATTTATTTCGGAGAAAATAAATCCATGTGTTCCTTGAGAAATTGTTTATTAATGAAACATAATACACATATTTATCTAATGATGGAACAAGCATAGGTATAAACAAATCATTGTGTATTAACTCTGAAATTCCCTTTCTTCTTGTAGCACTAAATGAAGTTTTACCCTATTTCTTTTCCATATATGCAATGTTCATATAAATTGAAATCTAGTGTACAATTAAACATGCCTTCAACCATACTTTTACCTTGTAATGGTCGAAGCCCCTTCTCTGCAATATGTCCCACTCTTTGATTCCATAGTATTTTCTTTTATCCAACAATAGTAGGGGTTTTATATTCTTTATTTCCACCCCCAAGAACAAAAGAACTATTACACCCATTAGTGATAGTGCTTCCCAATATCTTGGATATAGTTCCATTTTAGAGTGTCCTCATCAACACCATTGATCTGCAAATCATTTGCATGTTTTTTTTGAAAGAATAATATGTACACATATGCCACACATCTTACTGATGGTTATCAAATTTGTAGCCATCTCTAGAATGTGTAAAACCCTATGGAGAGTTCTAATCCTCCCATCCTTAAGAAACAAATTAAATCTTCCACATATTATGATTATGGTCGTTGAGTCATCTCCTATGAAAACATCACCTCCATTGTACTTCTCATATTCACAAAATCACTCCCTATGATAAGTCATTTGAAAATACACACCCAAGTCAATAAACCATACATCATGATCTAAATGGGTACTTATAGAGACCATGTACACATTCCCTCCTTCTAATGAGGTCTTTGCCTCTATGGAAGGGGCATCACTAGATCCCTTCACTTTAACAACATTTTTAGATATACAATCCTTCTTATAATTCCCAGTTTTATCACATTTCCAACATTTCCTCAAATAGTTTCTTGGATATTTAGACCCCTCATGAAGACTCATTTTTATTTTTTTTCTTTGAGATGACCTCTCAGAAATAAGGCATCTCTGCTCTGACCATCCATGTATTTTCACCTCATTTCCTCCGATACGAGAGAATGCACTATATCCTCAAATATCAATGTGGTTTGAGTAGCACTACCGATTGCTACAATCAGATTGTCCCAATAATTTGGCAAAGAACAAAATAATGTAATACATTTATCATCTTCCTCCATATTAATATCAACATAGACAAAGCCCATAGGGGGCATAGCAAGTGGTATTTTTGAGAAGTTGTAAATGGTTGTAAATGGAATATCACAAGTTCAAATCCCCCCTTTCTTACCTGTGTTCTATGTGTCGGTATTTGTAGTACACTTAGGGGTATAGTGGTAGCATATGAAATTGGACCTATGGACCTCATGTTGTGTGAGTACCATCACCATCCTAGTTGCTGATTCCCCTAGCTAAAAAAATATCAACATAGACAATTTGACTTACCATAGTATTGAATAAATTATATGATCTATCACTGAGGCACTATCATCCATCCTCATATGATACAACTTGTTTCAAAGAAAAAAATTGTTTATTAGCGACTTTTCATAATACAAACTCTCTAACTTATCCCACATATTATTCATACTATCTTTTCCAATGGCATTCAACAATATTGAATCTAATAGGAAAAGGTAGATCATACGTCTCACATTTCGTTCCGTCTTCTCCTAATCTTCTATCACCATAGCAATAGATTGTGTACCTAGATACACATCAATCCACTATTATTAATATACAAGAAGATATTCCAATTTGAGCTTCCATAGCTCAAAGCTCCGACTGTTAAAATTTTCAATCTCTATTCTAGAACTACTCGCCATTCTCTTTCAACACACAAATCACCATTGAAAATATCCCATTGGACCCAAGTTTATCATAGGCCCAACATAAAATTTCCCCATCAAACAAACCAAACCTTTAGCTACAAAGGCACCCACCTGAAGCCAATAACCTCACTCTAATACCACATGTAATTTTTAATCCTATGAAGTGAAACAATGGCTATATATTCTTAAGAAAAGCATAGAATAAAACAATGTCACACTACATAGAGATTTACCCTAGAAACCCTTAACCATGAAAACCAACAAAAATCGAATCCACACCTCTCTCATTTTTCATTGTATATTCTTAATCATTTGTAATATAATATTTAGGTATTTCGCAGCATACAAAACCCTAATCTATCAACCCAAATTAGATTACAACCCAAATCTCTTAACTGAGATTAAATTACCCATTTTCCAAAATAATAGCTTAGAGGATTTTTAATTGAGGTGCTTCCTCAAACTCCTACATCATAGATTGGTGCTACCTAATGAAAATAATATAACACATACCCAACAACAATAGATCCCTAGTAAATTTTAATGCCAATTGAATGGATGACTTGATTATATGGATGATTAGTCTTATTGATAGCTTGTACAATGACATAAATATGTTCTACATTTGAGTGAAGGAGTGACATTCATGGCATTTTCCTAAGTTGGTGAATATTATCTTGAAAACTATATTCATTCAAGAGTTGCAAAAGTTGCAAAGGACATGCACACTTTGTTAAATAATTCTTTATTTGAGTTGACATATTCAACTAGTGATGGCAAACAAACTAGGAATATTATTGAGGTTGTTGAGAATTCCATGGGTCAATAAATATCTCCTATTGATTTAATAAAAATTGATTTGTTGGAAGAATGCCTCATTGCATCAATCTCGAAGATTAACCCTTATGATGCATGCAAAGACTAGGAAGTGGAAAAATATATTTTTGTCTTATTGGAGAAGTCTTTGGAAAATGATAAAACTTATGTCCATCTCATAACATTTTTAAAAGATTTAATTTTTATAGACCTTTTTACAAGCTACTTTGGCATTAGCTCTTTATGAGGATTGTCTCCTATCGATGAAGCATATGTTGTGCATCCACTTTAGAAATTGTAGTTGCAATGCACTTGGAATTAAGATAAATATTTTATAGGGATACAATACACTTGGAATTAAGATAAATATTCTATAGGGATACAATATCATATTTACAATGACATCTAGAAACCACACAAAGGGATATATTAAAGTAATTGTTTTCCAAGATGTGAACTAGATGAATTTTTAAACCTTGTTAAGAGATATATCATCATATGAATAAATTCTAATAGACACAATGATCTAGATTATTTAGAGAATGAAATGAAGGTAGAAATTTAAAATGAAAACACAGGGTGATTCCATGAAGATGGGTAACTATTTTTGGCTAAATATGACGATGAAAAATGGAAATTTTACAGATGTATTAAATTGAATCCCTTGAAACTCATATTTGCCACATGAATTTTGACATGCAGTTAAAAAACAAAATGTAGAGAATTATGTTGGCTTTCAAATGATATTTTTTTCGAAGTATACCAATGTCATTTATCGTGTCAAATTTTCATTTAATGAAACATTTGTACTTAAAAATTTGAAGAGCAATTAACAAGTAGTTTGTGTGTGTGCACAATAGTTAATGTTAAAGTAATAATTTAAAAAAATGAAATATGTGAACATGATATAGACAAAATGCACTAGTGCTTACATATTTTTCTTTTAATTTTTCTCGAAAAATTATATTTATTATTATTTTTCAAAAATGACCAATGAATATTTCAGCTGCATTTTGCACACATGTGTGTGTGTGCACCAAATATTTTTATTGTTTACATAATTTGCAAAATTAAAAATACCCTTTTGAAGTGGATGCACTTATATAATGCTTGTGTATTTTTTCAAATTTTTTGGATGTGTATTTTGAATGTTGTTGATTTATCTTTGAGCACAATCAAAGTTGTCAGCAGGGTTTTTTAGGGCAAGTTTTAGTAGAAATTTAAAAACAAAAGACATACGAAGATAAAAATTCGTAATATGGATAGAGGATTCATTAAAGAATCCAATGGTATCAAGTCTTCCCATTAATGTGCATTTAATGACATAGTTTAACCTATGAAAGGAAGAAAAAACTTTCTTTCTGCAGTGAAAAGGGCTCTCGACCTGTTTTTTAGGCCCTCGATCAGGGTATTTGCTTGATCGAGGTATTTAAAATACCTCCATCGAGAGTTAAATATGACCTCGATTGAGTTTTTTACATAGACCTTGATTGAGGTATGTTTAAGTCCTCGATTGAACAAATTGCTTGATCGAGGGTGTAAAAAACAAGCCGCATGCCTTTTTTTTTTTTCAAAAGCTAGATATAGCTTTTCAAAAGCTAGATGGAGCTTTTGTTTCAACCCTCGATCGATGTTTTAATAGCTCGATCAAGGTCTTGTTTCAACCCTCGATCGAGGTCTTTTAAATCCCTCAATCGAGGTCTTTTAAAACCCCCAATCTAGGTTTTAATACCTCGATCGAGGGCTTTAAAAGACCTCGATCAAGGGTCCGCAACACAAATTTTTGGCACTTTGCTCAACAAAAATTGTGAACCAGCTTCATGGATCAACCCACTGTTAGATGTTTTGCTATCGAGTACCCTTCATCGTGGTGTCCATGATCCACTCGACTATCGACAACTTAATGTAGGGAGGATTGATTTCTATAGGGTCCAGGTTATCGACCACTTCTGAAGTGTCCAAGAGAGGTGGAAAATATGATCAAACCAACTCCACATTAAATATAGGGTGCAATACAGGAAAGGGGAAATACTTATTTCAAAAGCATTCTCACCCATATCCTTCTTGATGATTTAAATCTCATATCGGAGTGTGTGGAGCTTATAATTAGGTCTTGTGAAGCTCTCTTTCTATAAATTCAACCATACCTTATCTCCCACCTAAAACTTCTATGAAGCTCAATGTTGATCATGGAATTACTTGTACGTGGAATTGACTTTTTGTAAAATATGAACTTGTTGTCGAACATGTTGGATTTGTTCAATAAATTTGGATTCTTGGTCCTCCCCAGTTTGAGAATGGAATAATTCTTCCTGTGTATATGAAATGGGTAGTGCTATTTCAAATGGGGTTAATGGTTGGAACTCCAAGCACACATGAAAATGGCTATGTCCAATAGAACTATGAAAGGATATATTGTAGTTATGTTGAACATAAGGAAGTTTCTCATCCCATGTGTGTGGATGTTTCGAGTTGTAGATTCTCAATGTATGTGAAATCATCCTATTGACTACCTCTTCCTATCCATCAATTTGGGGTTGAAGGTAATTTCTATGGCTGTCTTGGTGTACATTATTGATCACAAGCTAGACCAAAAAGTACTTAGAAACATACTGTCTCGACATGAAATAATGGTCCATGGGAGCCCAAAATGAACCCAAACACACTCCAAGAAGATCTTAGTAGTGATATTTTTGTGATGATCTTGTTGCAAGGTGCTCAAATAGCCATCTTAGAGAGTCAGTCAAAAATCATAAATACATATTCATTGTCATAATGACTATTTCATTAAATTTGGATTAATAAGGAAAAATTTGGGCTAAAAATTGTGAATTTTTATCCTAAAAGTGTTAATATTAACCTTTTATGAAGTGAAAAAATGGGTTCTAAAAGTGGCAATATTGATTTCCAAAACTGAGTTTTTCAATTCCAAATTTGCGATTTTTTATTCCATAGTGTGAATTTTTATTCCAAAAGTGTGATTTTCAATTCCAGAAATGTTAATTTTGAAATACAATACTCATACTATGAGTCATTTCTCAAAATTAAGAGTAAAAATTCATCATGGGATTTCACCACTTAGGGTTTTGAGGCTGGGGTCATTCAAAGATCAGGTGAGTGGAGGGATTATAACATCAACTATGCATACCAAATTTTTAAAAAGATCACAAAACCTGAGCACCTTTCTGAACAATCATACATATGTCTTCATGAAAAATCTCACTATTAGCCAATGCCAAACTACAAAATATTTCCTTTGGTGTACCTCAGTTTCCATCCAATAGCTTGACATTCTATTATTTACAATCCTCGGAGAATAGGGGGTCACGTACTTGAAGGGAAGATTGGAATTTGGGGTTTCGTGGTTCCATGGCATTTAGGGTAATAAGATAAAATCCAAATATAACACGGCTAGTCTGAAAGACGCCACATGCCAATTGAAACAAAATACAACTGCAACATTGTATCTATCGTGATCATGGATGATAAATGCAATGGTTTTGGGCATATGAGCTGGCGAGGAGTGTGTCGCAATATCCTTAGTCTAATATCCAAATCATCAAGCACATGAACCAATTCATTAATCACTAGGATCCATTTGAATCGCGAAAGTGGAAATTTTTACTCAAACAATGTTACTTAAAACATCTAGCGTGCAATAGACCCAACATAATCACGTTGTGAATCTCACCCAATACCATGTTTGTCACCATGTTGTATAAAACCGAATATGTGCCTTTTATGATGTTAATAGCCCATCAATCATTTATTTCCATATGAAAATAACCTTTATATGTGAACCATAATGAAACCAAAAATTTTAAAAGCACATTCATAACCCAAATCAAACAAGAGCTACATGGTGGCAATGTCCATGACATAGCAAAGACACATAGATAGAATTTCTATACAAAGAAATTATTGGAATACGGCTATGATGGCAAATTTATTGCAATTTTGATGGATCGAGAAGCTTGACATAAATAAATTGGAGGAGAATTATTATGTTATGTATGGTAATTAATCTCAATTTTGTCCAAAAATATTGATTCTGTAAGATATCCCCATGGTATTCAGTCTATGATGGCAAATTTTTGCTATAAAGAAAACTTTTATGCAGATATGATATCAATAGAATTTCTATACAAATAAATTATTGGCATACGGCTATGATGGCAAATTTTTGCTATAAAGAAAACTTTTATGCATATATGATATCAATAGAATTTCTATACAAAGAAATTACTGGCATATGGCTATGATGGAAAATTTTGCTATAAAGAAAAGGTTTATGCAAATATGACATCAAATTACATGTATCCCTGATATTTGATAACTATAGATCAAAGCTAGCAAATATATTTCAATACCATATACATAATTGCATAACAATTACAAGTTTATACAATATCTGAATAAGTATATGAATAGCATATTTTGCCCAAATACAAATATTATATTACACATTATATTTTGCATATAACAAGGAAAAAGAAGAAAGACATTGGCCTAGAGCAATGAGACATTCTTGCAAGCACAACCACTTTTTGAAGTAGGAAAAGTAAAACAAGTTCTATTTCAAAAGATACAAGTGAAAAAGATGACACATAAGTATTCTTTTAAAAGATAAAATGCTAGAATACTTATAGAAGATAAGAAGGCCCTGCTAAAATAAAACTCAGAAAGAATTCAAGTTAAGTTCATTTCTTTGGTTTTCCAAAATAAGGAAAACAATCTAAACATAGAATTGAATTGGCATCTATTTCAGCTAATCTTTGCAAATATGCATTGTTCTTAAACAAAGAGATAAAGCACTGATAATTATACTTTCTCATTATTTTAAGTTCAAGAGCAGTTCCTTACATGAATCCTTGTATTTGCACTCATTTACAATAAACAATTACAAGTTATATTCAAGGTTTTTTAAGACTAAAAGTTATTCATGGCACTTAAGCTATATCTATGCTTTCAATTTCAAGAGCCAACTCAATTGGAGTAAATGAGTGCTAAATGGTTTGTTTCTAATGCACAAAGAGTTTCAATGCTACATAATTTCAAGGTCTCATCATTGACATAAAAAATTGAGAAAATAACTAACTCAATGGAACAGGTTTATTCATGGTTGCAATAATTGCATTGTTGATTGCAAAGATTCCATGCAGCGATTGGCATATGGGCATATTTTGCATTTCACAATATGGCAAGCAGAGCTACAGTATGAAATGCATGCATTTTTGGCATTGTGGTAAAAACATATTGTGACCGATGCAACCTTCAAGTCATATGACCAAATTTCAAACATACTCAATAGTACAACTGATGTTCTAAATCAAAAGCACATTTGCAGTTGATGTTCTAAATCAAAAGCACATTTGCAACACAGGATACTGAATTTGTTCTAAGTGCATAATAACATGAGAAGCACGAGCATAAATCATTTGACAGTGTGACAGGAAAAATAAAAAAGCATGTTCTTATGGCCACTTCCAATAGAATCATTGGGCTAATTTGCAATGTTCAAGCTATATATCAAATTGCAATCAATAATATATCCCAAATTGAACCTTATAAGCATACAAACAACGCTTGTAGCAAATCTTTAAGTTCAATACAAAGGAAATAATGCCTTTAGCCCCAATTGTAAAGGGTCATTTTCAGGGGACGATGAATGGTCAACTAGTTCGAGGTAAGTATCTGGAATCCATTGAAAAGCCTCTCTTTATGGAAAAGATAGTGTGAAACTTTTAAACGGGATGCTACCCTTTCATTTGGGTGAGATCAAAGCTTTTAGATCAGAATTGCCAGCATAGATTTCAAATAGAATTGGCAATTTTAGAAAAAGACCAACTCTTCAAATTGGAGCCAAGACAGATATGCTGGATCACATTCCCTCTTTAGGGGGGTGGTCTGAGTAACTATATCTTATCTTAATAATTTACGATTCTTGATTCTCTATTGTCATAATATTCATTTATCTATTCTTTCTCAAGGATAGATAATTGATATACATGTCCATTAGGTAAAGAGGAAATATGTGTAAAATAAATTGCATTATTTTACTTATAATGTAAAGGTACTTCTATAGGTGGGGTGAAGATATAAAAATATTCTTCCACCAATTTATCTTCCTATCCCTGTAAGCAAAGTCCTTGACGGTCACAGTGATTTTATTTACTCCTTCTCGTTTAAACTGGTGTACAAACCAAACCAATAGCTATAGTCTATGGGTTTTCCTAACTAACCTACCTACCTACCTAAATGTTGCATGCCCTGGAATGGCAAGTTAAATACACAACGTCTAGGACTATGACCAAGATCCTGTGCTAACGATAGTGGAGCTGGGTCCAGTAAAGGCTAGTAGACTCCATCAGGCAGGCCGTCCTATGCCCAGATACGACACTATGCAGGCATTGGCCTACTACCAAGGAATAGTTAAAATAGTGGGTTTCTTGTGGGCTAATTAGTTTATTGGCTAAATCTTCTCTCCCTTTTCTCTATCCACTACACATTGAAAACCAAAGTTCCTATCCTTGAGCTCTCTTTGTTTGAATATCAGGAAAACCCTACACATCCCATTTATGCATGTAAATATTGTAGTGAAAAACTAATTATCTCATTTTCACCGAAACTCATAAAGTTTGTCAAGTCTGAAGAGGTAACCATCAATCCCATAACAATAGATCTAGAGTAAAATTGACCCCAATTGGAAAGGCTCATTTTGGGGGGAAGATAGATGGCCGAACAATTTAGGGGAAGTGTTTGAACTCCATCAGATTGACAACCATCTATTTTTATGGAAAAGGCAATGTGCAACTTTTAATCAGGATGCTATTCCTTTCATTTGAGTAAGATTACAGATTTAGATCATAATTGTCAACACAGATTTCAACCAAAATCTCAATTCTAGGAAAGATAGACTCTTTGACCATGTGAATCTTGTAGTGAAAAACTGATGATCCCGTTTTCACAGAGAAACCCAATAGTTTTTCTAGCAGTCTGAAGAAGTAACCATCAATCAAATAACAATAAATCTAGGGAGTACACTCAAAATCAAACTCATATTTCGTCAAAATACTATTTCTTAAATTTATGTGTTCTAAAAATGCTTAATCTAGGACATTTTTTGAGTTTATTCATGACAATTTCAAATTATGTCCTCAAAATGGACTTTAGATAACCTTTTAAGATTTCTAGTGGCATGAAGCTCCATACTAATTGTGCATTTAGAACTACGACACATAGCTCCCCACCACCATGAAATGTAATTAGCTAATCATATATGCCTCAATCAAGCTATATTAGCATCTTGTTATTTAAAAACTCAAATCTGTTCAAGAATAGTTGTTATAGCTTAAAATGACACTTCTCCGACCGTGACAACATTTGCATCGCTTGGTCGCATGATGACACTTCTTGAGATCAAGTTTAGTCACACAACAGGACACTTGTGGATTGAAGGGTCATTAGGGACACTAAATATGGTTGAAATTACCTCACTCTTGGCCCATTTGATGGTTATAACCCTTAGGAACACTTTTCTAGACCAAACCACCTCCTGAAAATCATTAGAAAACCCTGTTTTTGGCCATTATGTCCTCAAAATGGACTTTAGATAACCTTTTAAAATTTCTAGTGGCATGAAGCTCCATACTAATTGTGCATTTAGAACTACAACATATAGCTCCCCACCACCATGAAATGTAATTAGCTAATCATATATGCCTCAATCAAGCTGTATTAGCATCTTGTTATTTAAAAACTCAAATCTGTTCAAGAATAGTTGTTATAGCTGAAAATGACACTTCTCCATCCGTGACAACATTTGCATCGCTTGGTCGCATGGCGACACTTCTTGAGATCAAGTTTAGTCACACAACAGGACACTTGTGGATTGAAGGGTCATTAGGGACACTAAATATGGTTGAAATTACCTCACTCTTGGCCCATTTGATGGTTATAACACTTAGGAACACTTTTCTAGACCAAACCACCTCCTGAAAATCATTAGAAAACCCTATTTTTGGCCATTTTTACACAAAAACGCTGGTATCCTATGCAAGAATAGCGTTTTTCTCTTGAAAAACTCTACTCTGATTTATAAAAGTAGTGTTTTTCCCTTGAAAAACCCTACCCTGCTTCATAAAAGTAGATTTTTTTCCTGAAGCAGTGAAAATATCAAAATTTGGTTGAAATTGAGTTAGTTTGGGAACTTCCTGATCTGTTATAACTACTTTTCCTCTCCTTCATTAACTATATAAGGAAGGTAGAAGGGCCATGAGAAGGGACCAAGCCCATACCAATGTTATGCTGGAGGAATGGAGACCCTTATCCCCCTCTCTTATGCCTCAGTTTCTGATAAACCCTAGCACAGTTGATTAGAGGCTAGGATCCTTGGAGAACAAAAGCAGGAGACCTTGAATCTAGGTTTCGTGAAGTGCCAAGCTTGAAGCAAGGTATAAATTTATGTACTTGCTTCATTCATTAATAAAGATCAGACATTCTTCCCTTTCCAAATATGACCTATTCATGTGTGTCTCATATTTGATTACAGTTTGTTTATAGTTTGATGTCTTCTTCTGTTATGAATATCAATCTTATATATGTAGTCAAATGTATTTGAGAAAGGAATGAAGTTTTTTTGTAGGTATGGGCATTGCGATATCGGATAGCATTGAAGAGCAAGGAAGAGGAAGGCTGGGATCAACCTTCTTAATAAGGTACTCATCTTTCTAACCTTAAATGTCTTTGCTTACTAGTTGTACTTGCAGAACATGTATAGGTCTATCTTTCATCCCTGAAGTTGGTAGTTTCTCCCCTGAACTGTATGTGTATTTCCCTCAGAACAGAATGGCGACTCCATTGGGTAAAGCCTATATGCTTAGGGGCATCCAAGGTCATTTCTTCAGTTATTGTTTGAAGGTCTTTGTTCATTTTCTTGATTAGAATCAGTTATTAGGCTCTATTGGATCCTCCTTGGCTCTTACAGACCCTTCCTAGCCTTTACAAACCCTTACTGGCTCAGGTATGTGGGGTTTTATCCCCATTTTTTTCAACTTTTCCAGAAAAAACGCTACTTTTTCTCTACATAGTAGAGTTTTCCTCCAGAAAAATGCTACTTTGTCTCTACACAGTAGAGTTTTCCTCCAGAAAAACACTACTTTGTCTCTACATAGTAGAGTTTTCCTCCAGAAAAAATGCTACTTTGTCTCTGCACAGTAGAGTTTTCCTCCAGAAAAAATGCTACTTTGTCTCTGCACAGTAGAGTTTTCCTCTTGAAAACACTGGTTTGCCTTTAGACAGTAGAGTTTCCTCTTGAAACTGAGTTTTTGAGTTTTGATCTGTTTTGGGGGGGCTGTGGCTGCATTTTTTGGGGTCCTTGATGACCTTAGGTCTAAGTTAAACCACTATAAGTGGTCTCCTATCCTTGTACTAATCCTACGTTCATGATTTGGACCTTCTTTGATCAATTTGGGCTTGTTTGGAAAGTTTTTGGGGCTTGTCGACCCAGGTTGGGGGGTTGTGGACCAGTTTGGTGTTTTGTACCCTGATTTGAGTCCGACTGAATGTGCTTGCTCCATTTCCACTGGATTTGAAATCTACGGAGTCTACTTGACCCTGTTTGTATATATTTGAGTGAAATTTCTCTTTATATTGGTTTCTTATCCTCCCTTATGCTCAAGTGTCTTTGCTACCGTTCAGGACCTTGACTGCATTGTTTATGTGTAGACTTGAATTTACCAAAACATACTTCTTTGTAGGTCATTTGCTTTGTTTGGGTCTAAAAGTAAGTTTCATATGCTTTTCCCAATGGTTGGCATGCTTTTACATCAATAAGAATCTGAAAGTCATATTGATATCTTTTATTGTTTCAATAAGGAAGCCTGAAAGTTCTTTGCTTTTGCTTTGATAATAGGTTACCTTTAAGTTCAGTTTTTGTTTCTCACCTTTGAAAAGCATGAAAAAAATTTGATTTATTTTCTGAGTAGAGTACCTTGCAAGTGGCTTAAAAGATTTAAGAGTGCTCTGCATCAAAAAGAAGAAATTTTCTTTTGCATACTTATTTGTTTGAGTAGCTGCATCCTTAGGTTTTGAGTTTAATTTTGTACATTTAGACTTTATTTTTATCTTTTTGCATTTGAAAAGACTAATAATTGCATTTGCATATGCATTCTAGATCTATCTTTAAGACTTGCATTGAAAAGAAAAGATTTGTTTAGTGGTAAACATTTCATTTCAGTATTCTATCTCTATTATAACCACTCTCACACACCCACTACCTTTTTGAGTAAGCAAGTAACCTTTAAAATGAACCCTAATATAATGTACTAGTAACATTTTCTTTTCTAGGTTACACTATTCACCAACTAGTTTTGGTTAGGATCTTGGGTTTAAAACACCTTAAACCACCCAATATCACACATTACGCAAAAATCGTAGTTCAACTATCATAGGTAAACCCACCTCATTCAAAAC
Source organism: Larix kaempferi (assembly GCA_027924585.1). NCBI lineage: Eukaryota > Viridiplantae > Streptophyta > Pinopsida > Pinales > Pinaceae > Larix > Larix kaempferi. The sequence continues at coordinate 31,860,685 of BSBM01000195.1, read as the reverse complement.
TTGCCTAGGATCTATGCAGTAGGTCTTGTGAGATCAGATTGTTGGGAATAGACCTCCTACTTTCTGTTTCGAGCATATACCAGGATCAGATCGCGTTTGGGGACTCTTTTGAGTTTCGGGCCCAGTTACCCTACCCACGCCTTCTGATTCGACCAACGACTGTTCCCCCAGGACTTTTCGGTGTGGTGGTATCCTTAGTATTTGACCATAGGATCATACACAGGTGGCGTTGGAGGGTTATATCTGCTGTACTTAGGACAGACGCGGGAGGAAATCTCTTGCAGGTCTTTGGGAGGGCGGTTGGGTGATTCCAGCACTTGCACCCCTACTCATTGTATTGTGGACCTCGAGTAACTGTCCTTCTTCCTTCGTTGATCTATTATGGGCCCTCATCATCCCAGACTCTTCTTCGTAAGGCATCTGCTTGCCTGGTTTGATCTACTTAGGACCTTTTTTAGTGGTGTGCTCTTTGTGCTACTTGTCTTAGTTTGATTTAGAGAACTTCTTGCTCATTTGAGCAGGAAACTATGTCTAGCATTCTGGTGAGCGCCAATCTAGGTACCCTTGTTCTAGGGGATCCTTGTGCTATTCCATTCATTGGAAACATTGGTACTCCCTTAATGGCTACTCTGAATCTTCCTGTATTCACTATAGGGCTGTCGGTTTGGTGTTCTCCACTCCAAATGCCTTGCATGCTCCTGACGCTTCTCTTGTAAGCACCTCAAATCAAGAGCATCAGAACCCTGTGCCTTCTTTGCCAGTAACATCTTCTCCTCCTCTTTCTACCTCATGTGGAAAAAGTAGCAATACTAGTAACCAGTAGTCTAAAAGGAATAGACAGAGGAAGAATAGGAATAGGATGCCAAAACAAGGGGGGTAGCAACCCAGCCACTGTAAGTCATGCTGGGGGCAAGCACCCTACCTCTGCAAATCATGCAAGGGGCACCTACCTAGCCTCTAGAAGTCATGCTGGGAGAAAAAATTTAGTCACTGAAAATAACACTAAAATTTTGTCTTCAACCATCGTCAGTCATGTTGGGGACACGTCATTGATCACTACTAGTCATATTAATGACAAGTCACCAGTTCTTGTGAGTCATACTGGAGACACCAGATCAACCACTACAAGTCATGCTGAGGGAGTTGACATTGTCGACAAACCCAATAAACAAAAGTATAAGTTCCCTTGCAAGTTTTGTGAGGGAGACCATCTTACTTACTTGTGCCCTGTACTTCCAGAAGTGCAAAAAGTGTGGTCCTTAGTTCAAAAGTCTTATGCTTCTGAGCAACCATCCACTGCTAGTCATGCTGGGGGAAAACTATCAGCCAATGCTAGTCATGCTGAGAGTAATGGCGTTGTAAAGGAGTCTCGACCTATAGGACGAAAACCAAAGTTCCCTTGTAAACTTTGTAAGGGAGATCACCTTACTCACCGATGCCCTGCCATTCTAGAGGCACGAAGAGTGTGGTCCATGTCGGAAGGAATCTCTGTTCCTAAGTTGTCTATAGATCCCCTACAATCAGATCAACCTTTGGTTGATAAAGTGGTTGAACCAATGCAATATTTGGTCAACCCCACTCTTCCTTTGGAGAGTGAAGTGATCGAATCGATGCAATCTTCGACTGATCCCATCAGTCCTGCAAATATTGATGCACCTGTCCCTGAAGTCTTCTACATTACTAGTTTGAATGTTACTGAAAAAGGGGGCACTTCATCTGTGTCATTTCAACCCCTACCAAGCCCTAGGATCATTTCCTCTTATTGGAATAGTCTAGCCAAACCTCATCTTCCTTCTTCGACACCTTTCCAGATAAAGGTTGATATTGGGAACCACACAGTTGATCGATGCATTGTAGATGAAGGAGTTGCTGTTAGTATCTTATCCTCTTATGCTTGGAGAGATTTGGGTTTCCCTAATGTTATTCCAGCTGTTAATTGGCTGTTGACCTTCGATAGAAGACCTAGTGAACCGATTGGATTCCTCCGTCAAGTACCTGTTACTTTGGGTGGAAAAATAGTCTTAGTTGATTTTATGGTTTTAAAGGACCCTGTGGACTTTGATATGATCCTCGGGCGTGATTACGTTTATGCTATGCACTCTATGGTGTCTACGCTCTTTCGTGTGATGTATTTTCCTCATAACGAAAGTATCGTCACTATCGACCAGCTTGCATTCATTGATCCTCCTTATTACCCAACTGTAGACCAGTCAGATCCCTTGTCATTAGGCACTACTATGTCACATGGAATTTATGTGGCATATTGTTCCTTGTGTTCCACTGCTACAGAGAAGGAGTCTCTGAGTTCATGATTACCTTCTCGGGACTTAGTCCCATCTTTTGACCAAGTGACACCTCCATTTGAATGTTTAGATATGTGTTCTATCTAGGATGATATACTTCCTTCCGATGAAGTTTTCCTAGAGTCCATAGTACAATATGCCATTCACTTGGATGTTGATCCAGTCGTAGTTATGTCCAGCCCCAGTTTGACCTTAAAGTCTGATCTTCCTACTATTGAGTCATTGGACTCTCCTATAGATCCGCAAATTGATGTTCCTGTTGAGTTTGATTCTGCTTCTAGAATTTTCAAATCCTATGATGATGAATTTGTTTCTGCAGATTCCATCATGTCCTTCAACGTTGATCTTCATCCTGAAGTCGGTCTTGTTAATTGTAAGTCCTTAGACTTGGGCACCATAGAGTCTTCATTTGAAAACTCTGCCTTGTTTATGCTTGTTGTTGATGATACTGACGTTGAAAGTATTTCTACCACAGTGACGTGTATCGGGTCTTTCTTTACATATGTTTTGGTTATGATCGTGGTACTAATGTTTCTTGGAGACATAATTGTTAGCTGGATTTATACTTGCTTACTGGTCCTTTTCAACACCTTATGCGACCATGTCAGGTATATTTGAAACCTTGCATATAGGTTTAGGCTTTCCCATTGTTATGTTGCATTTGAACCTTTTTCCATCTGAATTCTCCATAGGGTCGAACCTGTTGGATATTGGTGTGTTAACCATCTCTTTATGCATTATGCACTAGTCCGATAGCATAGCCTACCTAACATGGGTCACCCTAGTCAGCACCCTTATGCCATTTTGGTGCCCATGCTGTGTTTTCCTCATAGGCCTGGGAGCATTTTTAGATTTACCATGACTTTGAGAAGAAACCTCATATCTTTCTGGCCATCCTTGATAAGGCTCCCATCTTTGTGTTCAAGTTGCATATGCATCTGTTATGATCCCGCTTGCGCTAATCAGCCTGATGCTAGCTTCCACACATTTAGCTTGTTGTATAAGCCTCCATCTCTGATCTCATTTCTGTTAAGCCCTATATCATTTTGCCTTCATAATTTGACACCTTTTACCTAGAGGAGATACACCCTGAGTGTCCTTATCTTGCTCGTGTTCCTTACATTAGGAATAGCTTTGTTCCATGCGCTTAGAGATAGTTTCGCATATCCTTGACACTCGTCTCCTCCCATTTCGAGCATTCTTCCACCTTTACTTTGAGCTCGTTAAAAACAGTAAGTAGGTTTCAAGCATTCTTCCACCTTTACTTCGAGCTCGGTAAAAACAATAAGTAGGTTTCGAGCATTCTTCCACCTTTACTTCGAGCTCGTTAAAAACAGTAAGTAGGTTTCGAGCATTCTTCCACCTTTACTTTGAGCTCGTTAAAAATAGTAAAGAGGCTATGAGCATTCTTCTACCTTTAATTCGAGCTCGTTAAAAACAGTAAGTAGGTTATGAACATTCTTTCACCTTTCCTTCGAGCTTGTTAAAATGAGTAAAGAGGCTACAAGCATTTCTTTCATCTTCACTTCGAGCTCATTAAAAACAGTAAGGAAGTTATGAGCATTTTTCTGTATCTCCTTTGAGCTCGTTAAAAATAGTAAGGAGGTCAAGAGTTTGCTTTTTCGGGTTCGTTAAACCTTTACGGAAAAGATCCATATGGAGTTCTTTTAAGCCCTTGTCAGACTCCTTAAATAGGAAAAGTTTTCCAAGCATAGTTGTCTTTTCAGGCTCGTTAAAATAACTGAACCGAAATCCACTTAGGTATAGAATTACTCATTTTCCAGGCCTTGGTGGATAATTTACAGAAAAGGTATACTCTAGGTATACTCTTGTATGCGCTAGAAGAGTTCTTCTTCCATTATTTTACACTTTTTCGGGGAAGGAGACTAACTTTACGAAAGAATGACCTTTGGAGTCGTCTTTAGGTTTTTCAGACTCTCGAAATGTGAAAACACCAAGCGAGCATTGACCTACTCGGGATCGATGTGAAATACATGAGATGGTTGATAGAGGACTGTTTAAGTTTTTTCAACTCTATAAGCAAGAAAACACCGCCAAGCACAGACCAATCCGGGATCGATATAAAATCCACGGATAGGTGTATGGAGTTTTCTTCTAGGTTTTTCAGACTCATTAAATATTGAAAATACCATCGAGCATGCTTTAGTTCTTTGTCATGCTCATTAAAAAATGAAGAAGGAAAGGGAAGGGAAGAATGTCAAAATATCTTTCAATATGATGGCAGCAAGTCAACTGTCTCCTTGAACAAAGCACCTATTTTGAGTCTATCAAACAAGTTGGGTTCTAGTGTTGGCCTTAGGATAAACTTGATCTCAGAGTTTTTACTCCTCCGTTTGGTTAGTCTTCGAATCATATGGAGAATCTGTTAATGTCTCCTACATTGTAGATTTGCATCGTGGTCTCTTTGTGTTAAAAGATGCCTAAGTCACTCTTGTGTCATGCTCACTGTTCAAGGATATAACCTGTGTCGGCCATTCTGTAGTTTCCTTGACCTCATGCGTCGACCATTCCTTGGTGTCAGTATGTTTCATCATGTGTTCAGTCCTACTCCAAATTAGCTCATACCTGTTGAGTGTCCCTCCTGTTGAATGATGGAGGATGCCTTAAGGACTCCCTTCCAACGAACTTCTTCCGATAGACTTTAGGTCATTGTGCTCTGGGAATGCATTTTAGAGTTTCAGTTAGTACCTTGGGGATTGCAGTCATTAGTGGCAGTTTCCCTCACTATTGGATACATGGGAATACATCAATGTCTCCTATCTGATAGATTCTTCAAGTGTTCGATGGCAAGACCATTTATTCGCACTTGCTTGAATGTACTAGGTACCTTGGGTTCCATTTTCATTATTGGTGGACACCCTCGCGTTTGTTAACGGTATACATCAATGACCGATAATCAAATGATACCTCCCATGTTCGATATCAACTCATTTATCTGCATGGATAGGTTTGTACCTTGGGTTATTTTTGGATGAAGACCTTGGGATCCTCGATAGCATCACCTTATTTATGTTATCACCCAAGTTGCGCAAGACTGAGCCACACTCTTTTTGGCTCTTGATGAAACATAGATCCAGCTTGTTCTCTATGGCTATGTTCTCCAGTTTTGGCATAGATCCACCTTGTATTTATGTGGCTATGTTTACACTTATGTTCCTCATGGATCCACGCTTATATTCTAGTGGCCATGACATATGCATCAGCATTTGGATCATTATTGTATCCTTTTGGAGATCATGTTTCACTATTTGAACATGGACAGTTACCCCAAGGATAAGTTTGTCTGACATTGCCTTTGCTTTCAGGTACTTCATTTGAGCCTATGATTCTTGGTTTCTCTGGTTCCTCCACTTCCATGATTCAAATCTTTATTATTTATAATGTATTTCGGCCATTGTTTCCCTCACTCCCTCTGACCTCATACATTAGGGGGCATCTGTTATAGCTTAAAATGACACTTCTCCTTCATTGACTATATAAGGAAGATAGAAGGGCCATGAGAAGGGACCAAGCCCATAACAATGTTATGCTGGAGGAATGGAGACCCTTATCCCCCTCTCTTGTGCCTCAGTTTCTGATAAACCCTAGCACAGCTGATTAGAGGATGGGATCCTTAGAGAACAGAAGTAAGAGACCTTGAATCTAGGTTTCGTGAAGTGCCAAGATTGAAGGAAGGTATAACTTTATGTACTTGTTTCATTCATTAATAAAGATCAGACGTTCTTCCCTTTCCAAATATGACCTATTCATGTGTGTCTCAGATTTTATTACAGTTTGTTTATAGTTTGATGTCTTCTTCTGTTATGAATATCAATCTTATATATGTAGTCAAATGTATTTGAGAAAGGTATGAAGTTGTTTTGCAGGTGTGGGCATTGAGATACTGGATATCATTGAAGAGCAAAGAAGAGGAAGGCTAGGATCAACCTTCTTAATAAGGTACTCATCTTTCTAACCTTAAATATATTTGCTTACTAGTTGTACTTGCAGAACATTTATAGGTCTATCTTTCATCCCTGAAGTTGGTAGTTTCTCCCCTGAACTATAGCTGTATTTCCCTCACAACAATATTCTTCGCACCAGAAACCTTGAACTCAGAGGGGACCTTCTCCACATTCAATGCTTTAAATTTTGTATCATCCACAAGTGTAGACCACCTGGGAGAACAAAAAAAAAAAGAAAGAACTCATCCTACTCTGCATTGAGAGGCAGAATATAGCAAGGAAAAGGCAATATCTACAGAATTAAAATTGTTGAAACAATTGCAAAGGAGTAAGGCCGGCCCAAGTGAATACATGACACAATACTAAATAAAAAATTTGAATATCCAAATGACAGAAGCATGACACGAAAAACTATTCTTTAATAGAATAACTAAATATTTAATGGAAAAAATTACTGGAACTGCACAATGAAACATCAATAAAAATTCTAGAGTCAAAACATAAGAAAATTTGACTCCGAGCTCCAGCAACTAAACCATAAATGGAATCTTGATGTGCATTTTATAAATTTACAATCTGAGTCATCGTGTTTGGCTAATTTCAAGCTTAAAATTCAAAATTTGCCAGACTTATTCGCTTCATTTCACGAACTTCTTCCAACAAACTGAATTGAACTTCAAGCTGAACAGGTTTGGAAAATAAATTCACCCCAAATTCGAATGTAGTTGAATTTATCTTTTAAGTTTATCTAAAACTTGACATCTAAAAAAAATTAAAGCAAAAAACCTAATACCCAAAACCTAAAACCCCTAAACTTCCTGTGTTCATGCTCTCCCATAATCTAATTACCTTAAGGATGTTGTCGCAAACAATGGCCGCGATGCTCTTTGCGATGTTGTGTGACAAATTTAGCGAAAGATTAACAACTAACCGAATTCCAGCAGTGATAGTGCCAAACCCGTTGAACGTCTAAGGGAGGCACCAGAGTCAGTGAATGCCCTAACTCCGTTGTGAGAGGCATCCAAAATTGTTTGTACCTGTACAAAGCAGAAAAAATAAAATTAGGCCTCATAATTCTGAAAGATATGAGATGGCATGAGAAGCCCTTCATTTAATCCTCTATGAACTATTTAGTAACGGACCTTCTAATGGCTTGCAAGACCAGAGGTCTGCGATGAAGACCAGGCAAGTTACTCGCAACTCGATGCTCCATGATCTTTCAAGCCTTCTCAATGCCGGGGTTCTTCACGCCCCATGGATGAATTTTCAAATGTGCATAAACTTGCAAATGGTGGTAACCCTCTATGCTGAAAATAGGCGTACGAGGAAGCATATGAACCTACCCTCGTTTGTGACCCTCGGCTCCAGCTCAAAATCCCTCTGCATAAGAGGAAGCATATGAACCTGCCCTAGTTTGTGATCCTCGAATCCAACTCAAAATCCAAAACGTGATGTGATCAACAGTATGAGCAGGGACAGGTGCAGGGGACACGCGGCCAGCAAAACCCCCACACCAAACTACGATGCAATTATTTTGCATTAGACTTTTGAAAACTTTATGAAATTTGTGGCCAACGCAAAAACAAATCTGGACCGACAGACTAATATGCACAAATCGATTACTATATTTCATGGACATAATAATATGGTATGTTATCCTTGAGAGTGAAGACGTCAATGCCTTGCTATGGGTATGAAACGTAATCCTTTTTCATTAAAAACATCATTCATTTGAATCTTATCATACAACCATCTTTAGTAGGTCCCCCCTTTTTTACTTGAATTATTTATCTCTAGGCCTTTTTGTTGAAGCACAAGATGTATAATGGAACCAAAGTTAAGTTCAAATAACAGTGTCCAAGGGATTTCATTGAACAAAAAAGAGGGTACTCGCAACATTTTGCAAGAATTTAATGGGGATGCAAAATAAAACATCAACAATAGGATGGAGGCATAAATATATTTTCTCACATTGGTCAGGGAAAACATATGGTTCATCTATTTTCTCTAACCTATAATGGTTGATGATGCAAAATCCATTCTCATGTATATATGTTGTTGGATGATTTCCAACCACAATGTTTTTAAACCACTTAGCATTAAATAGTACCAACTTGAAAGATTTGAAGTAACCTCTAAGATATCTTGAATTGATCCATATTATGGCAAGGTGTCTATTTTTATGTTTCCATCATAAACATGTGACTGGCAATCTACCAGTAAATATGCAACAATGCCACAGTTAAATTCTTATCTATTTTCACCTACATTTCAAGCATAGTAATGACGACCCTTGCACCACATCCCCTTGTAATGTTTCACCTTATTCTCTTCTAATCCATTTAGAATTTCCAATGCATATGTAGTAACCTTTTCATCATTATCTCTAAATGCCCTTTATATTATATCCCTTAAATATTTTAAACTAATAGCTGGACGCCAATCCTTTAAAAAAAATTCATTATTGTTGAGTATGAAGATGGATTATGACCACCCAGAGATACATATGAAAATTAATATCTTTGTTGGGAATCATGATGCCTTTGATAGTCATCCCTCCATACATTTTTGTGCTCATTGTTTCTTGCAACATATAGTAAAAAAACCTCAATTTTAGTAGCATCTACAATCACAAACATAAAAGAGAGAGAAGGGGAGGAAAGGAATAGGCGAGGGGGGAGAGATAAGGGGGTTTATTGGGGGGGGGGAGAGAGAGAGAGAGAGAGGGAGAGAGATGGGGAATAGAGAAAGGGGGCGAGAGTTAGAAAGAGGGAAAATGAGAGAGATATAACGGATATTATAGGGATACATAGAGATATAGGGGGGTCAGGTAGAGGGAGAGAGGGGGGAGGGTGGGAGGGAGAGAGAGCGGGGAAAGGAGGGAGGGGGGAGGGTGAGATAGAGAGAGGGAGATATATTTGGGGAGAGAAAGGGAGAGTGAGGGGGGGATAGGGAGAGGGATATAGAGATAGAAAGAGGGATGAGGAGAGGAAGATAGAGATACAAAGGAGGGAGAGAGGGGGGTTACAAAGAGAGAGAGAGGGGTATATAGGGGTAGACATGGGGGAGAGAGAGAGAGAGAGAGAGAGAGAGAGAGAGAGGACGGGGGAGGGAGAGGGATAAAGAGAGGGGAGAGGGATCAAGAACGCCACTCTCATGCATCAAGAAGACAGATATTGGGTGAGTGATGTGTTAATTAAAGAGGAATAATCCCCTTCCTGATTGGAACATGAGTTCTCATCAAAAGTGAATATTTAGATGGAAGCCTTGATTTTAGGATAAATAATTAATAAGTTCTCTTCTTTGATGGTGCCATAGAAACCTACCATAGGCTACAAGGTAATGGATCCTTTCCACTTTTGGGATTTCGAAGAAAAAGGGTGATCCTTTTCGCCTATGTGCTTGCTGTCTAGAGGCAATTGTTTACCTAGATCGAGTGCCTGATATATAGAAATCTAATGGGATATGGTATTGAATGATGATGCACACCCTTCCTAATGTTACAGTAGCTTGTGCTAACTTAACTCTAATATTTTGACGAGATGCATTGTCAAACCCATGCAACACAACTAACCCACGTACATAAATTATACACCTAGCCCACACAAATAAATGATCCACCTAATCCACACATGTAAATGATGCATTGATAGGTGTGCAGGAATTAACCATGGTTAGGGAGGAAACTTGTGCCTTAGGCCCTAAAGGAATATTTGAGGGATTGAGGATAATGAACTACACCATAACCCACCACACTTGACCTTCTTTATGGATCTCTGGTGTCAAAGTGTGGACACAAATTACACCATCAAGAGATTTTGATCACCAAGGTTGGGCCTATAAACCTTGACCATGATGAGGGGAGGAAAATTCAACGTATTTATATCATTTGGAAAAATAACCACAAGGCATCATGAGATATCCCTTACCTAACATAAGCACCCATTATGGCAATTCATACAACGAAATCTTGTTGAGGCTTATAAAAATTGATTGACTAGTTATTATTTATTATGGATGTAATTTATACACAAAGGTTTTACACATGAAAGGAAGGATATTTTATAGTTGTAGAAACAATTATTATAATATTCCATACTATTAGAGGAAATTTGGGTAAAAAATGGGCCTCCTAAGGAAAATAATAAATAATAGTAGAGAAAGAGTAAAAAAACTACTTTTTTGGATTGTATTTTCAACTTATCTCCTTGTAGGTTAACTCAAATTTCAAGCCGGAGGACTCGTTGGATGCATAATTAAATTATTCATCCAACGAGTACCCATGTTGCATAATTTCAACAACATCCACACCATGAAAATTTGAAAATACATTAAAAAATGTGTTTCTAGTGAGAGAAAACATGTTTTTTTAATGTAATTTTTATTTATTTTTCATGGTGTGGATGTTGTTAAAACTATGCAACATGGGTACTTGTTGGATGCATAATTTAATTTTGCATCCAACGAGTCCTCCCGCTTGATATTTGAATAAACCTGCAAGGAGATAAGTTGAAAATATGATCCAAAAAAGTAGTTTTTACTTTTTCCCTCCAATTTTTTTTGGTGCTCCCTCTTTGAATTTTAAAGCATTTTGATTAGCTAATACATGATGACATGTAGTTTGTATTATTTTTGGAAGGCCCATTTTAAATTGAAATTTCCTCTTATTGAAATGGTCAGTGTTTTAACACACTCACACCCACATGTTACATAGAAGAGAGGATAAATCCAAGCAAGTAAGCATAATCACTTCGAAGCAGATCAACCATTATGTTAGTTGGAGGGCCATTGCATATATGAAAATCTATATTTGCATAAGGATTAGGGTATACTAGCACGTATATATTACCACAAACTAGTGCTTATGACCAAGAATAAATGGCATTGAAACTAATGGCAAAAAGACAAAATACTAATCTATTCCACCTAAACCACATGCCTAACCAACACACTTAGTGCACCCACCTATCCCACACACCTAATTCCCACACCTTACCCATGCATCGAGCCATCCTACAAACCTAATGCCCATACCTTACCCATGCATCGAGCCCATAATCCCTTCCTATATCTTAGTTGTTGATGCCCAATTTTGTCATCATTTTTGGTTATTAAACGTGCTCTGTTGGCATTATTTTCAATATTTTTGATATAATAAGTCATACTTCCTTCCATTCAGACCACCATTTGAATTCAGGTATGAATACATTTGAATATTTCATAAATCTTAAGTGATTATCATTATTTTGTGGAATATTAATGTTAATTTAACATTTCTCGACCTGCTTGGCACATAGACTTCGTTTTGCAGGTTATGGTTTTCAAACAGACTCTCATTCAGATGCACGTTCACATCTAAGACGCCCAGTTGCATTCAGACCATCGTTCAGCCCTTCGTTTGCACCTGCGGATTCATTGGTTGGAATATTCTGGGGCACTAAAGGAAAAAATCGTGACATGGGTTCTGTTGGCAACATGGCCCTCATGGTTCGTGAGCCCTCATTCTAGAAGATCTGTGTTCCTGTTCGCCCATCTTGACAGCGCATCAGCTGCCCACGTCAAAGAGAATCAACGCACCAACTGTTCACGTGAAGGGAACCAACACGTGCGGATTGTGGGAGACAGACTATGTGTTGTACTGAGCCGTTTTGTTCAGTAATTAAGACCTATCTTTAGAGAAGTTGACCACTGAAAGGGTCGACCTTCTCTCCCATTGTAAAAACTATATAAATAAGTATCAGGTTGAGAAACACAGTGAGAGAATAGGTGCAGAGCTAGAGAAAATGTTGTGTAACTTTTTGATTCAGTTAATAGAAAGTCTCTGATTTTATCTATTGATGATTAACTTCATGTTCTGTTAGTGAATGATCTGAGTTAGACACAATCCCTGATTGCTGAGAAGGGCCCCTCAACAACCAGAGGTTTTTCATTGTGTATATTTTGTTATTTCTTTTCTACAGATAAGTAGTTTTCATTTTCAGTATTTAATTTGGTTTTCCTATAGCTGGTAATGTTTTGTTTCCTGTAACATATTTCTTGCTGTTAATACAATTTACATTTTCAGAATTTAAAATGATCGGTCCTGCATAGTTCATTTCTGCTTGCCTTTTAGCTTTTCCATTGCAACTAGATAGAATTTAATTATTTCAGTGTTTCAAGTTCAGTTTGTAATTAGATTTAGTTCTGTTAATTTTCATGTAGCTGTAGATTAGATTTGTTTACCTTTTAGTTCTGTTTTATTATGCAATAGAGAACGATTTCTTTCCTTAGATATAGATTAGTGTAGTTGCTTCTCATTATTTCAATTTAACAGTTTATTTTATGCTTTGCTTGCACCATAGACTAATCTGCACAAACCAACTAGCGTTAGGATCATTTAGTTTGCTTATTTTCATGGTTTACATCATTTTTTGTCATCCAGACTGTCTTTTAGATTGTCATCTGGACTATCACACAGACTTTAATATTTTCTGTCTTGTTTTTATCCTTGTTTAGAGTTCAATTTTTTAGGTTTTCAAATTGTACTATTTCCTGTAGTTGACTAGCATTTGTATATGTAATTAGGAGCTTGTTTTGAACTACATAGAGTTTCGATTAAGCTTCATCTCCATTCTTAGTTATTGTTCATTTCCTTAACTTTGCCTTAGTTTACTTTTCAAATTATGTTTCTATAATTGATCTTCTATCTCTGATTTCTTAACTTGTTACTGCTCTAGAACTCGTCAATTTCATTCTTAGTTCAGTTTACTTCATTTTCATCAAGGTTGATTTTGAATTAAAACTTGGTAATTTCATTTTCAAAAGTACATTAGTTTTTCATGGTTTGATCATAAATTTTAGTTCAAACATAGGATCTGCTCTTCTCATTTACATAATTAATGAAGATGTTCATGTATAGGATTTGATTCAGAAATAGGATAAGTTTATTAAGTTTTCTACTTGCTTCTAGATCAAATTTATTTCCAAGTCATTTGCATATGATTAGATTTTATCAAACTTGTATTGGTAATTATATTTTATGCTACACCTTTGTAGGATAGCATAGATATTTGCATGCCTTCGATTTCAAAGTAGTCATTAGGAATATATGTTCTTGGTTTCTTGTCAATAGATCGATTATTAATAACATCTCCTTTCGAATCAGTTTTAAATAGCATAACTAGAGTTTTTCAAATATTAGTTGCTTATGGATAAAGAATAGATTACAATGTTTAAAATTAATTGCAATTGGTCACTTTTTAGCTTGCATCTCTTTGTAGAAGTTAAATTAGATTTACTTCCATTCTGTTTCGTTGTCACATTTCAAAGTCATTCCGATACATTTTCTCCTGTTCCTATTACATTTTACACATTTCCCCAGAATCCTCAAGGATAATGGAATTAGGTACCTTAGCTTAGTTTTGAGTATTTGTTAAATTCATGAATAGTTTAACTGTTGAATTCCTTAGGTTTATTAAGTACTTGTAACCTTGCTTCAGATAATACAGTTTCTTATCTTTACATAGTTAACTTGTACACTAAATCATTTCATTGATAGGTTCCTGAGTTCATAGTTATTACATTGTAGCTAGTCTTTCTAATTCCTAGATTAGAGTCTGAATAATTGATCAATAGTTTCCATTTTCATAAGAGTAGTTTGCTTTTAATCAAGTCTTGTTTCCTAGAGTAGTATTAATTTTATCTTTTCAATTATTTTTTATAGAGTAGAGTAGTATAGATTGATACTATTCTGATCTATTGGTCTAGTTAGGTCTAATCAATTTAGTAGTTGTATAACTGAAGTTTGACTCGGTTTTTCATTTTGAAAGATCTTTCGATCTTTTCATTATTAAACATTTCTAAGGTCGACTGAGCCAATGTCTTAGGTACCCTTCTACCTCTGCATATACTGTTCCACAACTCTAAGATTACCAACCCTGGTCAATAATTAAATATTTGGTGATTCATTAAGATAATAATACACCCAACATTTTGGTGCCGCTATCAGGGAGTTGTAGATAGGTAGAATTTTATTCTTAAACTTTATTGATAGGTAGAATTTTCCTTTTAAAACTTAGAGATAGGCTAGTGGCGGGGTGAGCAGTAAGACGAGAGGTAAGAACCTGCGCATCTGTTACAACAGGCATCCCCAAAACCTAGCAATAGTAGTATTATAATTGAAATTTATTTTAGTTTTAGCTTTGTTTTCATGAATAGACCTAGAGATTTAAAAGGTAGATGCATTCAAACTAGTCCCTAAAACACTAAAATTCCTACTAACCTATATGGGGGGCGTGCCACCCTAACTACTAACTCAACACAAAAGGTATTGGAAAACACCTAAAGGGGATAGTCCTACTTGGAAAGCTAAGGAAATCATTTCTGGAAACCATTTAGGGGGAACCATAAAGACATCAGAGAAGTCTGTTCATAAAGAAATACCATTAGGAGACCTCAGTCTCATATTGAAACTGACCTTAGGAAGGAAGAAGTTCAAAAAGAAAAATCATCAGAACCTCTAAATCCTCCATTAGTTTCAAAACCTAAAGACACAACCTTTTCACTAGTAGGGGGTCCGAATTTTGTAGATTTTTTTTCCCTCACAGATAGATGCTCTTTTTGAAAATACTACAAATCTAGTTGCTTCACAAATATAAACATCAAATATAGTGCCTACAATCCCTGTAGAGCTGGACTCTCATGTAGCTAATAACTCTTCTCATTGAAGAAATATTCTCCCTGAAACAGAACGTTGGGACATCCCATATTCACCAAGAAAGGAACCACCTAGGTACACTCTCTTTGGAAATCAAGTTTTCATGGAGATTGAAAATGAAGATCATGTCCGACAAGATGAAGAAGAGGGAGAGGTTAGAACTGAAGATACTTTTGGGTTCCCTATCTTAGACACTACACAAGATGTAACTATGAAAAACATCCCTCCCTCCTCAATACTGAACTTTTATGGGAAGAGTAGTGAGGATCCAGATACATTTCTATTCGAATTTGACATTTTGTGTAGGGGCTATAACTACCTACAAGATGGCCAAAAATTAAAACTTTTCCCTTCTACACTGAAAAATTCCACTCTTAGGTGGTTTATGGAGTTAGGAGAATCTAGCATTAAAACTTGGGAAGACATGAAGACTGCATTTCTACGGAAATACCAAGATTATTGTAAACCTAAGGAATCTTGTAATGACATTTTCAAAATACAACAACTTGAAGATGAGAGCCTAGAAAACTATCTCAAAAGATTTAACTATGTGTTACATAAATCAAAGTATAGTGATCTTCGGGAAGATGCAGTAAGAACACTCTTCCTTAAGGGAATTTCAGAATAATTTTTAGAAAATCTTAACCTCATGGCAGCTGGAGATATTTCTCATAAGTCTTTTTCCCAAATTTGTGAGCTATGTAGGAATTACTCTATGAGCAAAAATTAAAGGAAATTTCAATTTAAAATGGGTCTTCCAAAAACAATACAAATTCCATGTCATCATGTATTAGCCAATCAAAATGCTTTAAAATTGAACAAGGTAGCACCTAAAAAAATTGTAGTGAAAAAATGAAAAACTACTTTTTTGGATCATATTTTCAACTTATCTCCTTGTAGGTTTACTCAAATTTCAAAAGGGAGGACTCATTGGATGCATAATTAAATTATGCATCCAACGAGTACCCATGTTGCATACTTTTAACAACATCCACACCATGAAAAATTGAAAATACATTAAAAAACATGTTTTCTCTTACGAGAAAACACGTTTTTTAAATGTATTTTCAATTTTTCATAAAACACATTTTTTAATGTATTTTCAATTTTTCATAAAACACATTTTTTAATGTATTTTCAATTTTTCATGGTGTGGATGTGTGAGAGAAACACATTTTTTAATGTATTTTCAATTTTTCATGGTATGGATGTTGTTAAAAGTATGCAACATGAGTAGTCGTTGGATGTGTAATTTAATTATGCATCCAACGAGTCCTCCTGCTTGAAATTTGAGTAAAGCTACAAGGAGATACGTTGAAAATACTATCCAAAAAAGTAGTTTTTTTACTCTCTCTCTACTATTATTTTATTATTTTCCTTAGGAGGCCCATTTTTTACCCAAATTTTCTCTAATAGGGAAAAGTGGGAGACACTTTCAAAAATTTTGTACTAGAAACCTAAAAGGAAATACATCCAGTCCTGGTGGAGTTACAAGGGTAGAATTGGGAAACCTATTAGAAAATTTCAAAACAGATATCTTAGGAGCCATGGGTTCTCAATTAGATGCATTACAAGCTAAAAAGAGACAGGATGATGAACGTGCAATAGTGAGTGTTTTTTGTCCTAGGTGTAGAACCAATCATCCCCAAAAAGAATTCCCATTGAATAATGTTTCAGTATATCACCTTTGTATAGAAGAAAATCCAACTGATAATTGTCCATCGTTGCCTAGGTTGCAAGCCGTATACAAGAGTGGAAATTTTTGTGAGACATCTAGGAGGCCTTGGAAACCTAGATATCAACCATCATATCAGGATCCATCATTACAATTTCCACCCTATTACCATCCTTATCAACCTCCTCAACAATGAAACACTTCAGGTTGGAAAAATTGGCCACCTCAGTATCCTCCTCAGAATGCTCAAAAACAACAATGGGAACATGGGTGGAGAGGACAAGCATATTCTCAACCACCTCCTCCTATGCCTAACTATCCTTACCCACATAATATCCAACAAATCTTGCCTGGATTTGTACCTCCTTCCCTACCCCCTATCACAAATCGATCTCACCATTTCCAGAATATGAATCCCCCAAGACTCACAATATTTCCTGCACAACCAATACCAAATCCTAACAATAAAAAAACTCAAGCTCTTAATAGCATTGGGTTGCTACCTCTTCCATCATATGCCATTTCTACCGCACTAGTGCATGAGATTCAACTGCGGTGTGGAAGAGTTCTGCAAGATCAACCCAAATCATCAGTTGTTATTCGTGAAGAGAATGAAGAAAAAGACATATCGACTGAAACCTTGAATGATACCATTTTAAAAAATGTAGTTATTCAAAAAGTTCCAACACATGACCCTTCTAAAAAAGAAGCAACTCCAGGAGAAAAATCACCCCCATATCCAAAGCGTCTAGAATTAGAGAAACCTACAAATTTTCTAGAGTATGATATTATTAACGAATTGAAAAATATTTGTATCAAGATCCCTTCGTTACAAGCCATTAAAGATATACCAATTTATAGTAAATTGATAAAGGAACTCTATATTAAAAGACCAGGTAAGAAGCAAAAAGACCCTCCGACACATCATGTCATAGGTGAAATGTCAGATTACATAGCAAAGCAACCTAGAATTCCAAAGTATACAAATCTAGGAAATCTTGTGGTAACTGTTACCATCAATAACACTGCCATAGGAAACACTCTTATTGATCTAGGGGCTGCTATTAACCTGATGACTACCACAGTTTTAGAAAATATCCATTTAGGATATTTTCTCCGCCCTACGCCAATAATGCTAGAATTAGCGGATCACACTATGGTGCAGCCTGCTGGGATCCTAGAAGATATCATTGTATCAGTGGCTTCATGAGAATATCCCGTGGACTTTATGGTCATAGAATCAAATGACCCTTCCAAAGAACACCCTATTATTCTGGGAAGACCTTGGCTAGCCACTGTTAATGCATTTATAGGATGTAGGGATGGAGAAATGATCATCTATTATGGGTTATCTACAAGAAAACTTGCTTTATACCCACCAGCACAACCAGTAACTGAAAACCTGTTTTGGTTAGATTGTCCTTTTGGGGATGAAAACTTGGAAGAAATTTCCCTTGTTAGTGACTGCTCCTGGGCACTTCAAGAACAAAATATCGAGAATGTGTTGAACCAATTTGTCTCTTCCACAACATGTATAGACTTTCCTTAGTCCTTTTCCCAACTTGATTAAATATTTGGAGATGAATTCCAAGAGAACATGAGCCTCTACACATTTTCAAACACACCTTGTGTCTTTGCAATCGAAGAACATATAGGATCCTATACCATACCTTGTGATGTCAGTCCTAAAAAATTTCTACATATAAATGCAGGATTAGATGAGAGTCAGCAAAAACAATTACTAAAAGTTCTCAAAATACAAACTGGAGCATTTGCATGGGAATACACCGATATGAAGGGTATAAACCCAGATACTTGTATTAACCACATTTAGACATATTCAAACATACCTCCTGTCAGGCAGCCACAGAGAAGAATGAATCCAACCCTAAAAGATATAGTTAAAGATGAATTACAAAAACTCCTTAATGTTGGTTTCATCTACCCAATTTCTAACAGCAAGTGGGTGTCTCCTTTGGTAGTAGTTCCGAAGAAAGTTACAAGAAAATGGCATATCTGTGTTGAATTTTGAGAACTAAACAAGTCCACTCTTAAGGATTACTTCCCTTTACCTTTCATTGATCAGGTGTTAGATAACTTGTCAGGGAAACAATACTTCTCCTTCCTTTATGGGTATAGCGGATACAACCAGATATTAATATCACCTGAGGATCAAGACAAGACCACCTTTACTTGTTCTTGGGGAACATATGCCTATAGAGTTTTACCATTTGACCTATGTAATGCACCTACCACTTTCCAGTGGGCAATCTTAGGAATTTTTTCTTACCTTATTCATGACTGTGTAGTTTACATGGACGATTTTATAGGTTATGGTAATATGTTTTGAACAGTTCTTATCCCTTGCCAAGAAACAAACTTAGCCCTTAGTCATGAAAAATGCAAGATGTTACTAACCGAGGGCATAGTTTTAGGACATCATGTCTCTCTTCAAGGAATCAAGGTGGATCCTGCCAAGATAAAAATAATTGTTAATCTTCCACCTCCAAAAACTCAGAAGGAGGTAAGGAGCTTTCTTGGCCATGCAGGCTATTACAGATGTTTTATTAAAAACTTCACCAAGATAGTTGCACCTATGTTCAAATTACTCATGAAAGATACAAATTTTCAATGGACTGAACCTTGTCAACATGCCTTTGAAACTTTAAAGGAAAATCTATCAGTGGCACCAATACTTAGGGGCCCCATTTGGTCCCTTCCTTTCCATATATCCATTGATGCTTCTGAAATAGCTATAGGAGCAGTCTTAGGTCAAAAAGAAGGACACACATCACATGCCATCTATTTTGCTAGCAAAACTTTGACTCTTGTAGAATCAAAATACACTGCTACCGAAAAAGAGTTTCTGGTAGTAGTCTATGCTATTAAAAAGTTTCGCCACTATATCACAGGATACAAAGTTTTTGTACACATAGACCACTCCACCATTATATTTTTAATGAACAAACCAATCACCAATGGCAGGGTGACCCGGTGGCTTCTTTTATTACAAGAATTTAACATCACTGTTGTTGATCGTCCTAGTCGAGAGAATGTGGTAGTATATTTTCTCTCTCGTATTCAAATTGATGATAAAGCCAGTCCCGTCGATGATAGATTTCTGGATGAACATTTGTTCATTGTGCCCTGTTCAAACCCCTTGGTTTGCAGACATAGCCAATTATTTAGCAACTGGAAAGATACCAAACCATCTCTCCCCACCTGAGAAATGTAGGATCATAGTCTAAAGTTCTAATTATTCTTGGGTTGATAATGATTTTTTTCATACTGGTCCTGATCTTATTATTAGACGATGTGTACAAGAGGATGAGGTGGCATAGATCCTCCATGCATGTCATGGTGGACCTTCTTGCGGGCACTTTTCTGATAAGAGAACAACATACAAAGTATTGCACTCTGGATATTACTGGCCATGCATTTTCAAAGATGCTACAAAGTATGGCAAGGGATGTGACAGTTGTCAAAGAATGGGTAGACCTACACCATCCGATGAGATGCCCTTACAACCCCAGATTATGATTGAGCCTTTTGAAAAATGGGCTCTAGATTTTGTAAGGCCAATTTCTCCTATGTATCGCAAGAAGAAGTACATCCTAGTTTGTACAGACTATGTCACTAAATGGGTGGAAGCTAAAGCTTTATTCTGAGCCACAGAAAAATTTGTAGTAGAGTTTATATATGAAGAGATATTTACACGATTTGGTGTACCTAGGGAAATTGTAACTGATCAAGGATCTTAGTTTACCTACAAGTTAATGAAAGAGCTTACCGAAAAGTATGGTATTAGACATTGTAAATATTCACCATATCACCCGCAAGCCAATGGTCAGGTAGAGTCTACAAACAAGGTATTAGACGCCATCCTGACCAAGACTATCTAGTTACACCATAGAGACTGGGCATATAGGCTTCTAGAAGCCTTGTGGGCTTATAAAATAACATGGAGGAATACCACTGGCCACACACCTTATGAACTTGTTTATGGTAAACAAGTTCGTCTACCCATTGAATTTCAAGTAAGAACCTTTCATATGGCTGCACAATTAGGGATGGATCTAGAAGAAGCATAGAAACAACGAATCTTGCAAATAAATGAATTAGATGAGAATAGACAAGATGCCATTCAACACATAATTTAAATATAAAACCAATGCAAAACATGGCATGATAAATATATCAAACAGAAGTAATTCAAAAATGGAGACTGGGCATTACTCTTTGACTCAAAGTATAAAAAATTTAAAGGTAAATTGACTACTCGTTGGATGGGTTCATATGAAATTGTTACAAGTTTCGATAATGGATCTGTTGAAATTAAAACAATTGATGGTTCACAAATTTCCTTTTTTGTAAATGGACATAGACTAAGACTTTATCATCAACCAATATCTAAACAATAATTTGTGCAGAATATCTCATAGCAAAAGGAGATGGAGCTGGTTGAAGGGGAAGTCTCTCCTTCTCCTAGTTCTTGACTTATTTTTGGGTTATCTTGATTTGTACATATGTAAATATTTTTTCGTTTGTTTAAATAAATAAGAGTCATTTCTAACATCTGATTGCATTTATACAGGAAATTCATTCTTATGATCAGCTTCTGGAATTTTGTCAATTACAATAGGAAGACTCTTCTCCTTTCTCTAATTTTGATAAATTTTCATATGACTTTCTTTTGTACATATTTTTTTGTTTTGAATAAATTTGAATCATCTAACAAGTGGTTTTACAGTTTGATTACAAGAACCTTATCTCTATAACAATCTCATAAAATATTATTTGAAAAAGGGAAGTGCTCTAAAAAAAAAAACTCATAATGCATCTTAACTCCTTTTTTGATTATTGTTGAGAATTGAAAATTTATAGTGAAAAGATAAAGTGTTCTTTATATATATCATTTCTAACCACTTTCTTCTATGATTCCTTTTGTTAGTTTCATTTGTATGCTTCTATATATGGTATTTGATTCAAATATGCACATTACTGATTTATCATTGGAACAGTTGCTTAAGACCTACTTTAATCATCATGTTTTTCAAAGATTTATTTCACAACTATGGACTACTAGTTCATCCCAGACTCATTATCAAAACTTGTCTCTTAAGCATTTTTTTAAAAGGTGGCCCAAGAGTAAGTCATATTTCTACTTGTGGGGAAAAATACTGATATTTTATGATGAAGATTGACTGAGAGGTCAAGGAACATCTTTAGGTTATTCTCTTTGGGCATGATCTATAATCCATGATATTATCAATAAAGTTACTCATAAGGTTGAATCTAAAAAATTGAGTTATGTGTTTATCTAGCTTATCACACTCTAGTGCCAACCGGCTTCCTCATACTAAAATCATTATATGAAGCAAACCGGCCAGGGTATTGAACAGGCTTGCTAGCAGCGGATCCATGCTAAGTAAAATCTTAAACAAGGAAGCTCAGTAAATGCAAGTAAATCCGTCGGGGTACTAAATAGGCTTGCTGGAAGCGGGGATATGCTTGCATGGTACTAGGATAAACCCATCGAGGCACTGAACAGGCCTGCTAGCAGCGGGGAAATATCAGGTAAAATAGATATGGTTAAAGCATTACTATGCACATGGCTCATCTAAAAAAACCTGAGTACACAAATACATGTTTAGGCCAATTATTCATACTGTCACTAGAGAATAGCTGTAAGTTGAACTTGGACCCTGTTATCTAATTCAAACAACATTTAGGATGATGTATCCTAGAAGTGGGACCCATAACTATAGAAATATAACGAACTCCAGGGTGAACTTTATCTATATTCTTTGGATGACAAGAGATCTTTCAAAATGATTCAAAGATGACTGGTTTTCCTATGGAATTTTCGCATCGATTAAACTATCATTATTTACATGGTCTTCATAAGCACTATTATTTTTTTGATGAATTTGAATATATGAATCATCTCCATTATTAATTAGTATTTCTTTTTCTTCCCAAAATAACAGTTTTAAGAGTTATTTGTTGATTGTCAATTGGAAATATTTGAATATCAATTAGTTTTTATTTGATGGCTTGAGGACATGGCATATTTTTTGTTTGGGGGAGGGTCAGAATTGTCTTTAGTTTCTAATTATTTAGGAAAAATAAAAGTTCATTTATCTATGATAAAATGATATGTGTTTCAGGAATAATGCAAGTAGTAGAAGATTGTTTTGATCCATGTTAAATAAAGAAAGAGTGCGACTGAAGTTTCAAAAAAGCAGGTTTACATCGTCCTTTTGTGTGCTGGCAACCCCCAAAAAAATTCTCTACATAATCAGTAGCAGTCAAATCCATCAAAGCACATTTTTTACTGAAGGTCCGTATGAAGGATTGAATGAAGGGTCGAATGATGATCCGAATGAGGTGACGAATGAGACAAATGAATGAGATGTCGAATGAAGCATCGAATGACAATCTGAATGGAACCATAGCTTCTAATAGCATGATTAAGTGTACTAAGGTATCTAACTTTTGAATTTTGACTATAAATCTAATTGATTAGCCATATTAGGAAGTATCAAACGTCATCTCTGCACACGATCTCATTCTTCAACTCATCTCGACTTCACCAAACGAATCAAATAATCTTGCATCAATGCGATTTTTAGAGTTTGTGACTATCATATGGTTTTAATTCTTCATTAAGTTATATGCAAAAATCATCATGTGAACTATCATTTCATTAATTAAGGTCATCATGATTTCTCAATACACTTTATGATTATGATTCCATGATGAAACTTTCATTCAACCTGTCCAAAGTTCACTTTGGACATGGTTGAATATGTCATAACCATACAAAATCACTAACGCACTCATCTTTATGATGGCACACGATTCAATATTTATGAATGATAGCATGATCGTTCAAACGTTCTAAATATCTGCTCACGATCATTCGACCGTTCAAACAGATCACATTTTAAATCAATGCCTGCATGATTTTTACCTTCATTTTCTCCATTCTCGTCCTCTCTGAGTCCATCCAGTCACATTCCTTGCATTTCTTGCAATTCCCTTCAGTCCCATGTACTCCTCGCATCCATCTACCTCCGTTCAACAATGTTGATCTACCATGAGCCTGGGAGATACCAAGATTTGCTACGTATCCTTGAATTCAAAGCTTGTTGTAATATTTTTCTTTGAGCAGGTTGGTGCCCATTTCTCCATCTTCTCCAGGGCCACGATGACGAGATCTCGCTTTTATTTTCCAAAGGATTCGACGGAAAAACGGCTAGGGTTGGCCATCTTACCTTTCCTGTGACTGAGGAGTCTATTGCGTTGGACACAAAGCTTCCAAGGGAGGGTTCCCATTTGCAAAAGAACCTCTTCCTCCCATAGACGGCTCATGAATTTGCTCTCAGGGCTGATTTTCAACATGTTGTAGGCATAAAAGGGTTCCACCGGGAGTGGATTAAGCCAAAATATATTGAGCCCTTAGCCATCATCATCCAGTTGGTCACCTGTGAGGGTAAGTTTACCATCTTCAAAGCCTGCCACCTCATATTATTAGCTCATTTTGCTAATGACCAAGCCCTAAATTTTCCATTTTATTTTCTGAAGAGCCTTGAGAAAATGTCGAACTAGGTGAGGAAAAATGTAGTCAACCCCACTGGTAGTTTATATCATCACTGTGTCATTAAAATCCTGATCATTCTCTAGTTGAGGGAAAAGGGAAAAACATGGGAAAGTTTTGTGTTTGAGGTATTGAACCCCCATTTGGTCAAGAAGCCCCTTGCTAAATCCTTTACCTCTTGAAAGCGTCACCGATTTCAAACTCATGCTGATGAGCCTACTCAAACCTCTGCCCAAGCAGAAAGGGATACTAATTCTGTGGATTTTAATGAGGGTACGTTAGGAGAAATGCACCTTGTCTATTCATCCTCCTCTCCTGAGCATGTCCACGAGTATATGACCACGAAACCCCCACTCTTTTCACCAATACCCACTAAATCAAGAAGGGTGAACCATGATCAATCCATTGTCCAATCTATCGTTCAACCTGTCATTCAGCCAGTTCATTCAAATAGCCTTGACATCCAGACGAACGACCCTATCCCTGAAACACCCCTTCTTGAATTAGTCAATGTCTCTACTCGCTTGCTTGAAGCTCCTGCCTTTGAACCTGCTCCTGCAAACATTGAAGACAAGGATCTTGAAGAATGAACCACCTCTGCTGATCCTGAAACATGTCTAAATGGATTGAGCCCTCACAAAGATCCTGAGTATTTTGCAGAACCATCTACCCTAATCCATCAGACCGTGGATAGATTGACCCAAAAAGCCAGAATGAGAAATATGTTGAGATAATTTCTGAGCTTCGCCAAGAGAATAAGGAACTGCATCTACAAGTGAAGAGTGTCGAAGACTTGAACAGAGCCATAACATCTTCTCATGAATCTCTCTGGACAAGGCACAATACCTTGAGAGCCCAAGCCAGGAAGTTTAAGCCTAAATATACTTCCTCTTCTAATTCGAAGGCAATTGCTGCCACAGCTTAGCCTTCTTCCTGACTTCTTCTCTTCCTTGCTCAGTGGGACCTGGCATATCTCTGGTTTGGGGGAGTGTTGATGCCTAATTTTGTGATCATTTTTGGTTATAAAACGTCCTCTGTTGGCATTATTTTCACTATTTTTGATATGATAAGTCATACTTCTTTCCATTCAAACCACCATTTGAACTCAGGTATGAATACATTTGAATATTTCATAAATCTTAAGTGATTATCATTATTTTGTGGAATATTAACGTTAATTTAACATTTCTCGACCTGCTTGGCACATAGAATTCATTCTGCAGGCTATGGTTTTCAAACAAAATCTCATTCAGATGCACGTTCACGTCCAAGACGCCTAGTTGCATTCAGATCATCATTCAACTATCCATTCACACTTGCGGATTCATTGGTTGGAATATTTCGGGGCACTAAAGGAAAAAACCATGACATGGGTTCTGTTGGCAACGTGGCCCTCATAGTTCACGAGTCCTTGTTCTAGAATATCCGTGTTCTTATTCTCCCATCTTGACAACGCATCAGTTGCCCATGTCAAAGAGAATCAATGCACCAACTGTTCACGTGAAGGGAACCGACACGTGCAGATTGTAGGAGATGGCCTGTGTGTTGTACTGAGCCATTTTCTTCAGTAATCAAGACCTCCTATTTTTAGATAGGTTGACCACTAAAAGGGTCAAGCTTCTCTCCCATTGTAAAAACTATATAAAGACGTCTTAGGTTGAGAAACGTAGTGAGAGAATAGGCACAGAGCTAGAGAAAATGTTGTGTAACTTTTTTATTCAGTTAATAAAAAGTCTCTGATCTTAGTTGTTGATGATTAAATTCATTTTCTATTGGTGAATGATCTGAGTTGGACACAATCCTTGATTGCTGAGAAGGGCCCCTCAACAACCAGAGTTTTTTCATTGTGTATATTTTTTTATTTCTTTTCTGCAAATAAGTAGTTTTCATTTTCACTATTTAATTTGGTTTTCCTGTAGATGGTGTTGTTTTGTTTCCTGTAACATATTTCTTGTTGTTAATACAATTTACATTTTCAGAATTTAAAATGACCGGTCATGCATAGTTCCTTTCATCTTGCCTTTTGGCTTTTCCATTGCAGCTAGATAGAATTTAATTATTTCAGTGTTTCAAGTTCAGTTTGTAATTAGATTTACTTCTATTAATTCTCCCGTAGTTGTAGATTAGATTTGTTTACCTTTCAGCTCTGTTTTATTATGCAATAGAGAACGATTTCTTTAATTAGATATAGATTAGTGTAGTTGCTTCTCATTATTTCAATTTAACAGTTTATTTTCTGCTTTGCTTGCACCATAGACTAATCTGCACGAACCAGCTGGTGTTAGGATCATTTAGTTTGCTTATTTTCATGGTTTACATCATTTTCTGTCATCCGGACTATCATTCAGACTGTCATCCGGACTGTCATACGGACTTTAATATTTTCTGTCTTGTTTTTATGCTTGTTTAGAGTTCAATTTTTCAGTTTTCCGAATTCTACTATTTCTTGTAGTTGATCAGCATATGTATATGTGATTAGGACCTTGTTTTGAGCTACATAGAGTTTCAATTAAGCTTCATATCCATTCTTAGTTCTTATTCATTTCCTTAACTCTTCCTTAGTTTACTTTTCAGATTATGTTTCTATAATTGATCTTCTATCTCTGATTTCTTAACTTGTTACTGCTCTAGAACTCATTAATTGCATTCTTAGTTCAGTTTACTTCATTTTCATTAAGGTTTATTTTGAATTAAAACTTGGTAATTTCATTTTCAGAAGTACATTAGTTTTTCATGGTTTGATCATAAATTTTAGTTCAAGCATAGGATGTGCTCTTCTCATTTACATAGTTAATGAAGATGTTCATGGATAGGATTTGATTCAGAAATAGCATAAGTTTATTAAGTTTTCTACTTGCTTCTAGATCAAATTTATTTCCAAGTCATTTGCATATGCTTAGATTTCCTTAAACATGTATTGGTAATTATATTTCATGCTACACCTTTGTAGGATAGCATAGATATTTGCATGCCTTCGATTTCAAAGTAGTCATTAGGAATACATGTTCTTGGTTTCTTGTCAATATATCAATTATTAATAGCATCTCCTTTCGAATCAGTTTTAAATAGCATAACTAGAGTTTTTCAAATATTAGTTGCTTATGGATAAACAATAGATTACAATGTTTAAAATTAATTGCAATTGGTCACTTTTTATCTTGCATCTCTTTGTAGAAGTTAAATTAGATTTAGTTTCGTTCTATTTCCTTGTCACATTTGAAAGTCATTTCAATACGTTTTCTCTAGTTCCAATTATATTTGACACATTTCCTCAGAATCCTCAAGGAGAATGGAATTAGGTAGCTTAGTTTAGTTTTGAGTATTTTTTAAATGCATGAATAGTTTAACTGTTGAATTCCTTAGGTTTATTAAGTAGTTGTAACCTTGCTTCGGATAATACAGTTTCTTATCTTTACATAGTTAAGTTCTACACTGAATCATTTCATTGATATGTTCTTGAATTCATAGTTATTACATAGTAGCTAGTCTTTCTAATTCCTAGATTAGAGTCTGAATAATTGATCAGTAGTTTCCATTTTCATAAGAGTAGTTTGCTTTTAATCAAGTCTTGTTTTCTAGAGTAGTATTGCTTTTATCTTTTCAATTATTGTTTATAGAGTAGAGTAGTATAGATTGATACTATTATGATATATTGGTCTTGTTAGGTCTAATAAGCTTAGTAGTTTTATTTCTGAAGTTTGACTCAGTTTTTCATTTTGAAAGATCTTTCGATCTTTTCATTATTAAACATTTATAAGGTTGTCCAAGTCGATGTCTTAGGTACCCTTCAAACTCAGCATATACTGTGCCACAACTCTAATATTACCAACCCTGGTCGATAATTAAATATTTGGTGATTCATTAAGATAATAATACGCCCAACATTAGTGCAGAAACACCCTCAACTTTTTGTGACACTTATTAGTAGTTCTATAAGTGAAACATCAAACCCACCCCAACTTAAAAATTCATTTTCCAAAGCCAAAGATAATCCATAGGCCATGACATCGAAATGGACACTAACTGACCACTAATCCTATAACCTTGAATCCTCCCCTAACCCAAAATCCATCACCCATGAAACCGAAACCACCTATTTGGAAAAACCTTGACCCCTTAACCCATAGTGCTCTAAAGACAACTTCTACATTAGAAAATATTTTGGGGTATGTAATGAACCATGCACATAACCCACAAACATAAGTGACCATGCAATTAACCCCATGCATTTAACCTATGCATCTAAGCCATGCACATAACACATGCCTTTGTCCTGTGAACCTAATCCACAGGCATGAGTGACAAAAAAAACCTTTCCATGACGCCCATCAACACTACAAGCATAGGATAATGCGTAGGTCCTTTGTTTATGGCCCTGAATAGTCTATTAATAGGCATCACATTACAATGAAAATATCCATCATAAAAACCAAATTACCTACAAAACACGATTGTTTTGAATGAAGAATTGGTATCGGCCCTCTTTATTATTAAAAAGGAATCGGTGATTCTTTAACTGGCATGAGGTTATCCCTTGATTGAAGAAAGTGTTAGGTTTAAACCAAATAGACTAGCAAGATCATTGAAAGAAACATAATCACAAGATACACACAGAATTTACCCTGGGAAACCCTCATGGGGTAGAAAACCCAACAAAGCTTTCCTCAATAAGATGATCAACCAAAATACAAGATGTGCTCCAAGACTTGTCCTTCTTCTCTACCTCACATGCAGACCTCCCAGACACAAGTGCACTACTTTTTGAGTTTTGGAAGTGTGTTAAATGAGGAGCTCTCCTCCTCTACTTATACTGATTCTCGACTGACCAAAATCCCTAATGGGGCCGACCTCTCCTTGTGAAGTCTAATAACCCCTAAAATATAAACTCAGGGCCGACCCCCACATGGTGGGTCTAATAACCCTAGTTACCACAAACCATCGGAGGAATAAACATCTCCGGATACATAATAGAATCACCTCGGAGGAATGAAACATCTCCGGAATAATAATGTACAAATATAATATTCTTAGAAGTTACAATATTCAACACTCCCCCTTAACAAGAAGGATATTATAACAACATCTGCAGGAGTAAGGAGTCATCGACTACATCACACATGATACATCTGTATATCATCGGAATCTTTCTTCATTACATCATCATCAGTAACTCAAGCAGTTACTGGAACATCAACATCATCGTCATCATCATTTGCAGGATCATCAACATCGTCATCATACGATCATCAGCATCGTCATCACACGATCATCAGCATCATCATCACACGATCATCATCATCATCATCACATGATCATCAGCATTTTCATCACACGATCATCAACATCGTCATCGCACGATCATCAACATCGTCATCACACGATCATCATCATCGTCATCACATGATCATCAGTATCGTCATCACACGATCATCAGTATCGTCATCACATGATCAATCCGAACCATTCATTTAGGACTATATCCAAGGATGATTTAATCCTCACCCCATTCATTTAGGACTATGTCCATGGATGACTTAATCCTCTCCCCGTACATTTAGGACTGTGTCCAAGGATGACTTAATCCTAACCCCGTTCATTTATGACTGTGTCCAAGGATGACTTAATCCTCACCCCGTACATTTAGGACTGTATCCAAGGATGACTTAATCCTCTTCCCATACATTTAGGACTGTGTCCAAGGGTGACTTAATATTCACCCCGTTCATTTAGGAGTGTGTCCAAGGATGACTTAATCCTCACCCCATACATTTAGGATTGTATCCAAGGATGACTTAATCCTCTTTCCGTACATTTAGGACTATATCCAAGGATGACTTAATCCTCTTCCGGTTCATTTAGGACTGTGTCCAAGGATGACTTAATCCTCTTCCCATTCATTTAGGACTGTGTCCAAGGATGACTTAATCCTCTTCCTGTTCATTTAGGACTATGTCCAAGGATGACTTAATCCTCTTCCCGTACATTTAGGACTACGTCCAATGATGACTTAATCCTCTTCCCATTCATTTAGGACTATGTCCAAGGATGACTTAATCCTCACTCCTGTCCATCAAGGACTTCATTCTCGAAGACCATACGTGTACGGATTCTTTTAGAACATATGTTCAAGGATGATACAATCCCACCTGTATCCTCATCAACACAGATATCATCAAAAGCATGTATCCTCACCAATACATATATCATCAAAAGCGTGTATCCTCACCAATACATATATCATCAAAAGCATGTATCCTCACCAATACATATATCATCAAAATAAAAGCAAGTAAAATGAGTATTCTAAGTATAAGCGACCTAAATCTAAATAATCTAAGTATCCAAGTTTAGTAAATAGGTATCCAAATCATTGACCTTACTATTGATGAGTCAATATCATTATTAGTGACTACACTACTCCCCCTTTCGAGGAGGGTCCTTTTCAACTACACCAAGCTTGTCTCGGAAGTATTCAAATTTCACTCGAGACAGAGGTTTGGTCAAAATATCAGCAATTTGATCCTCAGTGCTCACATACTCGAGCTTAATAGCTCCTCTCTGCACCATATCTCATATATAAAAGTATCGGATCTCTATGTGTTTTGACTTATTGTGGAATACAAGATTTTCTGTCATCTTGATACAACTTTGATTGTCACACATAATCACAGTGGGATCCATTTCTAAGTCAAACACTCCAGATAGTAGTTTCTGAAGCCATACTGCTTCACAGCTAACAGAGCAGGCAACTATATATTTTGCTTCAGTAGTACTGAGAGCCACACTGGATTGTTTCTTGCTAAACCAAGAGATCATGGCAGATCCAAGTCCATAACATCCACCTAATGTACTCTTCCTGTCTAAAACACTTCCTGCCCAATCGGAATCTAAGTAACCATGTAATCTGAGTTCATGATTTCCAAGGTAGTAAATACCAAAATATAATGTACCTTTTATATACCTCATTATATGCTTTGTAGCTATTTGGTGAACCTTCCTTGGTTCTACTAGATATTGAATCAGGGTATTTACAGCAAAGCATATATCTGGTTTGGTATTTGTTAAATACATCAATGACCCAATGATTTGTCTATATAGAGTTACATCCACTAATTTTGATGAGTCATCAACTAATAACTTCAAGTTGGAGTCCATGGGAGTAGCCATGGCCTTACACTCCAACATATCAAGTCTTTTCAAAAATCCCCATAGCATACTTACCTTGATTTAAAAAGATTTCTTTTTGGTTCTTGCTATACTTCTAGACCTAAGAAGTAGTGCATTAATCCCAAATCCTTCATTTCAAATTCTGAAGAAAGCTTCTTCTTACATTCGATAATTTGGTTCTCATTTCCTGTTAGAAATAGATCATCTACATACAATAGTAAAATAACAGGTTCATCATCCATAACCTTGAGATAAAGATTTGGGTCAGCTTTACTCTTGGTAAAGCCCATGCTTGTTAAGAAACTGTCAATCCTTCCGTACCAAGCTCTGGGAGCTTGCTTCAATCAATACAAAGCCTTTTTCAGCTTGCATACATATGTTCTTCCATCTTTAACCTCAAATCCTTATGGTTGTTCTATGTACACTTCATTTTCAATGACACCATTCAGGAAGGTTGTTTTAACATCCATCTGGTGTAATTTCCACTTCATCATAGATGCAAGTGCCATGATAGTTCTAATTGATGTGTACCTAGCGACTAGTGCAAATGTTTCTTCATAGTCTATTCCCTCCTTTTGAGAGAATCCTCTAGCTACAAATCTTGCCTTATATTTTTCAATGCTACCATCTGCAACATGTTTTATCTTGAATATCCATTTGGAAGAAACCACACTTTTATCCTTTGGTTTGGGAACTATATCCCAAACATCATTTTTCATTATTGATTGGTACTCTTCTGTCATAGCTTCTACCTGCTCTTTCTTCTGAGCTTCCTCCTCATAGCTACTAGGTTGTTGATCCACAAGATCACACATCAAGGCCACATAGTTGGATACTAACTTGGGTTTCTTTCTTTCTCTAGTGGAACCTTCAGGAGCTCCATATTTTTCATCTCCTTGAATAATGTCTCTAGCCCATGCTGGCCTTCTTTTTCTAGATAGATTTGTAATGTCTTGAGGTTCTATCATGTCATGTTCTTCTGGTGCATCATCTTCAGGGATGGGTACAACTTCTGTGACTCTAGGAGGTGTATCTTCTTCATAGATTTATTCAAGTTGGCACTTCCTATATTTCTTGATAGCTACTTCTTCATCAAATGTTACATCTCTACTTATCTCCATATGATGAAAACCAGGTATGTAAATTCTAAAAGCTCTGGATGTTTCATAATATCCAACAAATATTCCTTTCTTATCAGAGGGATCCAACTTGGTTCTCTTTTCTTTTGGAATGGGAATATACACAAGAAATCCAAATATTTTGAGATGACTTACCTCAGGCTTCTTTCCTATGAACACTTCTTCTGGAGTCTTAAATTCAAGAGCACTATGAGAAAGTCTATTTTGTACATAGATAGCTGTCATGGCTGCTTCAGCCCATATATACATGCGAAGATCTTGATCATGTATCATAGTTTTTATAGCTTCCATGATAGTTCTATTCTTTCTTTTAGCAACCCCATTTTGTTGGGGCTTGTAGGGAGTGGTTAGTTCCCTCTTGATTCCAGCTTCTTTACAAAAGTCTTCAAATTCCTTTGAAGTATATTCTCCGCGATTATCTATTCTGAGAATCTTGATTTTCTTTTCTAAGAGATTTTCTATTAAGGCTTTGAACTCTTTGAATTTTCCAAAGACTTCATTCTTGCCTTTTAGAAAACATATCCAAGTTTTCCTTGAATAGTCATCAATGAAAGAAAGATACTATTCAAACCCACTTAGGGATGTGGTGGGCATTGGTACACATACATATGAGTGTATTAATTCCAAAATGTTCTTAGTTTCACTCTTTGGAAAAGGGTTTTTAACATTCTTCCCTTTTTCACATCCTTTGCATGAGCCATTATGGTCAATCTTTAAATCTGGTAAACCTATGACCACCTTGCTCACATAGGGTAGAGCCTTGTAGTTAATGTGAGCAAGCCTTCTATGCCATAGTTCACTAGGGCTAGTGGTTTCATGGACAAGGGCAACTTCTGGGTGACCCTTGAGTTTGTAAAGACCTCCTTCTTCTTCACCAATGACAATTGCATCCTCAATAGATTTTCCTTTGGGCCACATAAGTACTTGACCATCAATAAATGCAATTCCAAATCCTTTCTTATCTAGTGCTGAGATAGAAAGCAGGTTCTTCTTCAATCCTGGAACATATACAATTTCTTTCATCTTCAAGGGTGTCCCAGAGTCAAGCTTGTAGCTTGCTTCACCAATTCCCTTGATGGGATATTGATAATCATCTCCTAGAGATACCTTTTGTGGAGAAGACTTTTCTTCAAGTCTTGAGAGAGTTTTCTTTTGACCTATCATGTGCTTTGAAGCACCACTATCAATGAGCCATGCATATTCTCCAGGAGACACAGATCCAGAGAGTGCAGAAAATAGAACATATTCTTCTGCATCTTCTTCTTCATTTCTTCTAGACCTTTTCCTAGGGAGAGGCCTTTCTTCTTCTTCTTCATATTTGGATATTTTCCTATGATACCTTACTTCCTCTTCTTCTTCTTCTTCACTATCATCTTCTGCAAGATGTGCTTGATGTCTTTTATAGTGAATATTTTTCTTCTTGATTGAAGGACAAAATCTAGCAATGTGTCCTAGCTTATGACTATTGAAACATTGGAAGGAAGAGAACTTTCCTTTTTCTTTCTTCTGAAATCTTTGTGGAGATTGAGACTCCTTGTGTTTGTCCTTCTTGAAGTAAGATTGATTCTTTCTTCTCTTAGTGTGTGTAGCGAAGGCTTGATCATCCTCCTTGAGAAGGGCTTCTCTGGTGGCTCCCCTAGCTTCTTCTTGAACACAATCTTCCATTACTACATCAAACTTCATAATCTCTTTTCTGGCACACATAGTTTGTATGAATGACTCCCAAGGTTTAGTGAGACCATTTAGAGTAGTCATCACAAGTTCATCTTCATCAAGAGTATCACCAATGGCCTCTAGTTGTTCCTTGAATTGGGAATCCCTTGAGAAGTAGTCTTGAATGGATTCTCCTTTGTGCATCTTGGTACTCTTCAACTGAGTTCTTAGGTTCATCTTCCTATTGATGTTCTTTCCCTCACACATCCTTCTTAGGGCATCATACATTTCCTTTGGGGTCTTCTTGGAAGCCACTTGGGGAATCAAGTGGTCTTTAATAGAATCAGCTATGATTCTCTTTTCCCTAATCAAATCATTCCTATGCTTCTCTTTGGCTTCATCTCCTTCAGGTTCTGCAACTTCATCCTTGATATAATGAGCAAGATCATTCTCTTCAAGAATGAGACCAATTCGGTATTTCTATGCTTGGAAATTCTCTATACCTTCAAGCTTGTCTCCAAGCTTAGTACTCGGAACCATCTTCTCTTGGGGGAGTCCAAGAGATTGGAATTTAAGAGATGGAGTAGTACTTACCAGGAGATGTACTTTGCTTTTCGTATCTGCAACAGAATTTCTGGTTTATCGCACTTTTGGTAGAATTAGGGTTTGACTTTCCTGAAGTTCTATCCAATCAAAAATATCGATCTAGGGCTCAAAAGATTGATTTTGAGAAGGGCTATTCAGCGATGCAACCAAAAACCAAAAATACTAACCTTTTGCATAAACTCTAATTCTTGGGAGAGAGAGAGAAAGATAATTTCACCTTGTGAAAGATGTTCTATTCAGGCTAGCTCTGATACCATGTCAGGTTTAAACCAAATAGACTAGCAAGATCACTGAAAGAAACATAATCACAAGATAGACATAGAATTTAAAATGGGAAATCCTCATGGGGTAGAAAACCCAGCAAATCTTTCCTGAATAAGATGATCAACCAAAATACAAGATGTGCTCCAAGACTTGTCCTTCTTCTCTACCTCACATACAGACCTCCCAGACACAAGTGCACTACTTTCTGAGTTGTGGAAGTGTGTCAAATGAGGAGCTCTCCTCCTCTACTTATACTGATTCCTGACTGACCAAAATCCCTAATGGGGCCGACCTCTCCTTGTGAAGTCTAATAACCCCTAAAATATAAAATCAGGGCCAATCCCCACATGATGGGTCTAATAACCCTAGTTACCACAAACCATCGGAGGAATAAACATCTCTAGATACATAATAGAATCACCACGGAGGAATGAAACATCTCTGGAATAATAATGTACAAATATAATATTCTTAGAAGTTACAATATTCAACAGAAAGGAGACGAGTAACTGTAAATTTATTGGATATGAAGTGTCGGATTGACTGAGGAATGTATTCGCTACAAAGACAAGCTTGCTTTGACTGTACCCATGGAAATGGAATCAAGAATGGTGTTGACCCAATAAAAAATTATCTAGATATTCCTTCTTCTAATATATTGCTTTCCTCGATCATGGCCTTGACCATGCCCCTCAAGCCCTAGAACCTTCCATTAGGATCTAAGGTCCATGTTTCATCCTTGCCAATTTATATATCATGAGATACAAGTTTGGTTCTCCAAACCTGTAATTTCTATATCCCCACCTATAAGAAAAATTGGCACGTCCCCTCCCATCGATCCAACGCAAGGAAGGGAACATGACACCAAAATTCTGGGCTTCTTACAAAAACTCAGCCCCATTCATTATGAACAGATTCATGGAAAATAAAATACATGTGTGCAAATGCGATTCAAAATAAACATGTACAACAGAATTAAACTATCCACACACATTTCCTATGCATTCAGCATATCAATAACAATTATCAAATTAAAAACATTTGTAGAAGTAAAACACATAGTCAATAATTATCTTGATGTAAGGTTGTCCCAAGAAACTACCTACGCAACTGCAACACTCCACCCAACCTTAGGCCAATTGTGTTCATCAAAATCTCAACATAATTTCCACCCCCGAGTTGGGCATGATTTACATAAGGAATGGGAACACTCAAGCTCATGTACAACAAAGTGCACACCATATCTAAGCCAATCCATCCCATAGCTGGGTTTATCAAGCCAGATGTGAACCCTTTATTTTTGGATTCATGCACTCAAACTCAAGCCAAATCAATGGATACCCATAACTTATACCACATCCTTCTCTCTCATACACAACAAAACACATATGTTGGGCATAGGGAAATTTTTTTTACTATGGGATTCACAGACAAGATGTCCATGGGTTTTCCCCAAATCGTGTCTAGTAAAAAAACGGATTGTGGGAAAGGGAAAATCGACCATAGGGAGAAAAATGATTTTTCCATGGATCTTTGAGTATCAAAATGGCCAAAAATGACCTCAATAAAACCTCGGGGACCCCAAATCGATTCCTCTTCTTCCCCACTGTTTTGTATCACAAAAACGCCCTTCTCCCAGCTAATAATGAAGGAAAAACCAGAAAAAACGTGGAGGAAAAACGTCCAGGTAGCTCTAAAATAGTGAGAGAGACAAATCGGTTTATGGATAATGACTTGGGGAGAAAATTCATGGCTATTTTCTTTCTAAATAACCCAAACATGAATTTCTAAAATGGTGTCTTTCCCATACCCGAATTTGGACAGCCATAGCTCACCATTTCCAAAATAATAACTATTTCAACCAACTCTTGGGAGAAATAAACGATTGGGTACAAAATTCAACTTGGGTAGTTGAAGGTTCATGGGTTTACTCATTGACACTTGGCTTGGCTGTATTGGTCCAAGGGTTTGAATAGTTCCCTCCCAATTCCATGTAAATATCATGCCCTCATACTCTTGTTGCATTGCATTGCATAGCTAGTTGTGGGTAATTTATTTAACTGCATATTTACATGATATTTACGATTTCTATTGTGCCTGGCTAGCACACAACCATATGCATCAATTTTAACACTAAATCGATGGTGGGGCCTTGGCCTTGAGCTCATCACCATGATTTTATAACGATATTACATCATTTACATTTTAATGCAATGGAGTCAGAATTGTGATATTACAATCCCCTCCCCCTTGGAATAACACCGTCCTCGGTGTTCTCTTTATTTTTAGCAAGGTTCCATGTCCTTCCTTTTCAACTACAACTCTAATGTATTTCTCTCTCTTCATCAATGTCCATTGGATCTCTTTCCAATATTTAGATTCTCATACTAAGCCTTTTAGGAGAACCACATGCCCATTGCATCCTTAAAATGCCTTCAAGGTCCTTGCATCCAGTAATACGTATACTCAAACAGTGAGTCAATTCACATGTCAAATCCATTTTCATAGAATTCATCTCATAACAAGAGTTTCAAAATCATATCTAAATCATATACACACGTATATTCACATTAAATAAGCTAGAAGATGCAAGATAAACCAAATACTTATCTGCATGAGCATCTTCCTTTAGCTCCACAGGTATCCCGCATTGACTTCAGACAACTATGGCACCCACAAGACCTGCCCCACCTAACACAAGGATGGTACCTCTTCTCTGCTACGCAGTCCTTCGAGCGTACACACCCCTTCTAGTGCTCTTCAGGGTCTACATAGAAAGGTAACCAAGTTTCTGCAAGCCTCGGATCACCTGTGCATATGTATAAAAAACATGTTATGCCAGCACACCAGCTGCACCACATCATTCAAATAACCAATGCCAAGCCAGTACGTCGACTGGGTTTATCAGGCATTCCATTAACTAGTATGCTAAGCCATTCTCCGACTGGGTTTATGAAGCATACTGTTGGACACCATTTTATACCTATTTTGCCATATAAATCCCTTCCAATTTTCTCCATAAACCCTCATACTTGATCCATAGAACCTCATGTTCATCCACAAAACCTTGGTCAAAGGTATAAATATTGTTGCTTTTTAATAAATTGAATTATGTGACTTTTAAGGCATTTAAATTAAGGTTTTGATTCAAATTACAGAATTTGCTAACTTCCCATAATTGCTCCTAGATTGGATACTAGCAGGCTAGCTGGGCACAAACTGAGAGATGGAAGAGGATCCTCGATGTCCAAGTATGGATAAATTTCTAACAAACTCATGAAATGGCTCTCACAGGTGTCGAGTCAATGCCAATCAAAGACGACCACTTGTGCTGCCACATTAGCACAAAAACAGGACAATTTCGATTTTATGTCGATCTAGTCTATTTTTATGGATCTAATGGACGATCTCAAGGATAGAGAGATATTAGGAGAATTCCATTATGAATATCCCACGATTGTAGTGTTTTCAGTTTAAAAAAAACAATTTGTATAACTATTTGAATTTGAGATAAAACCTGCCCCGGATGATGAACGCATGTTATTGAAATAAAGATTCAGATTTCGATATATTTCTGTGTATGTTCATTTCTATATGGTGAAAGTGATTTGACTGTTGAAAGTTTTGTAAATCTTCGTGCGGGTGTGAGTGAAGCAGTGGAGGGCCCCCTCTTCTGAACTTGCAC
The DNA here is from genome assembly GCA_027924585.1 of Larix kaempferi. Classification (NCBI taxonomy): domain Eukaryota; kingdom Viridiplantae; phylum Streptophyta; class Pinopsida; order Pinales; family Pinaceae; genus Larix; species Larix kaempferi. Next base: position 31,821,930 of record BSBM01000195.1, on the reverse strand, counting down.
ACCCATTTATTCATTAGAAATGCATTGTTATGTTTTGATTATTTACTGTAGATTTGGTTTCGATTATCAGTTCATGCATTGCAGATTGGAATAGATTATATAGATGCACAGGATTTCATTACAAGGTAGGGTTATGAGTTCTTTTAGTTTGAATGGTTAAACACTGTAGGATCAATTCCAACTACTTTTCTTTATCTGATATTGAACTATTGAAAAGAGCTAAGCATTGTGAACTATTTTTCTTGTAAGAGAAATCGATGATTGTCTGCTTTCAACAGTAAGGTATTAAGCATTGTAACTTAGCTTCATGATTTAGGTTTTTTAGTTTCAGAGTATTTCATATATGAATTGCTGATTAGATTAAGAAATCAAATGAAGTTACTTCTGTAAGGAAGGATTTGTGTTTCTTATTTACAGCATTCTAGTATCCATTAGATTTATTTCATAGTAAACTAAATTTTCAACTAAGTCTAGGTCTGGATCTCTATATTTGGGATATGCCTCTAAGTCTTACAAACTACGGATTGACATAAATATAAGATCTAATTTACACCAGTAGATTGGAACCCAACATTTTGGCACCATTGCCGAGGAGGCATTTTAGATTTAGACTTAAGAAATTTAGTTCTCTTATAAAAAAAATTCAAAAACACAGAGCAGATTTTAGTTTTATGTTAGGACAAAGAGATGAAAAAGGAAGATTTGTCAAACCCCCCCCCAAAATAGAAGTAACAGGATCTTCTTTATTTGATAAAAAAGGATTCATTGCAACTATTGATACTTTTGAAATGACTGAAGAGGAAACATCTAAGAAAGGAGGACTAACCTTCGAGCAATGTAGGGAATACGAACGTAGGATGGAGATTGAAAATAAATGAAGAGAAATGGTTGAGGGAGAAACATTAAAAGGGCCAACTGCAGAACAACGAAGGGAGTATGAGAGAAGGTTAGAAATTGAAAATAAGCTAAGAGAAGAGAGAATAAATGAAAGGGAAGAAGAGAGAAGGAATGAAAGGGAGGAAAGAGCAGAAGAAGACTAGGAAGCCACCTTTAATATCCCAATCTTGGACACTAGCATCATCCTAGGAGAAGAGATAAGGATGAAAAATATTCCACCATCTGTTCTACCAAATTTCTATGGTATGACTTCTGAAGATCCATATTCTTTCTTATTCGAATTTGATATCTTATGCCGTACCTATGGATATACCGATGACACACACAAACTTCGTCTCTTCCCTACTACTCTTAAAGAAACTGCATTGAAATGGTTCATGGGATTAGGAGAGCATTCTATAACTAGTTGGGATGATATTAGGAAAATTTTTCTTAGGAAATATCAAGCATACTGTAGATCAAAAGATTTAAAAGATGATATTTTTAGGATGTGTCAACAAGAGGATGAAAGCTTGGAAGAGTACCTTGAAAGATTCTCGTATAACTTGCAGAAATCCAAATACAATTCCTTGACATCTGAGATCACTCGAACAATATTTTTGAAGGGAATAAGAAATGAATATCTTGATATTTTTAATGTGATGGGAAAAGGTGACATCTCCTACTTACCATTTGATGAGATTACAGACTTATGTCAGAAGTATTCAAGAGGAAAGGCCAGAAATGGAAAGAGGGATGTAACTTCCAAAATAACCAAGTCTGCAACTAGTGGCATATCTAGAGTTGAACTTGGAAACTTGTTAGAAGATTTCAAAACTGATCTTTTGAGTACCTTGGGAACATAGGTCGAGATATCAAAAACCAAGAAACGAAAAAGAACAACAAGACCAACAATATCAAGCCCTATCTATTTTCTACCCTAAATGTAGAAAGAATCATTCATTAAAAGAATGTCCTCTAAATAATGTTCAAATTTGTGGCTTATGTACTGAAAATCATAAAACTGATGATTGCCCTAGATTGAAAGAATTGTAGGCAGTTCGAATGGAAGAGAATCGAAGCATGGAGTCTCTCTATCTTATGGGACAATGAAGACCTTGGCAGCCACGTTTTTTAGGTATGTCTCAAGATTCTATGCAGCAGTTCCATTCAAATTATCAAACTCCTATTCAAAATTCATGGAGTGCACCTATGCCCTAGCAAAATTGGTCTCCTCAGCAACATCCAGCCCAATCTACTCCAAATTGGCGAGGATATACTCATGGTAACCAGACATATCAATAGGCCTATCCATAGCCCTATCAACAACCCTTTGCATATCCCCAATACCAGCAGAACCAAGCTTTATTTTTCCAACAACCAAATCTTGCTCCCCAACTAGGCCAACAACCTCAACAGCGTCAGTTACCATCCAACCAACCTCCACCTTGACCAACACAGTTTCCAACCCAGCCTATAACAAATCCTAATAATAAAATGGATAAACCCATGTATAATGTTGATGAAGGAATGGCACTCCCCTACTCAATCCTCCCACTTCAAAATATCAATTTAAGATCTGGAAAATTTTTGCAAAAAGAATCTTCTATTATTTTAGAAGAACAAACAGAAAATGAGAAAAATTCAAAAAAATCAAATATAGAAAAATTATAGTTAGATAATCACAGTCAAAAAGGGAAATCATTAGTACCTCATACACCTCTTTTTCCAGAGAGGTTAGTTAAGGAAAAACTCTCAATTTCTCTACCTGATTTTGATGTTTTGAATGAATTAACTAATGTATGTGTCAAAATTCCCTTATTGCAAGCTATAAAGGAAATTCCAATCTACACAAAAGCAATTAGGGAATTATGTCTCAATAAGAGGAAGAAGGATCCACCAACAATTCATGTGATGGGAAAGTTAGCAGGTTTAATGTCTAACACTGTTTTTATTGAAAAATATGTTGATCCAGGAATCCCAATGGTCACAATAACTGTCAACAATTTTTCAATTCCAAAAACATTGATTGACTTAGGTGCAGCTATCAATGTCATGACACTGGAAACAATGAAATATCTTCACTTGAAAAATCTCATACCAACCACTACAATTTTAGAGCTAGCTGATAGGTCTAAAATAACACCTGAAGGGACACTAGAAGATATCATAGTTTCTTTGGATTCCTGGGAGTATCTTGTAGATTTCATAGTGCTTCAACCAAAGTCTAATCTAGAAGGACATCTATTGATTCTTGGAAGACCTTGGTCGGTAACAGCTGATGCTTTTATTGTGTGTAGAACAAGAAATATGCTCATTTCACATGGAATGGAGAGAAAACAGATCACACTTTATCCTTCTGCCCAAAGGCCTTCTGTGTCAGATCAGTTATCATGGATTAATGAAACAAAAGAATAAGAAGAAGAAGTAATTCAGCCTGTCTTAAGTATCAATCAAATTTTTGATTTTCAAGAGGAAAACAATGAAGATTTGCCAAATTACTTTATTTCTGAGCCTGATATTTCTGAGGAATTACGAAACATGCAGTATGCTATTGCAGATCAAGTTTTGGGACAGAATTTTCAGGAAAATTGCACAGTTCATTCTTTGGCATTAGCACTTCATGATATTTTTAATGTTCATTCAATAACTGATGTCCAAAGCAAAACAGTTGAAATTAGTCCAGGGAAGCATTTGAATACTGGTGCACATCTTACTATAGCACAAGAAGAACAGTTGATTGGATTATTGAATGAATATGACAATGCATTTGCTTGGGAATACACTGACATACCAGGCATTCATCATGAAACATGCACTCATCACATTTACACAGATGATAAAATCAAACCTCTCAGACAACCTCAACGCAGAATGAACCCCATACTGAAATACATAGTTAAGGAGGAATTGTAGAAGTTATTAAAGGTAGGATTTATCTACCCTATCTCTGACAGCAAATGGATTTCTCCGTTAGTTGTTGTTCCTAAGAAAAATGGAAAAAAGGGGATATGTGTAGATTACAGAGAGTGAAACAAAGCAACACTGAAAGATTATTTTCCATTTCCATTTATTGACCAAGTGTTAGATGCCTTAGATGGAAAACACTATTTTTCATTCTTAGATGGTTTCAGCGGATATAATCAAATTAGAATTGCATCAGAGGACCAAGACAAAACTACTTTTACATGTCCTTGGGGTACATATGCCTATAAGGTTTTACCTTTTGGTTTATGTAACGCTCCAGCTACCTTTCAGAGAGTAGTCTTGGCCATTTTTGCTGATCTAATTCATGAATGTGTTGAAGTCTATATGGATGATTTTTCTGTGTATGGAAATACCTTTGAGGATTCCTTGGTCAATTTGGAGAAAATCTTAAAAAGGTGCGTTGAATCAAATATTTCCCTTAGCAATGAAAAGTGTTTTATGATGTTACCTGAAGGGATAGTTTTAGGACATCACATTTCCTCATCTGGAATAAATGTAGATCCTGCCAAAATACAAATCATTGTGAATCTATCTGAACCAAAAACTCAAAAATATGTGAGAAGCTTTCTCGGATATGTAGGCTATTACCGTAGGTTTATTGAAAATTGCAGTAAAATAGCTATACCATTATTTAAATTACTTTCAAAGGATGTACATTTCAATTGGGATAGTAACTGTCAAGTTGCATTTCAAAAACTTAAAGAGAAGCTCTCAACTGCACCCATTTTAAGGGTACCAAATTGGACATTGCCTCTTTGGGACAAAAAGAGAATACCATGACTTATGCTATTTGCTTTATCAGTAAAAATCTAACCCTTGGAGAATTGAATTACACAGTTACTGAAAAGGAGATGTTGGCAGTAGTTCATGCTGTGAACAAATTTCGTCATTACATTACTGGTTATGAATTTCTTTTCCACACAGATCACTCTGCTTTACAATATTTGATGAACAAGTCGATTACTAATGGCAGGATAACCAAATGGTTATTATTGATGTAGGAATTCAACATCAATGTTCTAGATAGACCTAGAAGAGAAAATCAAGTGGCATATTTTCTGTCTCGATTACATAATTCTAGTGAGGTTGTTCCTGTTTCAGATAGTTTCCCTGATGAACACTTATTTTCTATTTTTGTTATCACTCCCTGGTATGCTGATATAGCCAACTATTTATCCTCATGACAACTACATCCATCTATGTCATCCAAAGAAAAGAAAAAAAATATTAAGCAAAGTGCTAGACACATGTGGGTCAATGGAGATCTCTTCTACATAGGATATGATCTTATTATTAGAATATGAGTACGACAAGATGAGGTTTTAGATATTTTAAAAGCTTGTCATGATGAACCGTGTGGTGGCCATTTTGTAGATAAAAGAACAACATACAAGATACTCAATTTGGGGTATTAATGGCCTTCTATTTTCAGAGATTCTAAGAAGTATGTTAGGAGCTGTGATACTTGTCAACGGATGGGAGGGCTAGTACGATCTGATGAGATGCCACTCCAGCCACAAGTCCTCATAGAACCATTCGAAAAATGGGCTCTTGATTTCATTGGTCCGATCAATCCACCATCACAAGGAAAGAAGTACATTTTAGTATGTACTGACTATGTTACAAAGTGGGTGGAAGCCAAACCATTACCAAGAGCCACAGAGAAAACAATAGTAAAATTTCTCTTTGAAGAAATAATTGTTAGATTTGGAGTTCCTAGAGAGATTGTTACTGATCAGGGAGCAAAGTTTACTTCTAAATTGGTGCAAGAGATAGCAGCCAAGTACAAGATTAAGCACAGAAAATCTACACCTTATCATCCACAAGCCAATGGTCAGGTGGACTCTACCAACAAAACTTTAAGAGTCATCACCAAAACAATCCAGATGCACAGAAAAGATTGGTCAGCTAAGCTTACTGAAGCTCTATGGGCATACAGAATTACTTGGAAAAATAGTACTGGTTTTTCTCCCTATCAGCTAGTCTATGGTAAGTAAGTACTATTACCAATTGAATTTCAAATTCATACTTTTAAATTAGCAGTTGATTTAGGGATGGATCTTTCTGAAGCACAACAAGAACAGATACTGCAGTTAAATCAATTACATGAGATGACACAAGCTACAGTAGAACACAATATTTTTGTACAACAACAGAGAGCCCAATGGCATGATAAGTTCATAAAAAAGAAACAATTTCACATTGGTGACTGGGCCTTATTGTTTGATTCAAAGTTCAAAGACTTCAAAGACAAGTTCACAACTCATTGGCTTGGTCCATATGAAATTGCAGAGGTCTATGAAAATGGCTCAGTCCAACTACAAACAATAGATGATGAAGCAAGAACATCTGTGGTCAATGGCCATAGGTTAAAACTCTACACTAATCCTGTCAACAAAGAAGATTTCATACAACAGATTTCATAGCAAAGGGAGATGGAAGTGCTGGACAAACATAGTGGTATTTTTCCTTCACTGTCTTCTTAGACATATTTTGATTCAATATATATATATATATAAGAGAGAGAAAAAAAAGGGAGTTTAGTTGTGAAAACCAGGCAACTGGCACAGCATAAACTCGAATTTTCCCTGGAAAACCAATTTTGCTTGGCCATTGAAAATTCACAAAAGCAATTTCAAATTCCTAGTTTCAGTTCTTTCATGGATTATTTTTTCCATAAGCAATTTTTCCATATCAATTTTTATCAGTAAATCAAGATTTTGTTTGACTTGAGGACAAGTCAATAAATAGGCCTAAGAGGGATAAGAATATCATAGATTTCCATTCTTGAAACCCTCCAAGCCTTCTCCAGATGCTATAATTCCATTCCAACATCTATAGCCCTATGATATCCCGACCTGTCATCTTTCCAACCCCATAGGTCTGAACTCAATTGGATTCTCTGAGAGAGATTTATGCCAAGTGTCGTAACGTGACCTATTTATGCGATAAAACAGGAGAGAGAACTCGTACGGTGTGCCACATGTCACTGGTTCAGTTTCGGCCTCTGAAAACATTACCTGAGTAATTACAGTCTGTGCACTACCTGTCACTTTTTACAAAATTTCATTTGGAGCTTCCTAGCCCAAGTTATGACCTTTTTTCCTAGGTCGCCTGTTTATGACTGAGATCTAGAAGAGGCAGAAACCCTAGATTGTACAGATCATAAAACACAAAGTACAACGAATTAGAATTTTTCCTTTGGACAAAATGTACATGAGGATTTGATATTCGACCTGTAGATGTTTCAAATCTGAAAACTTCGCCAAAATGGATTTATAGCGAAAGTGCTATGATGACTAGTTTTTGCTATATCAATCCCAAGCATCGCTAGTGCAACAAGTGTCATACATGCCATATCATGCCTTCTTTCAGGCTAGCTCTGATACCATGTTAGTTTTTCAGAATTTATTTCAATATGATCGAGGATATTAACTGAGAGAACAACATGTACAACATATCTACAACATAGTAATCATGGACACAATAATGCAATCACACAAGAGACACAAAGTTTACTTGGGGAAAACCATAAAGGTGAAAAACCCCAATAACTTCCTCAGAGATAGATAGAGCAATGATACAAACCAAGCATAAGAGATAGACATCTCCTAGCTGTATCTTCTCCTCCTCCACAAGTGCGCCACTCTCCAACGAGTGTGTGTGAGAATAGAATGATCAAATAGAGTGCCTCCCGCACTCTATTTATACTTGACTTGACTTGCCTAATAACCTTTACTAGGTCGGCCTCAACTTAACCACATAACACAATGCTGACTAGGCCGACACCCAATAGGGTGGTCTAATAACCCTTTGACCCACATGTCTTATACAGGGCCGACCCCAACAAGGTGGTCTAATAACCCATCAAGTATAAGTTACGACACTTACAATATAAATGACGACACTTCTGTATAGAGGAATAATAACATCTCTATAGGAATACAAACACTTCCGTATAGAGGAATAATAACATCTCTATAGGAATACAATATACATATATGTGAAATACATTCCGGAGTTACATATACATCAACGCAGGAGACCAATAGAGTCAACGGTTCGTCGATCCAACCTCCAATTGCCGATTTATGTCGAGTTGCAAGTCGCATGAAAATGTCGTTCATGGACACTTAGTGACTTTCGGTCCAGCAACGAAAAATAAACAGAGCAATAAGATTGTGTGCCGTTGGCTCCTGCAAGTGTGTATGGGCAATGACAATGTGGGAACACTACCAACACTGGCTCGGTGGAGGTTTTTGCGGATTTGACCCACCAATGTGAGAATGTATTGAAGGAAGCTGAGCAAAACCCTAGTTTACGAAATGAATGCACAATGAAGTCACTGGGCCATGAATGCACAATGATAAATTTTCTGAAACTACAACAGTGGTTACACCTTCAATTGTGCTAGCATATTTTTTTTCTTTTGTTCTCACTTCCAAACATGATACTATCTTTTCATGTGTCTTGGTTTTCCACAATGATAGCAAGTGAGTCCACCTCTTCTTGATTTTGATCTACATCTTGACCTCGAATGCCACTATCAGTTTTGATCAGATTTTCTACCATGTTAACTTAAGGTTAGGGTTTCTCCTCCTTGTTTTTTGTGATTGATTTATGTCGTGGATACTCATTCATTAAAGCATTGCTAACATCATCAACTTCCTACAGGTGTCGAAGTAATAATAGCTATAATTAGGTTCTCCTAACTATTCAACATGGAGCATTAGTAGGATTGCTCTAATCTCATCATCCAATACAATTTTAATAGAGGCAATTTGATTGGTAATTATGTTGAACTCATTTAAATTCTCTACGGCTGAAGCACCCTCCTTATAATTTGATGATGTTTTTTTCTCATATAGGTCATGTAACATTTTCCACATGGCTTTTGTTGTATTTTCTCCTACCAAACTAAAGTAAACATTATTTTCTAGATACAAACAAATTGTAGAAATAACCTTTATATCTAGTTTATTCCAGTATTTGTTTATCATCAAGGGTTTCTTTGCTACTCCCTCAATTAGAAAATATTGATTCTACCATGTACATACATACAACAAAGAGTAGATACAATGTGAACAAAAGGAATGGAAAATAGGGAAAATACTCTATTTATGTATATTCAGTTTAGCACAACATTGAAGAATTACCAAAAATGAAATTACATAGTTTTACAAAGAGGATTTCTCCATACACTAAGGCATCTAGAGCCTTCCTTTCTATACCGAACACATTACATTCATTATTTTCAATGCCACCTCTTCCCCCAAGGTGCTTGATCCCTCTCTAAGTTTCTTCTTCATTAAATGAAAGCTAAGCGGTGAATGGAATTAGTTATTACTATTTACAAGAGTCTTGATTAAGTTGGGAAGCAAACGACCCTCACAGGAAGAATTTTGCTTAAAAATCAACACATAATATTCCATAAGAAGCCGTGTACTTGGATGGAAACTTGTCCATTTGCAACTGAAACGTACACTATTGATTGCATCTCACTTTTGATTCTAGGTGCCAATATTTTAGGGATGATTTTTAAATGTTATATTGAGAGAATGGTCATGAGTTTATTTTAATAATTTATTGGTTACACTATTTCCTTGTAACTAACCATTTCATAATTTATCTCTTTTAACTTTCAAGGCTTTCTTGGGACGATTTTTTTTCAATTTTTTAAACATGTAAGGCAACAACAACATTAAACAAACACAAAAACATAAACGTAAAAACATAGTTAAGCATATATATGCAAGGCATATAATACACATCTCCATCCCATATCAAGTCAACCATATAGGTAAATCTGAACATTGCTTTATATTATATGTACATGTACATAATGTTTTAAAAAATGGCATGCCATGGACATAATACAAAATAGTGGATCATACTGTACATTTGTGTGTACATACAAACAAAATGGTACATGTATGTACATCCCCCCTATACATGGATTCTATTTACCCCCCCTATACATGAATTCTATTTATCCCCCTTTTCACTGCCAATGTCAGTGGCTAATGAGAAGTCTAGCTTTCTTTTTTGGTTGCTCGATGGCATTCCCCAATGCTCCGCAGGAGGATCCATTCTCAATTGTGGAGACTGCACACAAACCAAAATTTGTAAGTTAGTTTACCAAGCTATAAAAATAAATACAATTCTATGTACATTTGTTCAAATTCCAAGCAAATATAAAATTTTTAATTACCATGCGTGTGTAAGTCGTCGGCAGTGAAACTGCATGTACTTGGGTGGGGGGGGGGGGTGCAGGGTCATCAGTGACCCCAATTGAGTGCTCTTCAGGCACCACTAGCTCAATAGATGCCTGCATAAAGTAACATATGTCAATGTCAACAAATACAAAGAAAACAAGACATATATACTACATGGACTGACAATGACTCTTTCAAAGAAAGAGAGACATACACGTACCTTGGGGGGGGTAGAGGTGGGTCACCAACAATCTCGGTTGGGTGCTCTTCAGGCACCACTAGCTCAGTAGATGCCTGCATAAAGTAACATATGTCAAGGTCAGTAAATACAAAGAAAATGAGAAATATACTACATGGATGGACAATGATTTTTTCAAAGAAAGCGAGACATACACGTACCTGGGGGGGGGGGAGAGGTGGGTCAGCAACAATCTTGGTTGGGTTCTCTTTAGGCACCACTAGCTCAATAGATTCCTGCATAAAGTAACATATGTGAATGTCAGTAAATACAAAGAAAATGAGAAATATACTACATGGACAGACAATGAATTTTTCAAAGAAAGCGAGACATACACGTACTTGGGGGGTGGGAAGAGGTGGGTCACCAACAACCTCGGTTGGGTTCTCTTCAGGAACCCCTCGCTCAGTAGATGCTTGCATAAAGTAACATATGTCAATGTTAGCAAATACAAAGAAAACGAGAAATATACTACATGGACGGACAATGACTATTTCAAAGAAAGCGAGACATACACGTAACTAGAGGGGGGCAGAGGTGGGTCACCAACAACCTAGGTTGGGTGCTCTTCGAGCACCCCTAGATCAGTAGATGCATGCATAAAGTAACATATGTCAATGTCAGCAAATACAAATAAAACAATAAATATACTACATGGATGGACAATGAACTTTTCAAACAAAGCAAGACATACTTGCATGTACAAATTAAACTCTGCTACATATATACCACTGGGTGAAGAAGTGGGTCACCAGTGGGTGAAATAACTAACATCCCCCTAAATAGATGGTACTATAAAGCACCGCAATCATTCTACATAACAAAAAATAAAGATAGAATTAGAAAATTTCTAATAAACAAAAGCATGTACATGTAAAATCATTAAAAGCATAATTAAAAGCATATAATTATTCAAGAATACCTTTCTTTGGGAATTTTCCTCTACCAGTGAGGGACCTTCCTGGGATTCCACCAACTCATCGTGCCCACCCTGCATAAAACATATTGTTTCCAGATTAAGACGTGTATTGAATGTTGCAATCTCTACTATAAATATGTAAATCACGATGACAAATCAGAAAGTAAAGTTCTTACAGCTAATGGTGAAGCACCAAAATCATATGCAACATTGACAGCTGCATCAATGAAATCATCATCAATGGTCGGATTTTGCGAATTTGGGGTTTCATTGGACACCATCTGTATATTTGTTCACACAAATTGTCAAATAATTAAATAGAAATAAATTACGAAACAATTGCAATTTGTGATATAAAACAAAATATACTATTGTAAGAATGAGTTTTACTTACATATCGGAGTAATCCATCACCCTGAAACTCTGAAGCAGGCCCATAGCATATGCTTGCACACACTGTGCAAGGGTGTGGAATAACACGACGCTCTAGACCTTCTGCGTCTCCAGTATGATCTGCAACTTTGGTACGGTCTAGAGACCTAGTAAGTGGATGCTCGGTGTGCGATGGTCCAACCCTAGATGGGCCAGCCTCAGAAGTGCCGACCCCTTGGCCTACATTGCCTTCGACAGCAGTCCCATGTTGAAGCAATGTATCGGCCAAATGGAATAAGGCCTCTTATGTTTCATCAATAACAAGACCCGCAGGAGGATCGACAGTGCGTTTTATCACCTTCCCGCTATCACCGTTCGTGATTGTTTAAATTGAGAAAATGAGGTCACGTGCCTTTGTTTTATATTTTTCTTTTTTTTGCATTGCAAATCGCACTTGCGATATATCGCACTTGCGTTTTGTAACTCTATGAATCCTTTTTTACTCTTCGAAGTGGTATTTCTAATTTTTTATAGTTTATTTAAAAAAGTAAATTATGAACATAGAAATGAGATTTAATTATGGATAAACATTAATTAAAAGAAGAATTGACACATTAAATGACATTATAAATTTCTTAAAAATTATTTTTTATTGAAAGATATCTCTATATTTATGCTTAGGTTTTTAAATCTCTGTTCGATTCTTGCAATGCCCCCAAAGTTATACTGGTTAATTTCTTTCAATCGAATCTAGGTTTTTTCTTTATATGGCTACCATGTCCACAACCTGTTGGCACACGGACATTGAATCCATGCCTGGCCCCAAGGAATGTGGCCATGGGAAACCAACCCAAACACCATTGTTTTTTTTCTCTGTCTTTTTTTATTTCCATATATATATATATATGAATGAGCAAATCATTGGGGATTTCCTTGGATCAAGGATGAGCGAGACAAGGGCACATTGAATTCTACAAATCCATAATTAGTAGGTCGAAATCCCATCATTTGGACCTTCATTTTTGCCAATGTATAGGGATTTTCACCCCTTGCTCCTTGACTAGGGAGGGACGATTAAAAATTTGTCACTCCTTGCAAGCCTACTAGGGAGTGATAATTACAAAATTTTCACTTTATGTCATGCCTTAGGGGAGCAATAATCATGTTTGCACCATTTGAGCTTGGATCTAGGATATTGATTTGGACATGATTTAGGGAGGTTTGTTGCATCTTTTGAGTATGATATCATTTCTATTCAAGGTGTCCTTGATATACTTGGATCCAAATTATCCTCCCTTAATCCACCCTTCTCTCCCAAGCAGTTTGGCCTCTCCACCCTATAAAATGAGGCAAATTCTTGAATGAAAACATCAGTACTTAGAGATACCATCCTTATGATTGCATGATTCTCAACACGGAAAATAGCTTAGAGAGATGGTTCTTATGGTCTTAAAGTGCTCAAGGGGATTCTAATTGAGAGCTTGGAGGATATGTTGCTGGTGCAAGATTAGGTATAATAATGTCATATATTTGTTTCCTTTGGCTTTCTAATAAATGAACTTGGCCTATTCTCCCAAATAGTGCTTCTCATGTCGAATGCATGTATTTGTTTAATTGTTAGTGAATATATTTTGTTTGATACACTTGTTCTTGGAAGTTGCTTGTATTTTCCTTTTGCTTGTAGGCTCATCAAATTGGATCCTCAAGCTAGGAGCTGGATCAACAAGGAGCATTGAGGACAACCTTCAGGCCTGAGGTGGGACATCTACCCCTTCTCATGCATATGCTTGCTTGGATTGGTTTGTGTATAAACTGGATCTAGGAGAAAGTATAAACCATTTGTTTCTTTTCTATCTTGGGTTAGGTGTCTTAAGAAACGCAATGAGACAATTTGTAGATGTTGTAACAAAGTTTTGGTGTTCCAAATCGCACTTGCGATATAACACAAGTGCGATATATCGCACTTGCGATTTGTAACTCTTACAAAACGCAACTCCGATATATTGCATATGCGATATAGGCTAACCAAGCTTAGCCTCGGTTTTGGGCTCGGGTTTGTCCGAACCTAGCCACAATAAAGCATATGCATTATGGATTTCCATTTCAGACGTGCATTTTTTATTTCTAAAGTGGCACTAAAAAGTGGAACCAACTTCGTGCATGTGCCCCTATGTATTTTAAAATTTTGACATATGTGCAAATAAAACTAAATAAAAAATAGAAAACAATATTTTATTTATAAAAAAATATATATATCTAGAATTTGCACATATATCTCTATAAGTGTGCACAATTTCACTTGAAATGAACACCTAAATCTTATGTAGAATCATTGTTAAAAAACATGGAGATGAATAAATTGATGTGTTTTGGTTTATGCAGTCCAAAACAAGAGGTTTGTCAATCCAAACCTAAAACCAAAGCGACCAACTCGACCACCATGTGGAGTAAGAGAGGTTGTCCCATGTTTTTTTTAATGTGTAGGAGCATGATCGCGCTATCAAAATGCACACAGAGTAATAATGTGTACACTCTATCAAAAAGCACATGCATTAATAATGCACACGAGCTATCGAAACATGTGCATGCTTTTATTACATGTAAACATGCATTTACTATTTTTTCCATAACTTTTGATCCAAAAAATGGATTTTGATGCTCCTTATACTACTGCAAATGTATTGATGATCTATACAACTTTTGTGTTTAAGGTTTTCTATGATTCATTACAATTTTTCTGTTATTTTTAAAATAATAATATAGATATTGTGACCAATAGAATAAAATGCATCCACATTTTTTGTTACATAAGAATATAAATTCACTGTTTTTTCCACAAAATTTGATTGAGAACTCATATTTTGATTCTCCTTATATAGTTGCAAAGGTATTTCTACCTTGATCGCTGTCTAAACCCCTAACCCCCAATCTCTCTCTATGTAAACTGTTAGCCTCCAATCTCTCTCTCTCTCTCAACCCCTAGTCTCCAATCTATCTCTCTCTCTCCTCTCTCTCTCGCAACCCCTTACCCCCAATCTTTCTCTCTCTCTCTCAACCCCTAACCCCCAATCTCTCTCTCTCTCTCTCTCTATCTATCTATCTCTCAACCCCTAACCCCCAATTTCTCTCTCTCTCTCTCTCACAATCCCTAACCCCTAATATCTCTCTCTCTCTCTGTGTCTCACTCTCTCTTTGTAAATCCCTAACCCCCCATCTCTCTTTGTAAACCTTGAACCTCCAATATATCTCTCTCTCTAAACCCCTAACCCCCAGTCTCTCTCGATCTATCTAAAAATCTATCCCGTAACCACCAACCTATCCCCTAACCCCAATATGTCTATCTCTCTAAACCCCTAACCTCCAATGTTTATCTCTCTCTAAAACCCTAACCAACATTCTCTCTCTCACTCTGTAAACCCCTAAACCCCAATATCTCTCTCTCTCTCTCGCTCTCTCTATTTAAAACCCTAACTGACAATCTCTCTTACTCTCTAAACCCCTAACCTGCAATATCTCTCTCTATCTGTAAACCTCTAAGCTTCAATCTCTCTCTCTTTCTCTCTCTCTAAACCATTAAACTCCAATCTCTCTCTCTCTCTATCGATGTGAAGTTTATATGTTGTAATAACTTAGATTCCTACATCATTAACATTTAATGCATATTCACAATAACAACATAAATAGGATATCTGAAATCCAGACAATCACAAGGTACACAATAATTTATCCCGGGAAACCCTCAAGGGGAAGAAAAACCAACAATAACTTCCTCAATATATATTACCAAAGTACAATTGCCAAATAAATAAGCCTCATAAAGATAAGAGACAAAATCAAAACACAAGAGCCAAGAGCAATCCTCCTCCTTCACAATCTTCCTCTTCTCTCTAGTGCACAATGCTTGAGTGAGTGAATGGTACGAATGAGAGGAAAAACTCTCTATTTATACTTTACCTTTTACTTGACATTTAACCTAACTAGGTTGACCTCACTAACTTAACTGGGATGACCTCTCTAGGGATACTTAAGGGTCAGTGCAAGCTAATGAGGGTCACTTTTGGCACGTTAGATGCAATAGAAAACTGAAAAAGCAGGCATCCCTCAACTTACTTGGATTTTTTGATTTACTTACGAAAAATATCTTGCATTGAGTAAAAAAGATGAAATGTAGGAAATTGAATCACGTTTCTGAATATATAACTTTTATGTATTGAAAATTTGCATAGCTATGTCAAGTTTCAGTTTTCCTAACAGAGACTTTTTATTTTTCAGGCAAATGATAAGGTATATGTTTTTGTGGGTAGAGCCTTTGAGGGCCTAAATGATGGAATCAAGCTACAAAAATCGGCATGCATGTAGAGAACACATAGCACTTGTGCGCCATTATTTTTCGAAAATTAAATTAGTAATTTTATAATTTTTTTATAATTGTCTAAGTGATCAAACCTCAAAAATAGTACATCTTTTGTGGGTAGAGCCTTTGAAGGTCTTAATGCAAAATTCTTGAAATGGGTTTTTCATAGAACGTGGAGGTTAGTGTCCTCTTGTGCACCATACAATTTTTTTTTGAAATGATTGAGAATTGAAAAAGTTATGGAAGAAACACTAACAATGTGTTTCACGAGTTAAGGAGGTAGGACAGAAAAGAAATTGAAAGAAAATAGGAAAAATTAATATTTCAAAATAAAAGTTACATATTTGGAATCTGCAGAAAAAATGCTATTTGTGTCTAAGATTTCGTCAAAAATGACTCTGTGTAGCATATTGTAACGAGTGGCTAAGCACAGGCTTCTCCAGAAACTGGAAGAAATACCCAATTAGCTTTGGTTTTTCATTAACATAGCACAGGTTTGGAATTACCGAAGCAAACTCCAAAGCATACACATAGGATTATTGTTGACATGTGAGCATGTGACTCGGCCTGTTTAAATTCAAAAATATTGTCGCGCTTTTAGATTTAAATAACGCGTACGCGTTATATAACTAAATAACGCGTGCGCGTTATATCAATAATTAACGCGTACGCGTTATATAACTACATAACACGTACGCGTTATATAGTTACAAAACGCGCTCGCGTTATTCAAATCATAAAATACATGTTTAATACTTGAGAAAGAGGGGGTGTAGAAGTCAAGGGAAATTTTGTTTAATATTTGAGAAGGGGTGGGGAAGGGTCAAGGGAATCTATGGTTAATATTTAATAGGGGTGGGAAAGGGTCAAGGGCTTAGAAGGATGTTGGAAGCTTGAGTGGGGAGAGATGAAGGGAATGAGAACATGATGGGCTACAGGGGGTGAAGGGAAGTGGAGCTTGAGAGCACTATTAGGAGTAGAATAGGTTCTGAAGAGGTATAGGGTTAGAAGTTGAAAGTGAGACTTGAGTGACAAGGGGGAATGGATGGAGGCAAGGGGGATGTGAGAGAGAAATAAAGAATACAAGGGGGGGAGAGACATAGAGCGAGGGAGGGAGAGGGACAATGGGGAGGAATGGATTTGGAGGGAGTGAGAGATAGATGGGGATAGAACGAAATAAGAGATAGGAAGGGAGGGACAGAAAGTGTTGGTGGGAGACATGCAGAGAGTGGTGGCGATGGAGAGAGAGGGAGTGATGGAGAGATTGGGATAGGTTGAGGGAAAGATGAGGGAGGGATAGAAGGTGAGAGACAGGCGATGAGAGAGGGAGGGAGAGAAGGTAGGGTGAGGGATGGAGGGAGAAAGTTGGAGATAGATATGGATGGAGGGGGTATGGGTTTGAGAATGGAAAGTGACATAATGTGTGTGTATGTGTGTGTGTTTGAGAGAGAGAGAGAGACAGAGAGAGAGAGAGAGAGAGAGAGATTGATGGTTGGGGAGAGAGAGACTAGAGGGAGTTGTGAGCATCATATTCTCCATCAGCATCATATTCTTCATCATCATCATCTTCATGACCATCATCGTCATCATCAACATCTTCATCATCATCACCATCATCATCATCATCATCATATTCCTCATCAAATCAAAATCTCCATCATCATTATCATCATCATGATCATCATCTAAACATCACCATCACCATCATCATCAACATCTTCATCATCATCACCATCACCATCATCATCAAAATCTTCATCGTCATCACCATCACCATCACCATCACCATCACCATATTCATCATCATTGTCATCTCTAGGTTCCCCATCAACATCAACATCTCCATCATCATCATCTTCTTCATCATCATCATCTTCATCACCATCATCATCATCATCAACATCTTCATCATCATCACCATCATCATCATCATCATTATCTTCCTTGAATCAGATCAACATATCCATCATGTCACCATCATCTTCTGAACATCATCATCTAAACATCACCATCACCATCACCATCATCATCATCATCTTCATCATCATTACCATCACCATCATCATCAACATCTTCATTGTCATCACCATCATCATCATCATCATCATTGGCATTTGTAGGTTCCTCATCAACATCTCCATCATTATCATCTTCTCCATCATCATCATCTTCATCACCATCATCATCAGCATCAACATCTTCATCATCATCACCATAATCATCATCTTCATCGTCATCAGGTCAACATCTCCATCATCATCATCTTCTTCATCATCTTCACCATCATCATCATCATCATCATCTTCATCGCCATCTCCATCATCTCCATCATCTCCATCATCATCACCATCACCATCATCATCATCTTCATGACCATAAACATCTTCATCATCATTGTCATCTCCCCCTTCCTCATCAACATCTCCATCATCATCATCATCATCATCATCATCACCATCTGAACATCACCATCACCATCATCGTCAACATCTTCATCATCATCATCAGCATCATCAGCATCATCATCAGCATCAGCATCATCATCAAAATCTTCATCGTCATCACCATCACCATCTTCATCATCATTGTCATCTCTAGGTTCCCCATCAACACATCTCCATCATCGTCATCTTCTTCATCATCATCATCTTCATCACCATCATCATCGTCATCTTCTTCATCATCATCATCTTCATCACCATCATCATCGTCATCAACATCTTCATCATCATCACCACCATCATCATCATCATCTTCCTCATCAGATCAACATCTCCATCATGTCACCATCATCTTCATCTTCATCATCATCATCATCATCATCATCATCATTACCAACACCATCATCATCAACATCTTCATCGTCATCACCATCATCATTGGCATCTGTAGGTTCCTCATCAACATCTCCATCATCGTCATCATTGGCATCTGCAGGTTCCTCATCAACATATCCATCATCGTCATTTTCTCCATCATCATCACCATCATCACCATCATGATCTTCTGAACATCATCATGATCATCATCTAAACATCACCATCACCATCATCGTCAACATCTTCATCATCATCGCCATCAGCATCATCATCAAAATCTTCATCGTCATCACCGTCACCATCTTCATCATCATTGTCATCTCTAGGTTCCCCATCAACACATCTCCATCATCATCATATTCTTCATCATCATCATCTTCATCACCATCATCATCATCATCAACATCTTCATCATCATCACCATCATCATCATCATCATCTTCCTCATCAGATCAACATCTCCATCATGTCACCATCATCTTCGTCATCATCATCATCATCATCATTACCAGCACCATCATCATCAACATCTTCATCGTCATCACCATCATCATTGGCATCTGTAGGTTCCTCATCAACATCTCCATCATCATCATCATTGGCATCTGCAGGTTCCTCATCAACATATCCATCATTGTCATTTTCTCCATCATCATCACCATCATCACCATCATGATCTTCTGAACATCATCATGATCATCATCTCAACATCACCATCACCATCATCGTCAACATCTTCATCATCATCGCCATCAGCATCATCATCAAAATCTTCATCGTCATCACCATCACCATCACCATCACCATCACCATCTTCATCATCATTGTCATCTCTAGGTTCCCCATCAACACAACATCTCCATCATCATCATCTTCTTCATCATCATCATCTTCATCTCCATCATCGTCCTCATCAACATCTTCATCATCATCACCATCATCACCATCATCATCATCATCTTCCTCATCAGATCAACATCTCCATCATGTCACCATCATCTTCATCACCATCATCATCACCATCATCATCAACATCTTCATCACCATCATCATCAACATCTTCATCATCATCACCATCATCTTCATCAACATTATCATCTTTATCATCTTCATCTGCATCATGATCATCTTCATTGTCATCACCCTCCTCCTCCTCATCATCTTTATCATCTTCATCTACATCATGATCATCTTCATTGTCATCACCCTCCTCCTCCTCATCATCTTGTGCACTTATGCACTTAGGGATTAATATTTAGAAGAGGGTCTAAAGGCCTTTATGGGGGAGGGGCTCTAGGAACAAGGTAAGACAGAGAGGGCAGGGGGGAGGGATAAAGGTGTAGAGGGTTAGTGATTAAGGGAGAAGAAGGGAGAGAGTGCTATAGGGAGGGATAATGACGAAGATAAAGAGAAGGTGGAGAGATGGAGAGTGGGGTGGTAGAGACATGGCTGAAGGGAGAGAAAGAAACATGAAAGAAACATGTAGGGAGAATGAGGGACAGATATTTAGAAAGAGATAGGGGGTATCTAGGGATTATTGGGAGAGAGCTAGGGGGTATTAAACCATACAAAACATTTGTTTTGTATGCAATCATATAAATTATTAGTGATCTTTGATTTTGTTCGTTGCCCTAGCCGTGCACCTAACCTATTTATTGTGCTTGACTATATCGCGTTCGCGTTTTTTCACTACATATCGCGTACGCGTTTTATATTTATATAACGCGTACGCGTTTTGGAACTCCAGAAATAATGGACTGTTGCTGTCCGAGAGCAACTTCACTCTGTCCGAACGAAAGCAACAATCCCGCGATTTTTCGAACAGCACGAGCCCGCGTCTGAAAATTTTCACATTCTACACCAACTCCATCATTTTTTTTTATGCAGGTGCAGCATTGAGGACATCTTTCATGGTTGCTCACTGTGGTGTTGGGTTATATGGCCATATTTGAAGAAAATAATTAGCAAGCTTGAAGAATCTCCAATTGAAGAACACCAAAGATAAGGCCTTTGAAAGATTCATTTTGCCTATATTTGAGGAGCACACAAGGTAAGATATCAAGCTTCAAGACCAACAAGGAAGAACTTCCATTTGCTTATTATTGAAGAGCTTGTAATTGAGGAGCAACAAAAACAAACTATATTGAATTGATCATTGTGGTGATGGGGAATGCACGTAACCGAGTAAACAAATCAACAAGGAAGAAGAGACCTCAAGAAGTCATTGAAGAAGAGAAAGAAAAGAAAAGAATATACATGATGAATCGGAGGCTTTCTTTGGAAACTAATCCAAATCCAATTGTAGAGGATACCATGGTTCATCCTATTAATCCACGACAAGAGGGACCTTCAATTTCCACAATAGTTTTTGAACAAGCACCCCATGGAAGTAATCAAGAAGCAAAACGTAGGTGCTCATTAGGGGATGTTTCAATTCCCACTTCAAGTCAAAGTGATAAGTTACCATCTCAAGATGAAGCTCACGAAGAAACACTCAATTTGCTATCCGGATGTGGTTATACAAGCGATGAAGTCAGAGAGGCGTTGGACATTTTGCCTACTGTTGAAGAAGAGAATGTTATCCACACCATCGATGAGGATGTTGGACTTCCACAAGGGGATGTTGGACTTCCACAGACCATGGATGAGGATGTTGGACTTCCAGCATCCAACTACCAGGAAGAGAATGAAGGACACCAAGCTACTACTGAAACGCCAGAGCGTCTTGGTGATGCGCTACATGGTACAATTCCAACCCCCTTACCTCCATTAGCAAGCACACGTCAAAGAACTCCGAAGCGTATACAAGTTGATGAAAGACTTATGAATTCCATTGAAGGTACGCTATCTAAACGTAGTATTGCTTATCAAACTCAACAGATACTTGATAAATATTTTGTTTCTAAATGTGATGGAGATAAATGTAGATTATTTTTATCATTGTTAAAATCTAGGAGCATGAATGTTGTTAGGAAAAAGTTAGGGATAAAGATGATAAAGAATTCTGAACCAAGTTCTCACATAGTTAAAAGCCTAGTAGATGCATTTGGTAAAATTGGTAAGAACACACGTTCAAAGGACCGCAATGCTGCTCGTCGTGTGTTGTCACAATCAATTGCAGATAAGAACACCAGGGCCCTTCGTATTCTCAGGCCTACATCGAAACTAGTTAATTTGAATGTAAAAACCCTCCGTAGGTATTCTATTAGAAGAGAACATCTTGACACAACCGATCAGACAGATTTTTGGGCCTTTGTTGGTCGGTTGCCACGTCGTGACATGAAGCTAGTTGATGCAGTAAAGGGACTAGTGCATAGTTTTTGGCATGATCACACAAGGCCTTCTTCAAACCGAAAGGATGTACTAAAACTAAGAAGGGGTTCAAAGGATCGTGAGCCACATACTAAGCATCTTCTTGATATAACACAGACAGAGCTTTACGAAAAATTTAAGATTGAGCATAGACAATTGAACTTGGGGCAAAGATCTTTTGAGAAATGTAAGCCATGGTATGTTAGAATAAATACTCTTCGTAACACTTGTTGTTGTAGATACCATGTAGAATATGAATATTACTATGAAACATTTTTGTACATTCGTCGTGTGTTGCATACTAACATTGTGCAGGATTGCTCCATGACAATACCACCGACTTCATCAAGAGAATTCATTCATATCATCATGTGCAATAGGCCCGAGGGGCAAACATACTATGCAAAATCTTGTTTGGATGGAACATGCTCCAACTGTGCTGGAATGGCATTATTGAGCCAATGTATGCACGAGAATGGAGACAGTGAATTTGGGAAAATGGTTACAGACATGAAAAGTTTCAAATATATCAACTATGAAATAGTCCCAGGGAAAGAAAGCAAAAAAATACAATTGGTGACATCTCAGGTATGCATTTATATCTATAAAATTATGTTGTAACGGTTACATTTCAATCCTTACTTACAACAAAAAACTGACATTGAGATCATTTTGTGTCACCAGGTACAAGTTAGTGACTTCATCAAGGAATTTATTGAAAAGACACATCAATATGTTCAGCATGTCCACGTGGCACGATGGCAGGATGAGAAGTTTAGAATATGCAGAGACACATTTCCCCTTGGTACTATACTTTCAGTTGTTGATTTTGCCGAGAACTACACTCTGCAACCTCAAAATGAGATCCAAAGTCAGTATTATCACTCTGAGCAGGTTTCCTTGATGGTCCATATCACATACAGGCATGGCCCAAATAGCACTGAAGAGCAAAGAGAAATTCTGAAGGAATATCACTTCTACATAAGTGATGATAGGTGCCACGACTTCCACTATGTACGTCATTGCTTCATCATGTTCTATGATCACTTGAAGGGAAGGAACATACAGATGGACCGACACTGGATTTGGTCTGATGGGTGTGCTGGTCAGTTCAAAAATGCACGCATATTTCAGTGGTTGTGTTCATTGCATAAAAACTACAAAGTGCCACATATGTGGAACTATTTTGAGACTGGGCATGGTAAAGGAGAGCATGATGGAGCCGGAGCATGTGTCAAAACATCCCTACGAAGAGAGGAATTGAAAGTATCTACAGAATCTACTATTCTAAATGCTCAATCTATAGTCAGGTGGTGCACGTCAGTAATGGGAGAGGAATCAACTATGCGAGTAGAATCCACAAGAAAGAGACATGTGGAGAGATTTTTTTGGGAGGTGGTAGACATAGATCGTTCACATGCATGGGAATGCAAGACTGTGCCTGGGACTCGTGGCTTTCATTCGGTTCGAAGCTCTGATAACCCAGTATTTGAAATTTGGACCAGAAAACTTGCTTGTTTTTGCCCGCCTTGTTGTGATGGTGACTGGGATGGGTGTGAATCATTGGATTGGGTTGATGGATGGGATCGCATATCACTTCCACTTGATCAGCGTGCAATTGTTGAGTTAACTCCGTTGGAAGAAGACCAATCATCTATTTCTGCAGATTTTGATCATGTCTCAGACCTTGTACAACCCGGTATGATGCATTTCCTTAACATTTTTTGTTTGTTTACGTAGTCTTCAAATGCACATTAATGGCCTTGTATCGCACGAAAAATATTTGGAGAGTAAGCGAGTCCCACTCCCAAGTCACCTAGCTAGTAGCCGCATTCCCAATTTCCCACTAAAAATTGTTGATGGGTGAAATTTGAAGCTACCCTTCTGTTGCAATTTTAAACAGTAGTGGTTAATTTAATTATTGAAGGGCTTACCATGAAATTAAATTTTTTTTGCATGGTAAAATTTGAAGTGGCCTTCTATGACGTGTGGGTAAAATTTGAAGTGGCCTGAAGGCTTCAAATTTGAAGCCTGGTGGGGACACTCGTGTCCCGTGTCCTCGTGTCGGGTGACTTAGATGAATACATTGTAGAAAGGGGGGAGTTTTAATTTTTTCAATTTTTGGTTTGATTATGAAGTTTTGAGTTTTTTGAAAAGGGTTTCATTTTGAGGTGTGAATTTAATTACAAATTGGGTTATTCCCAATTTGATCAATATTACAAAACTAGGTTAAACAATAAAAAAATAGTAATTGGGATTAAAAAATCACAAAAAAATTGTTTGGGTGAATAAATTACCTGACTAGATGAGAATGCACCGGTGAATTTGTCTCCTCTCCAGCTAAATCGAGCAACACGGATAGTTGAGTGGGCCACAAAGCGTCCTCGTCCAGGGTCAATTTCGCCTCTATTCGCGTTTCTGATGCGTGAGTGTCGCGGGTGGTCGGCAATCGGCCGACTGTGTTTTTAAATTCATTTTTAGTTTTACATATCGCGTACGCGATTTGTAAATACATAACGCGTACGCGTTTTTTAACTACATAACGCGTACGCGTTATTGTTACCTAGCCTACATGTCCAATGACATGTTAGGCTCGGGTCTTACCATGGCAGGTGGTAAATATCATAAACGCGTTATGTTTTAGGTATCAGGAACGAGATTTGAAAAAAGTAGCATTGCATCTAAAGTGACCCTCATCTTCTTGCACACACCCTTAAATAGTATTTATATTACATTCTTTTGGGTACTAATCACCCGACTTACAATGGAGGTTTTAACTTGTGAATTTTACATGACCAAATGTACTAATGACATCCCCAAATGGAGGAAAAACATCTCCGACTGAGGTACAATAATAAGAATATTCTTCAAAGTTACATTATTTCAAAACTCTAAACCCATAACACCTAATCTATCCCTCTCTCGAAATCCATAACCCCAATCTCTATCTCTCTAAACCCCTAACCCCCAGTTTATCACTCTCTCTCTCTGTGTAAACCCCTAACATCCAATCTTTGTCTCTCTCTCAACCATTAACCACCAATGTCTCTATATCCCTCCCTCTCTCTCTCTCTCTTTCTCTCTCTCCCTCACTTTCTCTCAAATATGTCTCTCTCTGTAAACCCTTAACCCCTAATATATATCTCTCTCCATCTCTCTAAAAACATAACCTCCAATCTCTCTCTCTCTCTCTCTCTCTCTCTCTCTCTCTGTATCTCTCTCTAAAAACCTAACCCCCAATATCTCTCTCTCTCTCTCTGTAAACTCTTAACTTACAATCTCTCTCTCTCTCATTCACTCACACAGACACACATAAACACATACACAACCACTAACCACTGATATATCCCTCCCTTCTTCTCTCTCCCTCCATCTCTCTCCCACCCTCATTCCCCAATATCTCTTTCTCTAAACCTCTAACCCCTAATATATCTCTCTCTCCCTCTCTAAGCCCCTGACTTCCAATATCTCTCTAAACCCCTAATCACCAATCTCTCTTTCTAAAATCCTAATCGACAAACACACACACACACACACTATATCTAAACACCTAACCACTAATCTCTCTCTCTCTAAACTCGGAACCCCCAATCTCTCTCTCTGTAAACCCCTAACGTCCAATCTCTCTCTCTCTCTCTCTCTCTCTCTCTAAACACCTAACTCCCAATATCTATCTATTTAACTCTCTAAACCCCTAACCCCAAATCTCTCTCTCTATATATATATAAACGCCTAAACCACAATCTCTCTACCTCCAAACCCCTAACCTCTAATCTCTCTCTCTCTAAACCCGTAACTTCCCACTAGTAGAAAAATGGGTGATAAATGACTAGGTGACCAAAAATGTTGGCCATTGACTGAAATAAATGGCTAAACCACCAAAAACATTGGTCACCACAGTGTTTTTAAGTGAAATATGACCCAATGTGAGCAATTTTAAGTGATCACAACTAAAAATGACTAAAATAAATGACTACTTTAGTCATGGGATAAAGAATATGACTAATTTAGTCATAGGATAAAAAATATAACTACAGAGACAAAGTTAATAATTATATAAGATGTTCATTGTTAAAATTTACAAAATTGTATTAATTTTAGTACAATTTCATAAATTGTTCAGAGACCCCCTTCCAGGGATAAGTTTAAGGACCCATACTTATTTAAAAGTGTATTTAAACCTTAGCAAATCTTACCAATTCTTAAAATGTCAACTATAAAATATTGGGCGATATGTTTATAAAAATATTTCAATTTCTAAGGATTTTATATAGTTTATATAATAATTTGGCGAATTTTAGAGTGAAAAAAGTTTACCCCATCAAAATTGCGCGAAATGAGGCTTCAAAAAATGCAAATTGGCCAATCTTTTTTTGGAAAAAAACATGGAAAAATAGTCCATGGGCTAAATTTTGCCCCTAAAATTATCCTTACGTGCCCCTTCTCTAATCCACCAGCAGCATTTAAATTTATGAAATTGTAAAAATTCATTCTCAAAATTGCAATTATTTCCATTGTCAGATTTCATCAAATAACTTAAAGGGATGAATTATTTATTATATTTAGCCTCCTCCATCTACTTGACTATAGAGCACCTCAGTACTCTCGATGCAATAAGTAGACTAGTCAAAACTTGAAACCTCAATTTAATAATATATAGTTATTATATATATTATAGTTAAATTGTAATATTAATATATATATAATTAGTATATATGACATTATATATATAGGTTAATATTTAGCTATATAGTTTATACATAGTAAGTAAATATAACATGCTAATTTTTATGTCATGTACAATTATTATATTAAGATACTATATAATGTTAATATTCTATATAATTATAAGATTAATATAATATAATTAATATTGGAGAAAATAAATAAAAAGAGGATAAAATAGGGAAAAGAAAGGATTTGGTTGGACGGGCTTGCCTTGAGATAAATAAGGTTTTCAATTGGGGATATTGATAGCTTTGATGTTTATACATAAGATTTTAATGGAGTGGACAAATACCGTGTGAGGATAAGCCAATGAAATATCAGTCCATTGAAGAAGAAGTGGGAGGAAGAAATTATTTCTACATCTAGATTAGATCTGAAGCAAGTCATTGTAGATCTTGAAAGATATACAAATCAAAGGAATTAAAAGAGGTTACGAAAATCAATGAGGTGTGAGACATCATTTGTGGCCACATAAAGACTTGGTAATATAGAGATATGGTTTTTGAAGGAGCTTTCCTCTTGTTGTGGAGAAGTGGCTCATGGATCACTCAGATCCATAAATGGAGACAAGGGATTCGGTGAGACAAACCCCAGTATTGGAAGGGCCCGATGAGATGGATCTATTGAGACAAACCCTAGCATTGGAACATCTTGCAGAGATTGATTTGGTGAGACAAACCCTAGACTTACTTATTGTGCTCTTATTAAGTTCACAACTTCATGGTTGAAGACAAGCCCTTTTCATAGTTTGGGCCTCAACCTTGTTGGCATACTATTCACAACTTCTTATCCATTTAGGTGAATTTTAAATGACTGAACCATTAATTACTTACTAGTTTACAATGTTTGTCTTTATGATGATAATTGCGTTCTTGTTGTAGGGGTTTCTATGCGGGATAAGGGTATGGCCTTGGGTAATATCCAACCACTGTACCCAAATGCATATTAAAAGTACATTGTATGGAATGAATCCCTTCTAATTTATTGGATAAAGAAGTTTACCTCAGAGTAAAATACACTAAAATTTTCTTCTTTTTATTCATTCATGCCATGACCCTCATTTGTAACTATGATGACATTGTATTAAATTTGGTCCTTCTAAGATCATTGGCCATCCCTTCTAGGTATGTGATCAAACATTTTTGTTTTCTTCAGGGTAACTTGTAAATGGTATGGCACATACTTGATCCAGGTTGTATCGTTTATTATGTTTTAGTTGCATGGAATTTTATCAATATCCTAGAAATCACTGTATAGCAACTGGAATTTTTACCCCCCCTACAGTCCATTGAATGGCACATGTTTAGTTCACAATGCATTGAAATTTGAGTCGCAGAAACCAACAACACTTTTAGAGTGGACACTCTAGAATGGTCAATGATTATTGATTTTTCTCTCCACAATTGTCTATGATTATTGATTGAACATTAAATGGGGTATCTAAATCTACAAATTATTCCTAAGGAAATAAATAGTTTGAGAACTAAGGCCTTGAAATGAAAGGGGTAAATACTTCTTTCTCATTCACAAAAACACAATGCTTTTTCTGTCGAGCCACTATTCGTCACAATTCCTCACAGTGGTGCAGTGATCGGTTCAAGTATGTACGGTACAGTTTCTAAGAATCCATTAGCCAACATTATTGTTTCACCAGCTTTCATGATCTCTGTTTCTATAGATTTGAAACTTAAATCAATATTATCAAGAAACTCCTTCTTTTCAAAATAGACTTTCTTTGAGTCTAGTTTTATGGACCTTGTACACCTACACATCTATCTCCTTTGGTTATTGTTTGTGCTAGCTGCATTGTAACCTTCCATAATATTTGTTTCTACAGATTTGAAACTTATAATCAATAGCAGCAAGAAACCACTTCTTTTAAAAAATAGACTTTCTCTGAGTTTGGTCTTATGGACCTTGTACACCTACACATCTATATCCTCTTGTTGTTGTTTATGCTAGCTGCATTGTAACCTTACACTTGGGGCATTGATTACACTATTGTATTAGGTGTTGGGATTCATGTATCGAATATAAAGAAACCCTCAAGCTATATTTTTCCTCTATAAATATCTGATACGCTGACGTAAAATATGAGAGAAATAATTATGCTTTCCTAGAGAGACTTATAGTTGGGTAAATGAGTGGCTTTAATAATCAAGTAGGATAAGAGGGAATTTCAACTTCTAAGAAGGCCTTCTTGTTTGACCCAAAACGTGAAACCAAAGGGGATATGAAATCGAGGGATCCCCCACTCTTTGTGTTATTGACACACACTTCCTTCCTAAAGGTACTCCTCAGAGAAGGGTAGAAGGGATTGGAATAGTTATGTGTCTGGAAAGGGCTTATAAAAGAATATTGAGTAAAAGTAACACAAGAAGTGTTATTAAACAATTAAGTTCTGATTCTATTATTGATTTTAAATATCTCTTTGTCGATAAATTTTGTAGTCAAAGCAATATCGTTATAATGGATGATGATTTATTTTCTATATCCCTGATGTTTACCCATCCTGCTCTCTTTCCTGCACTCACTTCTATTATCAATTTGAAATTGAATTAGTACATGCCTGCATTTTTTTTTCTTTCATTCTTGGGTGCACTCGCTAGTCATCTTCGATTGTCCCAAAGTGCTCAAAGCCACAAACAAAAAAAAGTATAACCAAAAGAATCAATCCTTAGTCTGTTAAGTTCTATATTCATTCAATCTCTAGTGCAAAGGTTTGTGCAATAAAAAAATTTGTATTAGAAGTAGTGTGTCAAAACTACAGCAATGCATCTTCAATAATGAAGAGTGCAAGTCATTGTGTGCATATACAATGAGCTTCTATGGGAATTTCCATTTCTGTTTCCATGGAATATGATTATGTTAGGGATGCTAAAACTAAGTCTCGAATGCAGGTTCAATATGGTGGAAATCAATACCCTTCACGGGCTCAACCTTCTTTCCAAGTTAGGTGCGATCAAGCGAATGAAAATGAGATGTTGAAATTGATCCCTCCTGTTGAAAATGATATGTGGCTCTTGTTAATGAAAGGGAATAACTATCTATGTCATGATGGCTGGCGATATTTATGTTACTCCTTCGTTCCACTATTCGTGGGTTTATTAAACTACACATCTATCTTCTCTGGTTGTTGTTTGTGATATCTACGTTGTAACCTTCCGCTTGGGGAATTGATTACACCATGGGATTAGGTGCTTGACAACACTGTTGGACACTTTAGTGAGCCAAGTTCTCTCTCTAGAGGTAAACCTGGAAATTATTTTGGAAAAACATCCTTGAATTCTGATAAGACTGGGTAAGAGTCTAGAATAGGTCCCTTCTCATTAGTTACTGCCTCTACTACAAATAACTGACACCCTTACCTTATACATCGCTTTTGTTTCATCGTTGAGGTGAAATGAAGAGACACCTTCCTTTTAAAACCCTAGATTTGAATTGACCTTCCTTCATCATCAAGGAATGACACTCTCTTTGCATAAAAATCTAAGAAACCTCAATGAGCTTATAACGAATCCATGGTGATAATGAGGTCATATGTCCCCAAGACAGTGACATATTCCCTCATCTTGGTGGTCCATACTCCTAAGTCGACCCAGCACTCATTCACACTAGGACCTACACTAGATATCAAAAGATTAGAAGAAAATTCCATAAACACATGGAATTTTTTCTCACTGAAGGGGGGTCATGTTCCTATGATGATGAGACAATAGGAGACATCGAGGTTCCCCTAAGGTACAAACATCTATTGAAACAATGGGTACCCAAGGATCTTCCTCAACTAAACACAGATTTTTGTGTGAATGAGAGGATATATCAAATTGCACCATCGTCATTACATGGTTTGGGGTTGTTTTGCATGGATGGGCGCATAAAGGTTTGTTACAATAGATGTACTGAATTGATGGAGTATTTTGGACCCTGTTACAACTACGAATATTGGATGCGACTTGTCCAATATACATGAAGTATGCAAAGATATGGATTTTTAGCAAATTATTTACAGCTGAAAGACAAGGATCAAAATAAAGGAGAAACATTGTACATTGACGGAAGGCCAAAAGCTACAGGGAATATTATAGGGTTTATATATAGTACACAACTAGGGTCTACAATTAAGCAATTCAATTGCATATTTGAGGGGCATGAAGGAAACTGTGTTTTTGTATGTGCCATTAAATCAATAGTTGCACAGGAAGAGTTATTTTTTCTATATTTTTTTTACAGGGTGCTGATCAAGGAACCTCCCTAGCAGTAGATCGGGGCAAGTCCCCGACCATTGATCAGATGAGTAGACAATCCTCAAGGCGACAAGTATAATTTATTGTAATTGTATAAACATAATATGAGCATCATGTGTTTTTTATGTCCTTTTCGTGTGTATATTGGATTCATTATGATAATGTTTTCTACATTTTTTTAGCAAGGGAATGATCGGGGAAAGTACCCAACAATGGATCAAACGACACTAGCATCGACGCGGATATATACCTAATTGTAATTTTCAGAATCTATCATGATCGATATGATATTTTAATATATTTTTTCCTTAGTCTATTGCTTTCACGCTAGTAATGTTTTATATATTTTTGTTGCAGACTACTAATTAAGCATATGATTCAACATTGGAGCAATAAATAGAGTTTTATGTGGCTGAGCTAATGTGCGATGATGACATTGGATCTTCTCTAGAACCAATTAAGATGATAGATAAGAGCTTAAAAAAAACTCATGAGGATATCCTTCATTTTCTATTCATTCAGCTGCAAACAAATGAGATTAGAGCAATGGTTGATGTTTTGGTAAAGATATCTCAGGCCTTGAAAGTAAGTTGCGGGATATTGAATTAGAATATAAATTCATTTAGTATTTTATAATTTTTACTTGTATATGATGGTGAACTAAAATATGGTTTGTATTTACAGGATATTTTGCACCCACACACTAGTGGTCAAGGTGGTGTTGTCACTAGTGATGCTCGTGGAGAGTCGTTACATGAGAAATTGAATCCACTTGCATCTCATGTGCCATTGTTTTCGACTGAACAGCGAAAACACATTCCACAACACCCCCGATGCCAGTTGTGAGTGCATCTGCTAGTGACCGACACACACCAGTTCGTGCAGAAGAAGGGGTCGATGCAGAGACTGCTAGTATTGATATTTTTTAAGCAACATTTCCTGTATCTTCCCATGTCACTAGTACATGTACACTATAGACCACATTTTTGGTGGATGAAGAGATCGTTCCCCTAAAAATAGAGAATATACCAGGTATTTATACATTGTTCAAGTTATTGTTTATAACTTGATTGTAATATACTGATAAAACATTGTTTTTCAACTAATGATGGCATGATTGTTTTGCAGGAAATGATGTTTTTTATAAACATCTAAATTATTTTTCATTGGATATCTTTGGGCCCACTATCTGCACAAGGTGGGATAAACAAAGTAAAAACTTAAAAGATGATCTCACTAATCTCTTGGTTGGCTTATTCAGCAGCGAGAACTTTAATCGAGTCGAGGTACTAAAGAAGGATATCCAACATATGAAGATTGTGAGGGACCAATAAAGGGTTCATCTAGAAAGGAACCCTAGGTATGAGTGCCCTCCAATGATTCTAGGAAGAGAGTGGAAATATTTAGTGGAAGATGGAAAGGAGAGGGCTTTGAGAAAAGAAGGAAAGCTACCACTAGTAACATGAAGGTATGGAATACTTTCCACAATGTAATTCTAAACCTTATTATTATTAATTTTTATATCAAATTTGAAATATCTAATGTATTTTAACATTTTCATAGGTTGTCAGACACATCAAAGGCCACAAAGGAAATACAAGAAAAAATCGGCCAGCACAAGCTTGGGCCTGGTGGTTATTTAAATTTGGCAGCACAAATTGTAAGTATCGAAAAACCAATATTGCATCCAAATAATAAATTGAAAATTATTTTCATTTTATTGCACTACAAAAGGTAAATTCATGATATTATGAAAATATGTAGGCCGACCGATTCAAGGAAGTACCCACTAAGGAAGACTTAAATCTTGGTTTCCAGCATGGCTTAAGAGCTATTGTTGAATGCCGAAAAATCTTGTCTGGGCAAACACAGTCTTCCGGTGATCCATCTTGCGCATAGGTATATAAAATAAATATAGTTTAATGAAGATTTATTACTCGTGCAATCTATTCGTTATAAATATTTTCCATAAATTATTGACTCTGTTTTGAGCAAGAAAGCATCAATCCACTTAATGTCGAGGATGGACAACATCCAATCAAATATCATGCTTTGAATCTTGGTAATGAATTTATTCATATGCTACAATTTTAAATATTGCATTGCAAATGGTGAATATTAATTGTATTTTTTCATGTTTTTCCTGCAGAGCATGTAGAGGATCACACTGTACAAGATGAGCCCAGGCAAGAATATGAAGTACATGATGTGGCCACATCAGGTAAAAAAAACCTATGTAATGTTTTTTTAATGAAATACTTGTCATTATAATATCAGAAGATATCAATGTAACATTTTCACATTATTGTAACAAATCCAGACCCCTTGTTGCAACATACACGTCGCGAGTACTCTACTAGGAATACAACACATCATGTTGTAGAAGCCCCAGGAACTGAACAACATGTTGCAGAAGATGATTTGCTTGCTTATTTTGTCAAGAGAAAAAACCTAGAAAGAAGTGACTGAAGAAACACTATGTGTAATTATTTTTGATAATATAATGTCATGCATAACTTTTTTCCTACTGAATGAATGAGTGGTTTAATGAATGTTACATTTTATTGAATGAATGGTAAATGTTTCTTTATGATGAAATCCACATGTTTGCACATAATTTTTTTTTGCAAGTACATGCATTGGGATGGGGGATTGAGAGTGATGTGAGGGGGGAGGGGCCATAAGAGCTTCCACCTTCATGTGATTGGCCCTGTTCAGTAGATAATATTAAATTATTCTCGAAACAAAGAGGATCTCAATGAGGTATTTATACCTTCGATCAATGAAGTAGCTTCAGTACCTCTTATAAGTGAGACCAAATTATTATGATCCCAAGATCATCTAGGTTTAAACCCATCAAATCCTTCACACATGCAAGTGCTCATCTCAAGCACACAAGGGTTTCACCATTAAATAACCACTCCTAGGTTAACCAACCGAAATACTTGTCTTTCAAAACAACAAGAAGGAAATTTCATCCCAATAAACCCCCTAGCTATAAGAATTCAATTCCAACCAAAGTTGGTTGATTTGTCATCTGTATCATATAAGTGAACATCCAAGTACATCATCACATCATGTTCCCAAGAAAGGCGTCTCTCCAAACTCCATCAATCATGACATCACATCAAGATCCAAGTCCTCGAAACAAAGCATCTCACCATGCTCAAGGTCTTCGAGTTAGTACTCTTGTCGAAAATAGGTCCATTTATCACCGATAAAACCTACCCTATACAATATAAAGTCTTTCCAAAACCCAATAATTTTTCCCATACTATAGGTTACATGATTATGATGCCTAAATTTTCCCATACTAGAAAATATTTTGTGAACACGTTGAAGGAATCATGCCTTCAAAGTTTCCAAAACCAACTACATTTGTCATTCTCAAAGATACTGATGCCCCCACAAAAAGTAGTCATCCATGAAATGGAGACTAGATTTGGCACACCTAGGGTCTATAAAGAAGACCAAAAAAATGTCTAAAAATTGCAAGCGATTCTGGTGCAACCAAACAAAGAAGATAAAAAAAATCCTTCCCTAGAAAAGGCTAAACAAAGGAAAATCATTGTAAGTATTAAAATATGGGAAACACTTGTAAAATCATGTGAGAAGTCGGATGCATGGAAGAAGTACGGAGAGGAGAGTACCGATGTAATTAAATTTGTTGATAACATTATATCATAATGCATACACGATTTTTATGTTTTATTTTTGCATACTTAAATTGATTTGGTATATGTTTCAGGACAAGGCCTCCAAGGATAGGCTTGCCAAACTTTGTTCCACGCATCCCAGTGGCCATAAAGGTATACAAGACTTGATATGTACTTTTTAAAGTATATTTAAATTGTGAAAGGATATTTTTTTAATTCCTAGGATAAAAGAAATGATTGCATAATAATTAGTTTAACTAGTCCATGTGTCATGTGTTTTACAAAAGGAGAAACATGGCCGGCATCCAACACCATTTGAAAAAAAATTCAAAGCACTTGAAATGTTGCATTAGAGAGATTCTAGCACTTGGATATTCTTGTTGGAGCTAGATGGGCTTGTTGATTTACCCTACCTAGGTATTTTTGGATAGTTGGTTTTTTTGTACTATCCTTGACATAAGGCTTTGGTATGTCCTTTACTTCATCTTGAGCTCATATATAAAGTTTATATCTTTCATATCTTGAGTAATTTTCATAGTGATGGTGCAATAGGTAAGACAAAAAAGATGGCACCTTACCCAATTATCAGAATATGTGAATACAACAATACATCATTTAAGGCGCAAACATGTACAACCTAAGAATAGAAACCAAGATGAAACAAGCTACAATGTTTTTGAAACCACACCCAATTTATGATATTTTTAGGTAGGACACATTTCCACCATCTAGAACACACCCAAACAATGATTTAAAAATTGGTACATTTGTAGGAAGTGGAAACACACTCACCTACATTAGTAACAGTCTAAATGCACATACAAAAAATAGAAACACACTCAATTGAAAACCCAATTCCAAAATAGGAAAAAAACCATTATACAAAAAACAAGCAAATTGAACATGAGAATCACAATAATTTCCATTTCACATCCAAGAAACCAAATTATTCCCAAACCACTCATAGCATTTTTTGTCTCATAATCATGTAATTCAACTCGATCAATCACTCAAAACACAACAAAATCATATATTTTAATTTTTAATCATAAATGATATGATAACAATAAAAATCTAGGGAGAACATACATAAAATCTCTTCACTTGGATGAAAAGGATTGCATATATTAGGCACCACATGACAATGTAAACTCAACCATGGTATGATGTCATATGGATGCATTGGAAGTAAAATACTCCAGTCTTCACTTTTATTGAACCCTTTGATAAGAGGTATAGGAGAAAAGAACTTGGAAAGATAAGAAAAACTTAGGATGATATTGAAAAGAGTCTACTTATTTTCTCATGTTTATTTAGTATCCTCCTTTTCATCCATGCAAGTAAATCAAGAACAAAAAGAAAAGAAATGGGTTGCATTACCAATTATATAGATGGTTTTCTGATTTTTTCTTAATGATTCTAGAACACGTTTAACATTTGGACAAATTTGCATCATTAGTACAAAAACACAACATTGGACACTCCAAATATCCAAATAGGTTTCTATTATTCTACTCCGAAGTAGAATTTATTGGTGAACTTATACAATATGGTATGATTAAGATGCAACCACATGTTCTAGGAAAGATCCATCAATTTCTTGCTCATCACCCTTTTGTTGAACTATTTCAAAGATTTTTAGGATGTATAAACTCTGTGCATGAATTTCTATCAAACCTAGCTAATAGATGTTTATTCTACTTAATCGGAAATGCAATCAATAGCTAATTTTTTGCCAAATTGTAAGGATGTTGAATGTTGTGTCAAACCCAATTCTACACTTAGTCTTGATGATGAACACATTTGTAGTGCCTTCCTCTTTTTCCTAGATATACAAGGAACAAATATGATTCCTAAAATAGCCTATTTTACAATTGGTGCTTGGTGTACATTATGTTTGTTAATAGTAACTTTCTTCCTTTCAAGTTAGGGTATGGTGTATAGTTTCTTCTAGGTTCAAGAAATATTTAATAAATTGGTAGATCTGTTAATACACAAGGATTTTATGTTGGATATATATTGAATCTATAGAATTCAATGAGCTCAATGTCCATAAAACTATTTGGATTCTAAAGCTAAGATATGTTGGTTGACATGTTGGAACAATGGATCTTAAAACTTTACCAATCATTTCATCAAATGTTACTCAACCATTCATTCCTCCTCTATCAACACCCTTAAATCCTTTTGAGAAGAGAAACAACCCACCTCTTCTCCTAATAGATGCATAGTGCATCAAGAATTACCCTCTGACATGTACAATATAATTATAAAAACTACATATCATAATCCAAAAGTTGAAAGAATTTCAACTACTTCTTCTTATTCTTTACCAAATATGTTTATGATGCATCCCAAGGTAGGCAATGGGATTTCCTTAAAATGGAAACATCAAAATAAAACATTTGTTAACGATGGAAATTAGCCTCCTAAGTCTACTTTCTGCACTATAGTTTATGATGAAGATTGGTTTTCCTCTAGAGATTATCTTTCTTTCCCACTTGAACATTCTACCTCTTC
Organism: Larix kaempferi; assembly: GCA_027924585.1. Lineage (NCBI taxonomy): Eukaryota > Viridiplantae > Streptophyta > Pinopsida > Pinales > Pinaceae > Larix > Larix kaempferi. The sequence continues at coordinate 31,784,686 of BSBM01000195.1, read as the reverse complement.
TGCTACAGAGAAACAAGATCATATGTGATAGCTAAATTATTTATTGAATTGGAGTCAATATGTTTAAAAGCATATAGACACAATCAACATTAAAATTGATGATATTCCCATTACAATTTAGGTGCTCTAACCACTTTAGAGTAAGATGTAGCGTAAATCCAAAAGAATCTTGAAAGTGGTAAAAACATTTGAACAACATGTAAAGGTGCAAGCAGAAGAAAAGAAACCAACCAAGGAGAAAATTTATCTCTCTAATTATTTTCCTAAAACAATTTATGTTGCAATTAGTCATTTTCATCTCTTGATAACTAGTTCCAATATGAATTCTATATTTTCTCTTCCAAAAATTGAAAAAGGGAAAAAATATGTTGAAGAGAAAAAACCTTGTATTTCAATGCAAAGCTCTAGCTAGCGGGGCACTCAACCTCAAGAAGCTGGAGAAATGAAAATGTTTAAAATGGAACATGGGGAAACATCAAGATCAATATGGGGAAACATCAACATCCAAAGGGTGTGATCATTTTAAACATTGATAGAAATCTTAATCCTATCTATAATATTCAAATTTGGACAAATCACTATTTGACTTTACGAAATATTAGTGCATGAATTTGTCAGTTGTTGGTGAAGTTGTTGTTAGACATATGGATAGAATGGTTTTAGAATGGTGAATTTTAGTTTTGAACAATATTGTTGAGATATCTATTAGCATGGATTTTTTTTTTTAGGTAAAGCCATCATGAATGAATTTACCCATATTGACATCCATGAGTGGGACTGATTATTTTCCAAATTGCAACTTTGCAATCTACATCAATTCGAAGAATATTCAACATATTATCAACAACAAGTTTATAAACTCGACATTCAAATGAATGATGTCATTAATATTTGGTATATTAATTATGTTTGTCTTAATTTGGGTTAGTTTGTTCTAGATAAGATTTCCTAGCAAAATATGACTTTAGAAGCCTTATATTTAATTGATCTTATCAATGTTACTTGAACAAAAATTCACATAATTTCTTTATATCGATAAGTGTAGCATAAGTAGCCTCGTATCTCTTCTTCTATATGTTTTGAAGAACAACTTAGCAATTTAAATCAAACACAGTATGTCATCTTTGAAGTTGAAGATGAAAATTTGGATGAATAGTAGAAAACATTATGTCATTGAAGCTAATCCTATAGTTTAGATTACCATGTATGATCCAAACACAATCCAAAGTATTTGTCTCAAATATAGCCAATAAAGCCTATACAATAGCCACAATGAATAGAGTTAAGCATCTCAAATATTTTATAGCTCAAATCCGTATTATCGTTGTTTCTGAAATGATAACCAATACACCTTCTCAAATGCCCAATAAAGGTTATGAATTTGGCTTAGGTATTTTCAATCAACAAAAAAAAGTTGTTGTCCCTAGGCTTTATGGCATGGAATTATGCAAGTTCAAGAACAAGCCATCCAATTTAAAAGCACTAATCCTATATCTGTGAATCGGTACTTATTGAAGCCCAGAAGTAGCAAAACCAAATGTTACATTACTAGATTTATGAATTTCATTACTGGATTTATGAATTTCATCATTCTCTTCTAGCTTCCCCTCTAGAATAGTTAGTTCTTCTATATCATATATTACTTGATTATGGTGTAGAACACCAATCTTAAAAATAGGAAGATGACCCTTTCTTTGTAGAAATTCCAACATTACACAACAACCCAGTACATAAAAAGAATATTATTTTAAATAAATAAAATGACAAGGAAGCAAAAGAACATGTGAAAGAACTCCAAAGAACAAGTTTGATTCATCCCTCTTGTTCACAATATTTTTGTGCTCGCTTTAAATTTTGTAACCATGCATAATTAAAGCATGGAAAATAATGCTCGGTTATCAAGTATATTCCTTTAAATGCAGTTATTATTGATATGAAATGGCCACTACCAAATAAATATGAACTTGTCCAAAGGGTGGCATTGAGAACTATTTTTTCCAAAATTTGAATGCAAATCAAGCTATCATCAGGTTAAAATTAAAGAAGATATTGGTAAAACAACCTTTTCTACTCTAATTTAAGGATGTTGAATGTTGTGTTCAGTCTAATTTTATACTGATTCTTGATGGTGAACACATAAATGTAATGCCTTTCTCTTATGTCTAGAGATACAAAGAAAAAATATGATGTATCGATCATTCTATTGTATTTTGGGTGCTTGGTGTACATTATGTTTGTAAAGCTAGTATTTACAAAAATAATGTACACTGAGCAAGTTTGGAAATCAAAGCTGTAGTTTTTTTTTAAAATTCCTCAATTACGTCTCAAATCCGACGACAACTCCATTAAATCCGATGACGTTGCCATACCTCCAACGAAAAATGTTGTCAAATTTTGTCTTCTGTCTATCTGTCGACGCCACCTTCATCAGATATCCGATCGTTACTTATGTAAAATTTGTCGGAGATTTAACGTGGTCTTGGTCGGATATCCGAATCAAGAGTATGTAAATTCTGTCAGATATGCGACTCATTATTGGTCGGATATTTGAACTTGTTGTATGTAAATTTTGTCAAATATCTGACCTTGTCCTATGTAACTTCAATTGAATATCCGAAAACAATTTGGTTGGATATCACGTGATATGGAAAGTAATTTTTGTCAGTTATACGACGTGTATATTAAAATAAATGTGTTGGTTATTCGACATTTTAGTGTTGGTGATTTGATGAGACCTTGTTGATGTGGAATATCCGTCTAAGTTTCACCGACGTTTAAAAACAAGAAAGGCTTATTAAATTTTCGACAGAGTGATGTCAAAATTTAGACATACATGCCCTCAGATTTTGGGTTCAAATATTTCCGTACGAGGGACAGAGGCGATCACGATCTCTGGAAATCGGAGAATCAAATTATTTCTTTGTCTATGTTATTTTCCTTCTGTATGCAACAATTGTTTTGGATGGGACTGAGACTAAACAAAGTCACCAACAGTGTAATCGATTGGAACTCTTAAATGGAGCAGTGATTTGTAGAATATGGAAACTGTATTCAGAAAGCCTTGTATGAATTTTTTCTGTAGTTGTTATATAATTACATTTTCAGTTTCTTTTATTGTTGTTCTTATATAAGTTTGAATAAGTAGTGTTTTTCTTATTCAGATATATTTTATCCATTCAGTATTCTTTATTAGAGTTCTGATATGGATATTGATTGGTAACTTAATTCAATCTATTCACTGTGTATCTATTTAGTTTTGCTGAATTTTTAAAAATAAAATTTGTTTGCAATTCCCGATGAATTTTGTTTCTATGGTTTTGCGCAAATTTAAATATATTAAAATTTGTAATGTTTAATGTATGAAAGGTTTTTCATATTATTAATGATTGCAAACACAAATGCAAGCTAAATTGGATAATTTTATTGCTTAGCTCCCGCCGGATAGTTTTAGGAAAACATACTAACTTAACTAGTTGTATTTGCATTTCTATAATTCCATGCATTTTGCAGTTGATGGAATTATATTCTGCTGCTGTGGTTTAATATTTTGCATCTCATTAATATTCTACAGTTATTTTCTGTTGCAACATATTAGGTCATTCTTGGGGATTGGAAGAAGTATTATTTTAAATTTGTATATTTTGTACATATTTATTATTTTATTTAATTAACATTAGATTAGTATTTATCTTTTCTTAGTTAGATTTTTTTATTTTTAACTAATTAGATTGGTCTAGTTAAAATAGTTTAGAATATGATAGAATAAATTGGCTAACGGAGCGGTAAAACCCACCAGGATTGGCCATTTCAACTACTTAAGGTAATCTGGACAACTCAGGCCAATTCCTCCTCGTTGATGCAAGTGCATAACTCCCACGTGAACATGAGCCAAATCCCAGACCAACATAGTCTTGTAATTATTTTCAGTCCCATAATCATGAAAGGTCCTCATATAGGAATAAGGAACTAATATGAGTCATTGTCCCCTCTATCCATTCTTCCCAAAAAATACAGCCATCTTCACCATCTAATGCTTCTTTCGAGAGAGAATCTGCCACATCGTTAAAGCATCTATAAATGTGATCAATAGACAGATCATGGAAGGAAAGCATTAAGGATTAAATCCTCCTGCACCAATGTCAGAAATGTACCACCTTTAGCTGATATTTTTTTGGCCCATTGTATGATGGTCACGTTTTATAGAGTCAATTCCAAACATATTTACAACTTTCAAAATACCCCAAAATGCAAGAAGTTCTTCTCTTTTGTTTGTACCTAAACCACAAGAGGATTTCATTTTGAAACATGTCTCCTTACAAATTATCAAGCATAAACCAGGAGCACATCTACCCCTGCCGATGCACCATCAAAAAATTCGGTGGCACTATTTGAAGTAATGGTATTTAGAGCAATCTGTCTTTGAGGAGCATGTGATACCTTTTGCACATAATTATAATTTTTGAAATGTGTTATGGAGTTATTCACCACCGCCGTCACATAAAGAGATTTTTTTTGAAAAGTGGCATTATTTCACATTTTCCATATCTCCCATGTCACTAACGTATGAAGAGATTAGTAATTCCTGTGAGAATGAACCCATATTTGATATGATTCTTCAAATCCCCTGAGTGTCCAGCAGTTTACAATATTTAAATAAATACAAATCACTGTCCAGACTTCTCTAGAAAAGGGACACATGACAAAAAAATGATTAATATTTTCACTGTCCATCTTGCAAAGAACACATCTGTTCGGTCCAGATCTTCCCCTACGCATTAAGTTGTCCTAGGTCAATAATCGATCTTCACTGTAAAAAATTTAACTTTCAGAGGTAGACACCATTTCCATAATGTCGAATACCACCACTTGATTTCCGCATCAAAAATAAACTTATAAGTCATCTTTGTTGTCACATGCCCTGTTAATAAGTTTTTGCACCATACTAAGTTATATTCCTCATATTTAAGACGAATGCCTACAAAGTTTAGTCTCAGAATATAACTAATCCATTCTATAGCGTAGACACTTCCCAGACCAAGGTCCCGGGCCGATAACCAGTATGAAGAGTTAAATGGAAACCAAGAGGGCCTTCTAATTTTATCAAGGGAATGAAAACCCAAATCTGCTAAATGAACCTAAATAATAGGAGACAAAACATAATCAGAGACATTTCCAATATATGGATCTATACCCACAAGCATTTTCTTACCATCTCCGATCTACCAAACTAATTGGTTGTTTGTCCACATGAAAATTTTCATAAAGCTTCGCCAAAATAAGGATGCATTCCTGCCCTGGAAAGGAGACCTTCTAATCCATTTTATAATTTCCATTCATGAATAACACTTGTCCAAAGTCCACCCAAAACAATCCCACGCCATAAGCTCTTCATGCATAGTGTTGTATTAAACCAAAATACATTTTTTATATTCCACCCGCCCAATTCTTTTGGTAATGAAATTCGCTCCCAATTAACCAGATCATAATGAAATCCCTCAGCTGAACCACACCATAGAAATATGAACATCAATGATCTTATCTTATTGAGGATAGATAGTGGAATTTGTGCCATTAAAGAGCAATATAGATGTATTCCAGATAGGACAACTTTTAGGAGAGTAAGTCGTCCACCAAGATTTAAAAATTTTAAGCACCATAATTTTATTCTTTTCTCAATTTTTTGGATTAGCCAGTACCAATCACATAACCCATAATCATTTGGTTTTATGTAAAAGCCGAGCTATTTAAATCCAGTTTCCAGGACTGGTATCTTAGAGGGAGGAAACTGAGAAATTTGATTCAAAATTGCATCTTCAACATTGTTGTATAAAAAATATGACTTGTTCATACTGACTTCCATACTTGTTGCTAAACAAAACAATTGAATGATCTCAGCAAAATATCTCCACTCCTCAACGGTTCCCTTACCGGATAAAACAACGTCATCCACAAATAAAAAATGGGCAATAATTACTCTCGAAGATAAATTTATACATTTTAACTTCCCATTTCTTTTTGCAGCACAAATCATCCGACTCAAACCTCTATGACCAAAAGAAATAGAAGAGGTGATAGAGGACATCCCTTCCTCAAACCTCTTTGGATTTTGAAAAATTTGGAAGGAGATTCATTGATTAACACATAGAAGCTTGCATTTGTCACGCACTCCATGATCCAATTGGTGACATTTAGTGAAAAACCAATTTGCAGCAACATAAGACTCAAAAATACCCACAACATCCACAACATCCATAATTTGTTTGTTGGATAAGAAGCCAAATTGTTCCCTTGTCATCATCTGATATTTATTTTGGTTTAATTTTATTAGACATGATTTTTGTAACCCAAACCCACGAGTAAGAGTTAATAATGTGGAGTTTAATCTACCAGAAACCCAACCTTTAGTTATGGAATATTCTATCATCCTCAGCAAATCACCACCCATAATATCAAAAAAACTTATAAATAGAATCTTATCTGTAGCAAAAGCCTTAAGGAGTTTCTCAATCTCCTACAAAGAGACAAGTTTGCCCACCTCTCTTCCTTCCTCCAAAGAGAAAAAATATGGATAACACTATAAGACATTAAGTTGATGATCAATCCTATTTAAGTCTGTATATGTAAAAAAATAAAAATTATCATATTATATACATTCACTAATATATATCCAAATAAATTATCTCAATTAATTTGAAATTATTTGTCGAGAACATATCACCAAAAATATTTTAAACCTCATTTGCTTCTCTTAATCCTATTCTTTCTTTTACCTTTTGATTGTTTCAAATCACGTGCAATGTGAACTTCATGCTTCTCACCATATTCTAACAATAGATTTGCCAACCTTCTCAAACTTCGAGTAAATTTTAGCTGAGTGAGAAAAGGAACGAATTTGGTGACTTCATTCGCTTCAACTTTTCACACATTCCACATGTTTCTTAATTATATCTTTTAATGTCATTCTCTGGTCAACCTTTCCTCATTTGCACACTGGCGGAAGCTGCTCCTGGAATCCAAAACCAACCCTATAAATACAAATAAATATCACCCACCACTCTACCTTCCATTCTCTACGAATTTTTTTATTGGCCTCAGGCCTGTGCAATACACAGTACACACAAGTCTCCGTTAAAATGGTCAAGATGCCCCATTTTTTCCGAAGATTTCTATTACCGTAGCCAATAATCATGTGCAGGAAATACGAGGCGCTGGGATCTCATGATACCGGTACTCCCAAGCCATCACTGTCATATGAAGTTTTCGCTGAGAGACGAGGAGCTAGTGAAGGAGTCGTTGTTGTGCTTGGAAAGGGGAGAAAGTGTTTCATGGTGGCCACCGGTCATATGAATCATCCTCTTATGACTGCTTTTCTTGAGACGTTGGATGAGTAGTTGGGATCTCAAGTTCTCAACAAAGTGGACCCTTAACAGTTGTTTGTGACGAAGTGAGCTTTCAACGCTTACTCTCTTTGATTGCGATTTGACATCGAGGCGTTCTTTTCAATTGATCATTCTTACAATTTATGTTTACTTTCTGTTTTATGTGAAAATATAACACGATATACAAAATGTATATATCAAATGGGAACATACTTGTTGCACGTGAAATTCCTTTGGTGTAAATGTCACGTGAATATATTTGTTGGGTTTCTGTATTCTTTAAGTGCATAAAGAAAAATGCAAAGATTAGCTTACACCATTGAAAATGGATTCAAATATATGTCCAAGGCAAATGTATTAAAACTAAATTCTTTGCATTTGAACACATACAAAATTTCAGGCTAAAACAAGTAAATTCGGGTGTTTTCCTGTGTCCACATGGCGATTTTGATTTTCCGTATTTTCTTTTCAATGGCGCTCACGTGTGTTGGAACAGTCTTTTTAAAGTTGATGGAGAAATGGTTAAATTTTTTTGGTATGGTATAACTCAAAAATTTGTGGGGAAAGCGCCTGAAGAAAATGTACCACGTGACGGTTGGCTAAAACTAAAAAGGATCTAAAAGGGTTAATGAAGTGACTTTGGATATTGTGATAGAAATGACGATCTAGATTGCGTGAGAAAATATCGACGATGGAGACAGAGTTTCGCTGGAAAGAAAAGGGAGGTGTATAAAGCGAGTAAAGGTTTGACGTTAAAAAGAAGGGGCCGCCAAAATGACCATTGAAGTGATGTTAAAAAGAAGGTTTGATCAACGACCACTTGATCAGACCGTTCAAATTCATTATGTGCTTCCAACATGCAGATCGGAATGAGACCCTTGGTGGCTGTGAAATACCAGACCACCCTCCACGTGTCAACACGATATCATTTTGCAATCCACAAGGGTGGTAAGAAAACCGATTCTCGACGCTGCGAAACCACCTCCGGAGGTATAAAAGAACAAAAGCACGTGGAAGGGTTCACATTTGTCATTTGAGTGTCAACTTGTCAGTTGCCTGGTAGGTCCTTCAAATCTCGTGCAAACAGTTTAGAAGGTTCTATATGATGGAAGAGTATAGTGAAATAGTAGCTCAAAGTGTTCAATTTGTAAGAATAGAAGAGGTCTTGGAAGACAGGGATGGTGATATTTATGACCTTTCCATGACTATAATCTCAGTTTCAGAGATTAAAAGCAAGTTAGATGGATTGCAAAAACAGGGTTTATACATACACAATGTTTATAACTCCAATTTAATATATTTTTTCCCTAAACAAACCCTAGGGTTTCCAAATTTTGTTTCCTCGTGCGTGACGAACTATTCTCAAACAGAAAAATGGTTATGAGGTCATTCAAAACAAAAATCCTTTTCCTGTCAGTTCATCGACGGTTAGGAAATCTTTAGAAATACCTTTGTCTTTCTCTTGTGCCCAAGAAGACTTCGCCGAAGAAAACCTAGTGAGCTAGTACAGATAATCATCTCCCAAATCGAAACAAGCCTTCTTGGCAAGTTGTTTAAAACCAGACGTTGCAATTGATGATACCCCCTACCCACTCAATATTACTTTTTTCGATAAAAATTATCAGCTAGTCTTGTCTTTAATTTCTTAGTTTTTATGGCTTGATAGTGATTCAATGGTCACTGAAGTTCAATTAAGTTTACTTTTTAGATTGAGTTCCAATATCCTAGCGACATAGTACAATCAAATTCCTTGCCTTAAATTTGATGAATTCTTAGCTAAGAGTATTCACTCTCACCTAGTGAATTTCCACAGTACCAAACATTTTAGATTTCAGACATACCTACTGAAAGTGTTTTTATTTTCCAGTGAAAAGAACTTACATTTCCCACAAGTAGTTTATTCAGCTACAATAGAGAATAATATGTTTAACTTCATGAATATCATTATGTTAGAAGTGTGAAGGGTGATTTTTGAAGAGAATTTACCAAGAGTATTACCAGACATGAAAATCCTAATGCAGCTCAGTCCAGATAAAGAAGTTGGTGACTAGTTTTTGTTGAAACAACATACAGTGATTAGGCTCTGTGGTTTTGTGAAGGAGCCATGGATTTTAACAACTTTATTGACATTGAGAGTTTTTGCTTTATAATTCATCAGACAGAAGTTCACAATGGAAAATGACCATTTCTTGGCTTTCAAGAAGGATTGAGACATAAAATTTCCTCTAAAAATAGGCCCTTTCATAGTCAAGAACATAAATGGTCTTTATTTTATAGAAAAACAATTGGAGATAATGATTTTAAGAAAGCCATTTCTATCAATTAAGACCCATGTCATATCATTTCCCAAAGGAGGCAGCAAAACAAAAGCAAGGATGATCATGAAGAAGTTGAAAGGTTAGCCGGGAGGGCCAATCTGTTGCAGTATGAATCTGATGTAGAAGTCTCAGCATGTTCACAATCCAATCCTTCTACCCCAGCAAAATTTTCAGCTGAATTTATACATACCCCAAGAAAAATTGAGATTGGTTGTAAGAGGAGTTTCCATGAAACTACTGATATGGAGGTGGAAGAACAGGAAGGAAGAAAGAAATTCAAATTAGATCCAAGAAATGGGTTGATTATGTTTGTCATTGAAAAAGTGGAAAGAGAAATAAAAATATCAAGGCCCTTAGGTTCAGATGTATGACTATAAATTTGAGGAAGCAAAAGCTACAGGTGATAGTAACAAATTTCAATCTAGATCTGAATTGTACGTTAAATATGGTTAAGACAAACATGCAACATCGGAGAAAAGAAATAAATTGTTTCCTAAAATCAGAAGTGTAGTAGATTCAGTGGTCTCTTTAATGAATGCTAGAGATCCTATAAAAAACACTTTCAATTTGGCCATATATTCTGATGACAAAGTCTTAGAGATGAAGATAAATTTGAACAAGATACCAGTTCCAGATAAGATCCATTTGCATAGGCAAACTGAAGAGATAATTTACATAGACTTGATGAAAGCTACTTCGAAAATTTCAAAGTTGCAAAATACAGTGAACAGATTAGAAATTCAATTAAAGCAGGAGAAGACAGAGAATAAATTCCATCAGCAGCAGATCAAGAAACTGCAAATTGATTTAGTGGAAACTAATAATGAACCAAAGAAAGGAGAAGCAAGAAAGAAACTCTTAAATGAAAAGGAAAGTACCATTTAGTTGCTCAAGAAAAGGCTCAAAATTCCATCTACTCAACTAATTCAAGCATCTGAATTGATTGTTCTAGAACAAGAATAAGAATCCCTATCACAAGAGTTAGATGATTATAAAGCAAAATTGCTTAAAATTGAAGAAAAGGAGGTGAGCTCGGAGAAGGACAGGTTGAGTCTGAAGACTCAAATTGAAGATTTGAAGATAAAATTAGCAGGTGTGATACAAGAAAAGCAAGGAACAAGTCAAAGCAACAAAGAAGCAAGTACAGATGATTTAATTCAAGCGATGTCTTAAGTTAGTCTGAAATGTGTGGAGATTAAGGAATTGAAAAAAGAAATACATAAGTTAGAGGAGGAAAACCAGAAAAACAGAAAAAAAATTGGAAAATAAGAATATGGAGATGATGGATAAAAATAAGAAATTAGTGTCTCAAATTACACGACAGCTACCCATCCAAGGAGCAAAACATCTAATTTGGGACTTGATAATAAATGAGGCTGCAAAATTCAGGCCTTACTTAAATTTTATGAAGACAAAAGAAGCAATAGCCCATGACAGTATACAAATTTGTACAACGATGAGAGAGGTTTTGATTAGAAAACCGAAAGACACAGCCAAAAATACCATTAACTTTTTAAATACATTGACAGAAGATGATTTGAAGGCGATAGCCATTAAGAACAAAATAAGAGATATCAAATGTTATTTTGGGAAATTTTAAATTATGCAAATTTTGATAGAAATGGAATGTAATATGTAGTTTAAAGTTTACTATTTTTAGAAGTTAAATAGTTGGTTTTTCCTCAAGGGGTTTCTCTATGTATAATTTTTTTTTTTGGAAATGTAAATAGGGTTGGAACCCATGAAAGAAATACACATTTTGTATCGAGATTTTTCGAGTTTTAATAAATATGGTCGAGCAGAGTTGAAAACATTTTTCAAAAGAAAAGATTCTTGTGTTGTTGATTTACAGTCTAAAATTTCCTTCTCCTTATGTGATTTTTTATTCCAGTAAACTTCTTTCCATTGTGTTTTTCTTTCATGCTTAGATGAGAGTTTGATTAAATAGGAATTCATGTAATTATGCTCTTATTTATTGGATTTAAGTATTCACAATTTATTCCCCTAAAGTTAATATTGGGATCATCTATAATCGGTGCCAAATGTTGATGGATTGTATCTTTTTCTTCCATTGTCACCTGCAAAACGAGAACTTGACTGTGAAAAAATAATTACATTGCCTTTGCTTAAATATTCATTGTTAAAATTCTATTGATTCTTAAACATTCTGATTTTCACTCCATGCCCAATGGTATCTATGTGTTTCAGCTATTTACAAATTTTAAAGCACAATCATTTCAAAATATCTCTAGCCATTGTATTTATTTGTTGAGAGAGCCCCCTTTGGTAGGAAAATATAAAGTTTTCCTCCTAAAAATTGGTTTGAAATTCTTACCTTAGAACTATCCTTCCACAACAGAGGGATAAATTATGAGTGCTAACATTTTGGCGTCATTTCCCGGGAGCGGAGGTTAAAATTTTCTGTGGGAAGAACAACAATTTGGATAAGATTTTTGTGGGAAAAAGAGGTCTGATATTTGTTTTGGTTGTATTTTGTCCTTGCGACTCCAGTTTGAAAATTCAGTTTAAAAAGGAGACTCCAAAAAGGAATTGTGGCTTCCAGAAAGTATCGTACGAGAAGTAATCCAGATCCCCAGTCATTTCAAGGGGTAGAAAGTCCTGAAAAGATTTTCAAAAGAAGCAAAGGGAAAAATCAAGAAGGTACATCTTAGTCAGAAAATTTGTTTCCTTCTTTTCAAGAAGAATTGTTGGATATTGAAGAGATTGATTTAAATGTAAAGTTTGAACAATCTTTATTTAGGTCAAAGTATGAAACAAATTTAAAAGAAACAATTATTGATCAAAAAATACTTCAGTCATATCTATTACACTCTGTTTGGGAAAATTTACAAAAATCTGGAAAGGTTGACTTGAAGGAACAAAAAATTCAGAATCCACCACCAAAAGCTCATAATATTTCTCAAAACCCTCCAATAGATATGGATGCTAGGTTTTCCACACTTTCCTTACTTGTTGTTTTGCATGACCTTCCTCAAAATTATTCCCAAATAATTACACTATATGATGGAGAGGGAAATTATAGAGCTCAGCAAGACATTGATAGGTTTAATGATTTTATTGATCTTGAAGAAGTAGATTATGATGATGCCAAAATGATTTTGTTGGCTCAAAGTTTATCAGGAGAGGTTAAAAAATGGTTTATAACTCTTGCTGCAAGATCTACTCCTTCATATGACGAGTTTGTAAATCGTTTTCTTGAAAGATGGGAAGAAAAAAAGAACCCTTACAAATCTTGACACAGTATAATAATTTGAAAAAGGGGAATTTTGAGTTTGTTCAAGAATTTTCTAGAAGGTAAATTATGAGATTCTATAATTCAATCCCTAATGATATTCAACCCCCAGTAGGAGCTTCCAAGTTACATTATGCAGATGCTTTTGATGGTAATTTTTCATGTATGCTAAGAGAAAGAAAATCAACCACTTTACTAGATATGTTAAAGATGCAGTAGAGGTTGAGGCAAATTTTATGGCTTCTGGAAAAATGAAAATGAAAACAGAAACAGATAGAAGGAAACTCATAGAAGAAAACTAAGATTCAACTTCTTCTTCCACTAATGCTAAATTTGATATTATGATGAAGACTATGGAAAGGATCATAGACATATTAGCCTTGGAAAACAAACCTAAAAATAGGGATCAACAAGAGACACAAATTAGAAATCCAAATTTCAGAAGACAATTCCTCCATAGATAAGACAGATAGATCAGAGAAATCAGAGAAATGCAAAAGATCAGCAAGTCATACCCCCATTTTATGAAAAAATTTGTTGATGAGGAGGAAGAGACTGGACCTATGGAAGTGAGATACATCATTTTGATGATCATGACTCTGAATTTTATTTGATTAAAATGAAACATGACATGTTTTCTCAAGAAGGGGAGTGTAATACTTTTGAATTGGAAACAGAGAAATATCAAATTGGATATCAAAACATTGTGAATGATATTCAGAGAAAAATCAACCTCAGAAAGAGAGATGCAATTGTGAATGAAGGAAAACGTTCTATTGATCAACCTTCAATCAGTCAGCATAAGAAGGAAAAACAAAAGGAGGATATGGTGAAAAAATTTCCAGAAATTAAAAGAGATTTATTGAAAGAAAGTAATAAAACACTCTCTTCTTTCAACTTGCAAAATGAGATTTCAAAGATTAAAATTTCCATCCCTTTTAATGAGATATTGAAAAATAGTGAGTACAAAGAGCATATTGCAGAGATGATTAGAAGTGAAGAAAAAATGGAACCTGATACATTAGAACTAAATGATGATGCTCCAACTATTCCTTTTGGTTCCAAAATAGAATATTGTAGTTCGGAAGATGTTCCACCTTTCTACATGAGTTCGAATATCCATGATATGATTCTCCATAATTGCATGCTCGATTCAGGAGCTTCACATAATTTAATGCTAAAAGTTGTGGTAGATAGTTTGGGTTTGGAAATCACAAGAACTTACAAAGATTTGTTTTCTTTTGATTCAAGAAAGGTCATATGTTTGGGATTGATCAAGTACGTGGTGGTTTCCCTCACTAAAATTCTAGATAAAAGTATTGTCATGGATGTAGTTGTTGCACATATTCCTCCAAAGTTTGGTAAGCTGTTATCTAGGTCTTGGCTTCCAAAAATTAGAGGAACCTTAGAGATGGATATGTCTTTCACTACAATTCCAATTTTTGGTGAATACAAGAGGTTATACAGAGAGAAGAGACTTGCATATGTGGTAAGCTGTAAAGATGAACCAAATAATCATCCAATTTATGCAGTAGACATTGATTTAGGGTCTTCTATTTTTTACAATGATTTTCATTTTGAGGAAGAAACAGATTCTGAAAAACAAAAGGAAGACAATCATTTGATTGTAGAACAAGAAATCCTTAAGAAGAAACAAAAAGACGAAGGGATTTGGACTATTCATTTTGATGGGTCAATAAGTAGAGAAGGTGCTGGTGCAGGTGTGTGGATAATATCTCCAGATCAAGAATTCCTGGTTTATTCCTTTAAGTTAACCTTGAATGTACAAATAATGTTGCAGAATATGAAGCCTTAATTTTGGCACTTAGTGTATTAAAAGATTTGAAAGCAAAGAGAATTAATGTATTTGGATATTCTAAATTGGTAATTAATTAGGTGAATAGAAGTTTTCAAACTAAACATCCAAGGATGAGGGCATACAGGAATGAAGTTTGGGATTTGCTTGGGAAATTTTTTGATGGACACAAGACGGTGATGATACCCAGAATAAAAAATTCAGTAGCAGATTCCCCGGCTACTATCGCAAGAGCTTTTAAAGTTCCTAGTTTTTCAAACAAGAAATATGAGATTGAAATTGTGAGCAGGACTTCAATCCTTGATAATTAAAAATATTGACAATTTTTTGAATATGATTTGCAAATTAAAATATTTTAGAGATGTGAGGTGATTTTTCCAATATAGTTATTGATCTTGAAGAAGTAGACTATATGTCTCACATAGGCATAATAATTTTTATTGATCTTGAAGAAGTAGACTATATGTTCTAAATGAATAGTACCTTTTCCTTTGGAAGAAATTTGTGAATCATCTCCCATGTAGATGGAGATGCAACTGTCAGAGTCTAATGATGAGAAGGAGTCTTTGCTTACAACCATGTGATTCGAAGCTCCTGAATCTATGAGAAGAGATGTAGAATTTGAAACACTTGCCATGAGTGCATGACCTATTTCTGGATGATCATTATTTTTTTCTTCCTTGCGCCATATGGATAAGTAATGTTGTTTTTCTCCAAGAGAAGGGCCATATTATCAATATTTTTGTTCATGCATGAGATTTCTGGATGAAAGCCACCTACCACAGTAAGAAAAATTTGTCTTCTCCTTTCCCTTTTGCTTGTATTTTCTTGAACCGGAGGGCTCATATGACTGCTTGGTCTTACCCTTTTGCTTGGGATGATCAAACTTGGTCTTCTCTTTCTTTGTATTTCCTTTACCATTTGTAGCTTTGGGTCCTCCAACAAATAGGGCTTGATCTTTGGTGGTTTTTATGGACCCCATATTAACAAGCTTGTCATGCTCTTTTGTTAAGGACTCAATGAATGCATTCAAGGTAGGCATATTCAAATTCAGATTGGTGAGTTTTCCCGAATGAAAAGTAGAGACAAACACTGAATAATATTCTCCTAGCTTCATAAGGATTGAAAGAATCAACTGCTCATCTTTCTTCTCAACATCACATTACTTCAATTGAAGCACCAAATGCTTGAACTTGGTGAAAAAATAATTTATGGTCTCAAATTCTCAGGATTTAGGGAAATCGGTTCATTCTCCAACTGATAAGACCTTATCTCATCCTGCTTTCCAAAGAGTTTGGCAAGTTGTTCCCATGGTTCTTTTGGATTCTTCAATCCACTTAGATGGAAAAGAAGATATTTCAAAATATTGAGACATAAGAAACCATAAGATTCATCAAGCTTATTGAAGTATTTGGACTTCTCTATGGAAGCATTAGGTTGTGGTTCTTTTCCCATAGTAACTTTGAAGATTCCCTTGGCACACATCATTATCTCTATATAATTATATCACTGATGATAGTTGAAAGGAGTAAGGAGATTCTGTGAAGAAGAGTCCATCTCTACTATAACAAATGCAATAGGAGACTGTGAGAAACCTACAATCACAAACAAACAAATTTTTTTTAGGTTGACAAACTGCACTTTTAAAGTTGCATCACACCTGGCATAGACTATCAAGCAATCTTGAAAAATCAGATGCACAATATCCAGGAATTATGTGGAAAACTTTCAGCTTCTAGTGCAGTGTTGGAATATTTTGAGCAAACTTGCTCAAAATTCATGTGAAGAACGCTCAAGAAGAGTTTCCTTGTCCCACCATGGCTCTGATACCATGTAAAATCTTAGCACAACATATCTATGAAACAAAGACAACAGTTACTAGAGATGCATGCGGCAAATAATATGTCAAAACACTGCTGGAAAAGGTTTGCATCAGTTCATGCATTATCATAAACTCAGAAGATAATTAGAATGTATAAAAATGGCTACAATAAGCCAAGCAATTCGAATTCCAGAGAGTTCATTTGAATTGAATGCATGAGAGTGGCTTACTTGGCATTTAACACCACTCGACACATCATTTAACCATTTAACTAGTATGTAACTGTCTCGAACATAATCTGAAACTGTCTAACTGAGTCTAACTGAATCCAAAACTCAATTGAATTCCCAAAAATATGGGAGGGCACCTTGCTGTCTATAGTTAACTGAATATTAGGTGAAAATAACACCATATGAAGTCAACCAGTGTAGTAGGGCTCCTTCTAGTCTTCAGTTGGATAAATAAAATAATAAATGTTGTCAATTGGACTGAGTAGGGTGCTCTAGTCATGCAAATCACTCCCTGAATGATGGAGGAGGCCCAATTAAATGATATTGGCCCATTTGTCTCCCCGAATGTAGGAGGAGGCCCAATTCACTGGAACCGTGATCTACTGATGATGTAAGCACATGATTGAGTCAAAATACTTAGGAAAGTGGAAAATTAACTTGTGAAGCTCAAATAAGTGCTATGTGGTTGGAAAATGCTCCAACAACATACACACCAAGGGAAGGAAGGAGAGGAAGGAATTGAGGCTGGGAGAGAGAGAGAGAGTTAAGGAGTGAGAGAGAGAAAATTATGGAGAGAGAGAGAGAGAGAGAGAGAGAGAGAGAGAGAGAGAGAGAGAGAGCAACTTGGGGATTAGAAAGAGATCAATGAAAGGAGGGAGGAAGGGAGAAAGGGAGGATAAGGGAAAGAGAAATCGAGAGAAAGAGAAGGGTGGTAGAAAAGTGAGGGAGGGAAGGAGAAAGGGATGGTAGAAGACATAATGAAGGGGGGGGAGAGAGAGAGAGAGAGAGAGAGAGAGAGAGGAATAAGGTGGAGGTTAGAGAGATTGGATCAACTATTTTGAAAACAGAAAAGAACCCACACAAGTACAAGCAAAGACCTAGACAAAAAATAGATAGTTGATTGATTAGGTTAAGACCCGCATAGTAGGGCCTAACACTTGACCTAGTCATTTCATGGATTCAGTAACTTTATTAATTTTAAAAATATGTAAAATGAACATTGAAAATTACGTAAAAATAATGTTGCACAAGAACTGCATGTTATATACAACTCTATATATTTTTTTTTTTAAATCCATCATTTACATACCAAACCTAGGGCCTAAGGTGAACATATGCATTATGTTTTAGAGAAAAAATTACATACCAATCTTAGAAGAACACTTTTGTTTTGAGAGTTATACATATTTTCCATAAATAACAGTTATATATTCAAGAAGGTAATCCAATTGTCCACATTTCATCGGGTAATAGCATGGTAATATGTCTCACCATAAGCCAAGAAAAATTATTCTGTTATTGTAAATTTATTCAAAATAATTATTATAAAAATTAAGAAATGTATTTTAAACAAAAATTAATTTTTTTAACAATTAGTTGTATATTATTTCCATATTCATATGAACAAATATTTATTTTGAAATTGTCTTAAAATGATAGTTTTTTGGGTCACACATACATATACAAATATTATTTATTTTAATAATTTAATAATAATTAAAATTTATCATAAAATAAAATTTAAAAGAATAAAAAAATTATTTATATTAATAATTTAATAATAATTAAAATTTATCATAAAATAAAATTTAAAAGAATGTACAATAATCTTAAAAGTGTTTATAAAAAACATGTTAGTAAAATGGAATTAAAAAAAATAAATGTAGATATGGGGGGTCGTAGTTTTGTGTGTTTATGAAACACACATAAGTTTTAAGGTATCATTACCTTGCACTAGCACGACCATATTTAATTATTTTTCAATATTAAGAATCATAGGTATTTACTTGCTTGAATAATATTAAAAATGAATAATTGATTATTGAGCTATTTACAAAATAATTCTCTGTGAACTTGTTGTGCTTTGGGTGCAAAACCTCATAAATGAAACATGTGAATTTGTTTAAATAATATATAAACAAATAACTCAATTTTTGGTGATTTTCATGTAAAACCCCATAAATTAATCATGAGCATTTATCTAAATGGAATTTTTTGAATTAAATTATTTACAAAATAATTATTTTTGAAGTTGTATATTGGAGTGCAGATCATCATGAATAAATCCTATTTGTACATGTCCATGGGGCGGATATGATCTTAGCAACACTATATGGTACTTGCCAACATTAGATTTTGTTGTATTTAGGATTCCTTTAGCCTAAGGCCTAGGATTCTTGGCTCAACCATCTTGAGGGCCACTTGATCTATCCCTAGTGATTAAAACCTTATAATAGTGTCAATTTCCATAAATTGAGACCCATACCTTATGTTAAAAACCTAAAAATGATACAAAATTCAATAATATATAAATATTGTCAATTAATAATCAAATTTATGTTCAAATAATTTTTATTACTACTTTTTTAGTAGTAATAAATTAGAAATGTTTTTTTTTTTAAATTTATTTGTCAATTGTATTTATTTGTTTAAATAATATTAATAATTACACCGAGAGGAGCAAGGTTCTCTATAGAAAAAAACCTAATGTAACTTAATGCAAGATAACCTAATGTAAGGTTACATTACCCAAAATAAAACTAATAAAAATTTATGGCTACTCATAAAATAAAAAACTAAAACAGAATGAAAAGTAATTAAAAATCCATGTCCATTCATAAAATAAGAATATTTTTTTTTGGATTTGTAAAAAATTTAAGATTAAAACAAATTTACACCAAGAAATTGGATCCCTACAGGTACTTTAGTTCTGGGTTTAAGATGGATCTATGTTGGTGGATAATTGAATTAAGCTATTTACAAAATAATTACTTGTGAACTTGTTGTACTTGTGATGCAAAGCCTCATAAATAAATCATGTGAATTTATGTGCTTAAATATTATAAAATTAATGAATTGTTTGTGGTGCAAAAAACTTATAAATTAATCTTTGGTCACTTATTTGAATTGATAAAACAAAAATAAATATTGAATTAAGTTATTTAATAATAATTATTTGTGAATTTGTTATGTTTATGGTGCAAATCCTCATAACTAAATCCTACTTGTACATGTCCATGTGTCAAATAATAGGGCAACACCACTCTATGGTACTCATCAACATGACATTTCTCTTAACGTAAATGAGGAAAAACTCAATTTCCAATAATAATAACAAATATAACACTGTATTAATACCACGAAATATAAGTGGTGTTAATAATACCACCTTAACACCAAAAAATGTATGTGGTGTTGATAACACCACCTTAACACCGCAAAAATATAAGTGGTGTCAATACCTTCATATTAGCACCTCAAAATATAAGTGGTGCCACTTTGTGATGCTAAAAGATGGATTTTCTTGTTGTGATACATCTAATTTCTCAATGTGCAATGCCTACATGTAATAAGCCTCCATAAAATGATATCAACATACAAATATTATTAATATTAATATTAATAATATTAATATTTAAATTTATTTAATAATTATATTTATGTTTATTATTTATAATATAATTTTTTAAATAATATTTTAAAAATTACTATATTAACACAAATAATTTTAAACTTTGAAATGTAAGAAATATTGGATTTTTAAAATGGAAATGTTTATTGAATTTTTTTGTTTCAAAAGACTAAATATAAATAAATTTGCCCTATCTTATTACTAATTAAAAAAAAAATTAAAAAAAAAATATAAATTTATTTGCAGTTCTAACTATGGAAATATAAATACAAATACACTTGTGAAATAAAAAAAAATTGAAAAAAAACATAAATTAGTTTACAAAGTGAAATAAAAAAAAATTGAAAAAAAAATATAAATTTATTTGCAGTTCTAAGTATGGAAATACAAATAGAAATACACTTACAATTAAACAGTTTACAATGTGAAATGCAGTTATATAATTGATGTTGTTGAACCATTTGAAATATAAATACAAATACATTTACAATTAAACAATTTACAATGTGAAATGCAGTTATATAATTGATGTTGTTGAACCATTTGAACTGGTAAACCTGAAAATTGGATCTAAATAAACTAAACTAAATCAATATGATAAAAGAAAAACGCATACTATAGCCACTTAACTTGTAGCTTATTAACATTTCAATATTATGCCACTTGGAAATGTTCAAAACCCATTTCCATATTAAAATAGGGTTCAAGTCCCATGCGCAAATTGGGCGAAGTAAAGAACGAGAAGTAAAAAATAGTGGACATTGAGACACATTGAGCTGATGGCATCTACATTGAGAGAATTTCTGTGAACAAGATCTACATGGTGTCTATTATATTCTTTTTTATTTATGGTGCTCCTTAAAATTTCTTCAAATTTTTCCATGGCAACGGATGGCAGACACACAGGAGCTACGAGTCCTTGGAAGTCTTTCATTAGAGGAACAGAGAAATTTGACATCCCAGGTGCTACACCTGAGGTAAAGCCTGCATACACTGCTTCCCCCCACCCAAAATCAGCCTTCGCAAGTTCAAGTTTGGACAGGTCCGTAATAACATAAGAACCACCGAGGGTAAAGTGTGGGTGTCCTTTCACTTCTAGCTGATCGATCGTAGATCGCATGTATTCTTCGTCGATCCTTCTCTTGGCCTCGTTGATTAAATTCACAGCGAAAGACAACGGTTGGTTAGTTAGATCCTGAGCTTTCGCCTCAGCACAGGCGAAGCATATTGCATTGCCATAGTAACCAGTCGGAATAGGCGGTTGAAATCGAGAACGGGCGTTTAAAAGAAATATAAACCTCGAATCTTTGTCGGAAGGGAGATTCAGAGCCTTCGTTCTTCATTGCCACAGGCACGCCGATATCGCTTCGAACCTCAAGGTACACTTGTTGCCTTCTACCTGTCTTTTTAGAGCCTCAATGTCTCTTAGCCCAAAGAAGAATGTCTTAACGGTCATTTCGTCTTCCTCCTGAGGAAACTTTACTTGTTTATAATCATCGGGCGTCGGTTGGGCATATTCGTGGTAGGGGAATTTCACAATAGGCTTCTGTCTGGGTCGAAGGATTTCTCTGTTCCAGACTGGCGGAACCGCAGAGATCGCTGCCCCTCTTGCCATTTCACTCAGAGCATTAATGAATTGGGTGATACCAACGCCATCACTAATGCAGTGATTGGAGCGCAAACCCAATACGAAGCCTCCGCATGTTAGACGCGTTACCTGGAAATTCATACGGTGGCATAATTCTATCAGATTAGTCTATACATGTTATACCGTATACTGTAAAATCGGTTGGTCAGATTAGGTTTTACAGTATCTGCTGGTAAGATTAGGTTTTACAGTATACAGGGTAGGGTTTAAGATGATCTATGCCAGTTATAATTAATTGAACGAATATCTTTAACTATCATCATCTTATTTGTGAAGAGTACAAACCTGAATCAGAAATAGTGGAGAGTCTGTGATCTTTTCCGATCCGAGAACATTATTGATAAAGTCATCTGCACGAGGAATAGGTGGATAGAGATCTCCAAAGTCTTCCAAAGAAATATCGGCATCCGCTTCCACGAAAAGAACACCTTCGCCAGTGCAGTCCACCGTGAGTTTACCGTTATCTGCATCTCTCAATCTTCCGGCAAAAGGATAGTAAAGCACCAGAACCTTTGCTAGAGCCTCTTTGATAACTTTGACCGGATCCTGTTCATTCTTCTTCTTGGAGGAGTCGCTGCGATAAAACAGAATCCATTGAATCTGATACCTTACTCCCGCTTGATCGTCAATGTTGGAAAGATAGAGAGGTTGACGAGGAGTAGGGCGATCTGGGGCGACGTTTACAGGTGGCTGTCTGGTGATCTTGAAAGTGGGAGGAGCCCTTGGAACGGCACGCAACACAGCAGAAGAAGAGGAGGAAGAAAGCAATCGTGCTGCTGCCATGGAATCTCACTCCTTAATATAGACGTACTTAATTCGCAATGATGATGATAAACTCTCGGAGCTAAACAAATTTTTCAAAAGCGAGCGAACTGCTTTGGAAGATTAACGAGGCCCAGGCCAAATTTATAGACGAACCCATGACTACAAGAAAAATAAAAAGATAATAATTATTACCAAGTTAGTGAAGCATCTACATTCTTTTGTCGCTACTCTCAACGAGTCTTGCTAACGTCCTGTCTTCTGCCATCACTGGGCCGCGCCCTCACAGCTTGCAAATTAATTTACTGGTGTGAAGGACGATCTAATGGCGACAACAAGTTTTGGTAATCCGCCATTGAAGAAACGGAGAGTACCGTCCTGTAATCCGCCATTGAAGAAACGGAGAGTAGAATAGAAAATGAAATACAGAAACAAAAATTACAATTATGATCCGCCCTCACAGCTTGCAAATTCGCCCTCATTAATTCCTCCTTCCTCCTTCTAAATTGCTGTCACTGTGTAATAAACATTAGAACACTCTAATATGTTGTCTCATTAATTCCTCCTTCCTCCTTCTAAATTGCTGTCACTGTCTAATAAACATTAGAACACTCTAATCTGTTGTATCATTAATTCCTCTTTCTAGATTGCCGTCACTGTGTAATAAACATTAGAACACTGTAATCTGTGTTTTAACAGCCATCAGCGTGCCTTCACAGCTTGCAAATTAATCTTACTGGACTGAATCCTCATGTCCCCACTCTGAAGCCTTTGAATGCAGTTTAAACCAACTCATTGATTTCAATATCGTGGCTGATCTCATTGCATACGTAACCGAGATTACAAAAGATGTAACCCAGCTGTGATAAAATATGATAGATAGTAAGTCTTAAATTCAACTGCATATATTGTATGGGAAGAGTTGTATATACTACAAACTAGTTGTATAAGTTATATTTCACAAGTTGTTATGAACAAGTTACATGTACGAAGATTTATTGATTTCAATATCGTGGCAGATCTTATTGCATATGTAACCGAGATTGCAAAAGATGTAACCCAGCTGTGATCAAATTTGATAGATAGTAAGTCTTAAATTCAACTGCATATATTGTATAGGAAGAGTTGTATATACTACAAACTAGTTGTATAAGTTATATTTTACAAGTTGTTATGAATAAGTTATATGTTATATTTCACAAGTTGTTATGAACAAGTTATATGTTATTTGTTTTCTAGTTGTAATCATATTTTGTCTATGCCTTAGCTACTTGTTACCTTCTTTGGTTAAATGGGTTGTGTGACAAGGCTCTAAGGGTAGACGGCCCCTAGGATAAAGGTTCTCCCCTGGGATAAAGGGTCTTGGGAAGTCTCGGCCCTTGCTGAGTCACATGTTTCTGGTATATTTAGCTTGCCCGCTGTTGGATATACCCTTGGGAGGTTGTTGTTCCCCTGGTTTAAAAAAAAAATGGGTTGTGTGTCCTTATGTCTTATCCATGCATTAGTTACCAATTTTTTTTTATGTATTTCTTTTATAATTGTTTATTTCTAATTTTAAAGGATGGCCATAAAATCAATGTAGATAATACACTTGTCCCATCCTCTTTTAAGCTAAGAAAAACATAGATGACCATAAAATTAATCTAGACAATACACTTGTTTCATCCTCCTTCAAGTTAAGTAAAATATAGATGGTAATCCACCCCAAATTTTAAGATATAAACACCTATTGATGTAATAATTGTGTATCATTTTAGTTTTATGGACACAAACTAAAAGTTGGGATTCACATTAACTAATTAGAGAAAAATGTTAAGTATAAGCACAAATGTTCAAAAATTTACATTTTCTGACGTCTATCTTCTTATGATTTTGTTCATATGAATTAGATCAATTTCGTCTTTGGATCTCACCGCAAGAGATTAATTCCTTCATTGAGTTGAATATAAATTTTTATATAAAAGCTTTGTTGTTTCATTGTGTTAGAAGAGGATGTTTGAAAGGCCTCTCCTCTCATGGCATGTAATGTCTTAATGGCATGGAATGTCATTGCCTTCGAGGATTCAAATGTTATTTTTTCTTCTCATAGGTAGATGCCATAATGATAATAATAATTGTGAGGTTTTGCTTCTCATAGATGCCATAATGAAAATGATTCTATATGATTGTCAGGTTTTGCGTTCCACTATTGCACGATTGTGAATAAAAGCACTTAAAAAGTTAGGATTTTATAATCAATCAATGAACTAATTTATTGTAATGGCGACAAGGAGTTTAAGGAATTCTGGATCTGGCATTTTATTTCAGGTGGATAATTTTAAATATGTTATTTGGATGGCCCCACTGATGAGTGGTAAATTGGCAGGCATTCCAAAAACGTGGGAGACATAGTATTGGAAAGTAGGTCTGGAGACATAGTATTGGCAGGCATTCCAAAAATGGCAATCCCATCTTCTTCAGTTAGGTCTGGCTTGGAAAGTAGTTGGGTGAATTTTGAATTTTTAAACCAGCTGATCTGTTGGCAAGTACATTTTGAATTTTTAAACCAGCAAAACCAGATTTTAATGGAGCCTTTACACGTTGAGAGAAATTGAAAGTTGTAATAAAAAAACGCAGGCCTAAGAAGATATTAAAGACAAACTTTGTCTATGGAATATAGTAAAAAAACATGAAAATAGAGTTTTTTAAGATAAAAATAGTGGTAATTTATTATGGTAACTTTATTTTAGCCTAAGTTTCTAAATCATTTGGTTGTTTTTAAATATATATTGGTTTCTTTCAATTAAGTTTGGCTAAATTTCATAATAGTACTTTTCTTTTAAATGAAAAAACTATATTTGAAAATAAAACTTCATAAACGCAAACATCCCATAATGCATTGACGCAATCGACACCAAGCACTTGAATGCATCCTACTGAATCCTCACATGGAACAAGTCATCGCCTCATTGACTACCTTACGACGTCATGCCTCTCCATGTCACAGTGATGAGTGAGGTGTAAAATTGTCCAATTTTTATTTTTTTTAAATTAAATTTAGTTTTTAAGAAATAAAATCCCTTATGTTGGATTTATGTGACATCCTTATCATCGTTCACCAATAATAAAAAAAGCCCATTTTCATTTTTCAGAAAATAAAACATATATTTTTTTATTTGTAGAAAAATAAATTTAATAAGCATTTTTTTTAAACATTACAAAACTTTATAAAAATAGTATAAAAAATTAAAAAATAACGTCAATTCAATAAACTTTGACTTTCCAATGAAAAATATATCCTTGGGTTAATCTAATTTAAAGTAAAAAAAAATTTAATTAATTTACAAGAAAGTTAAGACAAAATATAATTATAAATATTTATAGGTAAAAGTTAATTAATAATATCAAAGTATAAACTATGTGTTGGTTGAAGTTGATAAAGTGAATGCCACCAATATATAACTATTATTTTGTTATGCATCAATAAATAATCATCCACACATATATGCACAACATAATCAACACACAATTTTTACGTGAAAACTCAAATGGGAGAAAACCACGGAATGATTCTTTATAGTGAGAAGTAATACATTCAAAGAAGCACCGACTTCCTATGTTTACTAGCACCAACTGGAAGGAAGTACCAACCCCTGTGTTTTCTCCAACACCAACTGGAAGGAGGCACCAACAACCTGTCGCTTTGTTTTACATGCACCAACCTGAAGGAAGCTACAACTCCATGTCTCCTTGTAGTTTTACAGGCACCAACCTAACGGAATCTTCAACTCCCTATCTTCTTGCGTCGTCCGACCACCCTGATGTCCAATATATTTTACTGCCTTGCTAAACTTCACCTCTGCGCACTTCTTCAGGTCTTCTCATGATGCTTCAGGTCTTGTCATGATGCCACAACCAAGGAAGGACTGGCTATAAAGAAGTCAAAATTCTTCATGTCTTCATATCTTGTTGATTGCATTCTGGCAAAGCTCCCTTTCCCTAAGCTAGGATGCATATGGGAGAAACCCAACACCCCAGTATATACCGCTTACAAGATACTTTGGGCCCAAAATTATAGGATGCACTATAAAGTCATATGTGAAGAATTCATTATACCTCTGTATGAGCAAATGTTTAGTGAAGAACCTAATTGCTTATCAGAAAATGCCATGGTAGTTATGGAGAATTATGGTGACTTCTACTTTTCATACAATGGTAGTTATATCAAAATTTACGGAGGCACTAAGCCACCATATATCTTACCCAGGTATGCCACTGATTACATAGTCTTGAAGGAAGCAGTTAGACAGGTTTTTCTCGATGGAGTTGGAGGATTTTTGAATAAATTGAAAAAGGATTCATTTCCTTCGTTGCCTTTCTATGTCGGATCCTATAAATTCTTAGGGGTTGCACTAGCAGAAGAGTTCATTCGGGAACTAAAAGGCTCCCACTTCGGGGAAGCAATTTTTCATAGAAATGATGGGTGGAACAAGGTTGCAGAACATTGCAAAGAGTTACACGCCCACTTTGATTATTCCCATTACTATGATGACAATGAGGAGGTCTACAGGGGAATTAGAAACATGACTGAGTTTCAAATATGTCATCATAGAGATGAAGCTATTCCGAGCTCCGCTGCTATCCTGAATCCCCAAGGGGCCAAGTTGTAGAAAGAAAAGGATGTAGCAGAAGCTCTAGCCAATGAAGAACAAAGACTTAAGGAGGAGGTAGATAGAACCCATAAATAAGCTGCCGATAAGCTAAAAAGAGAGCAAGAACAAGCTCTTAAGCTTCAGCAAAAAGAAACTCTCAAGCTTTAGCAGGCAGAGACTCTTAGACTACAAAAGGAAGAAGCCCATAGGCTTCAGGATCAAATGTTAGAAGAGGCAAAATTGCAACAAGCTGCTAAAGAGCAGGAAGAAAGGCAGGTGGTAGAAAACTAGCTAAAGGCTGATGAGGAAGAAAAATGGCATAAATTCGAAGAAGAAAATAAGGCAAATGAGGATGCACAAGCTAATACACAGGACCTAGATGTCACCTCACCCCAAACAATGCAGACCCCTCCCACTAAAGACAATGTTCCCATAGAAAATATCCAGCTGATCCCCTTTACTCCATCAAAAGATCACACTGTGTCCCAATGGAATAGATTTGTGTACAACAGAGACAGGAAGTCTATTTTCCTGAAATCCGAGACAAGGTTGAAGAGGCTTTTCGAGTCAGATATCATCACCCATCGGGAAACCACTATTATGCAGAACACAAATAAGGATTCTGTGGCCATGGCATCTGCTACTGTAGCCCCAACAAAAGCGAGCGAAGGTAATGTAATTAAAATGGTAAGTGAATTCGAGTCAACCAAGAAAAGGGCTCGTAGGTTGCAGCACACCGTGGCAAACGAGCAGTCCTATAGGGAACTCATAGTAAATAAATATGATCACCTTCTATTTGATCACAAAGAGTTGTCAGAAAAATACCAACACCTGGAAGAGGAGAAGGAACACCTGACAGTCCAAATGATGGTGCTTGAAGCAGAAAAGAATGACTCTAAAGCCAAGGTTGTTCAATTAGAAGAAGATAAGCAGTTGTTGGTTGAGCAGCTAGAGCAAGCTAAGAGAAAAACAATGGATATGGCTCCGTTTCATGAGCAATCTTTTAAGATGCTTAAGAAAATGGATGAAAAGCAAGAGCTGCTTACTGAAGAAGTTTGCAAGCTGAAAGCAATGCTGGACAGAATGAAGGGCATCAACATAGAAGCTGTTAGGCTAAGAAACAAGTACACGCGGGTAAAAGTGGATATTTTATGGAAAATAGAATGGAGAGAAGGGAAAATGGATTTCCCCAAACACCTACCACTCAAATCTATTGCCGATTTTAAAGAAGATGTAACCTTCATGGAATTCTGTAGGAACTGCGGTTCCAAATTAATGACTGTGATTTAGATGACGATGGGAAAGTGCAATAACCTTTATCAAAAGATTCAAGAAGTTCATGAAGAATGCAAGATTATGTTTCCCTAGACTCTTGAGGAATTTCCAAGTAAAGAGCAGCACCTCTCTGATTTAAAAGATGAGCCGAGTGTTCAAATGGAGTACGTGAGAAGAATTGATGTGTTGACCACAGATGATCTCCATCAATGTGTCATGCTACCTTCAGTACACGCTTAGATGTTCCATGAAATTTTCCAGAAGGAAATAACAGAAATGCAGGACATCGAGGCAGAGCTCGACAAGTATGTGACTTCAAAGAAAATCTTGCTCCCTTCGCCAGCAAATGTTGTTTTAAGGGACACTGGTGTATGGTTTAGCTATATAGCAGAGGAAGAGAAGAAGTTAGCAACAGTAGCATTAACCAGCAAAGGCATATCATCTACATCAGAGGCACCAATCGAGGCAGAAATACCCTGTGGGATGAGCACTCCATCTTTAGCAGAGGCACCACCCCAAAGCTAGCTAGGCAGCCATAATACATTTTTTTTGTTTTCTTTCCCTATTATTGAATTATGAAGTAAAAGGGGACAGTTGCCCTTTTGTAAAGGGAAGTTATGAGTCACCTCATTTTGTAGAAAGCATTTAAAGAAAAAATTAAAAGAATTAAAGAGGGAGACACGTGGCAGCCCTAGAGAAATTTTGTAAACTTGTAAATAGTTAGTCAGTGAGTAGTACTAGGGACTTTTGGCAGGTGAAAGACATTTTCTATCTTGTACGTGAATTACTTCTCTGCATGTATAAGGAACTCGATTTTGCCTAATGAAATCCTGGGGAGACTACATTTTATCCTGAAAGATGCATTAAATGTTTACTGGATCACTCTCATATCATCCATATGCTGTGAGATCTTTCTTTACTGTTGTGAATTACTTCTCTTTAATGAATGATTCTTCTATTTTCTGTGCAAAGATATCTCTCTCAAATGCGTAATGGAATGTATTAACTGAATTAAAGCTATCTTTAATATCTTTTGTATTCTGATGTAGATGGATCTTTATGATTGAATAGCTATCTGTCTGATCTTCAGATGTTTCTTTCAGTTTATTGCTCATCTTTACAGTTTGCTCCTTGGAAGGATAGATTAAATTTGCTTTCACAGTTTTAGATTAATTTAGATTAGCTACCTGCATTTAGCTTAGGGCACTTGCATCTCATCTTTAAAATAAAATAACTAAACGGTGGATCGGGCTGCAACCAGTGCAAGAGTAAGAATCTTTAAATCTTGCAATAGCCGGAACCATTAACCGGATGGATTCCCTACATCAAACGGTCGAAGATCTAATTGGGACTTTCTACCGGGGAGAATCCCTTGCTGATTGATGCTACGATTTTCGAGGCATCAACAGGTAATTAGACCACCCTATTGGGGTTCGGCCTTGTCAACATTATGTTATGTCGTTAAGTTAAGGCCGACCTTGTAAAGGTTATTAGGCAAGTCAAGTCAAGTATAAATAGAGTGCGGGAGGCACTCTATTTGATCATTCACATTCTCATTCATACTCTCATTCGAGAGTGGTGCACTTGTGGAGGAGGAGAAGCTACTGCTAGGAGAAGAATATCTCTTATGCTTGGGTTGTATCATTTCTCTATATATCTCTGAGGAAGTTGTGGGGTTTTTTACCTTCTTGGTTTTCCTCGGTGAAACTCTATGTCTCTTGTGTGCTTGCATTATTCTGTCCATGTTTGATATGCTGTAGATATGCTATACATGTTA
Organism: Larix kaempferi; assembly: GCA_027924585.1. NCBI lineage: Eukaryota > Viridiplantae > Streptophyta > Pinopsida > Pinales > Pinaceae > Larix > Larix kaempferi. The sequence continues at coordinate 31,754,363 of BSBM01000195.1, read as the reverse complement.
TTCTCTCAATTAAGATCCTAGATCATATTGAAATTCTAAAAAAAATAACATGGTATCAGAGCTAGCCTGAAATAAGGCATGGTATGGAATTTATGACACTTGTTGCACTTGCGAAGCTAGGGCTTGATATACAAAAAAACCAGTCATCATAGAACATTAGATATAAATCCATTTTGGAGAAGGTTCGGGATCTGAAACTTTTACAGGTCGAAGATAATATCCCAATGTACCTTGTGTCGAAAGAACAACTTCTAATTTGGTGTACTTTGTGTTTTATGGTTTGTACAATCTAGGGTTTCTTCCTCTTCCAGATCTCAGTCATAAACAGGTGACCTAGGAAAAAAGGTCACAACTTGGGCTAGAAAGATCCAAATGAAATTTTGTAAATAGTTACAAGTAGGGAACGGACTATACTTTCACAAGCCGAAGGTTTAGAGGCCGAAAGTGAACCAGTGACACGTGGCACTCCGTACAGGTTCGCTCTCCTATTTTATCCCATAAACATGTCACATTGCGACACTTGGCACAGCTCTCTCTTAGAGAATCCATTTGAGGTCATACCTATGGGGTTGGAATTATAATAGGTCAAGATACCACAAGAAAAAATTTCAGACCCTGTAGATCTGAAATTTTGGAGTTACACTAGAAACAATCAGGTGCATATTTCTGTCAAAATAGAATTGGATTTTGAACACCTTCATTCATGGCTCCGGGAATTTAGGGCTTCAAAGAAGGTTGGAATTTTTTGTATCGGAGACCATGGATGGATACTCCTCATCAAAATCAAAATTTAGAGACGAAGATCAAATTTTTTGGTTGGGTAGAAGGCAAGGTTGATCAAACCCTAGTTCGGGACTTTGATCGAAAAAGTGAAAAATTAGGGCTTCTACAAAAATGGGAATTTTTTAAATCCGTGACCATAGCTGGAAGCTCCTTGGAAAAATTGAAGTTTAGAGCTTTGGATCAAACTATTTTTTTTGGTGAAGCTTTGGGAAACTCAAAACCTAATTCAGGGTCCTCCCAAGTGAATCCATAAATCTAAAAGGCAATTTTGGGGGGTGAAACTTTGTAGTTTTCAAATTTTGAGTATACCAGCTTGACCAGCTCAGAACGGCACATCTTTCTATCCTTTCAGAAGTTTGAAAGTCAAAGTTTGATTTTTTAGGGTTTCTTTGACAAACCCTAATCTAGCTCCAGATCGAGTTTCAGCAAATCAAAGTGGATTGGGTTAATCCTAGAAGAGAATGGATTGGCTAAAACTCGATCTGGAGCTAAAATAATTGCTTCAGAGGGAGATGAGGCTAACACCTTACTTAAGAAGATTACAAGCAATCTCAACAGGTATGACTTATCCAGGTATGTTTCGAAATGTGTTCATGATTAAGTTTATAGTATGTTTGTCTTCATTAAGGTTGGTACAATCTTGATTAACTTGAGACTTGTGGTATCACCTTAATAAAATTATGAATGCATATATTCATTGATTAGGGTTTTGACACTTATGATTGTACTAATGCATTGTGGTGTTGTATGAGGTTGATGTTGTTCGCTAACATAAAAGGTACATCAAGAAAGACAAATCATGTTCTAGTTGAAGAACATATGACCATGGTGACATGAAGACAAAGATTCATCCATTGTCATGGATCACATAGAAGCTCTACTTATGAGGTATGTATAATTTGGTTCTACAATGCTTAACCTATGAGATATGCAGGTTACTAGCACAAGTCATTAAAGAGAACAAGAAGACATTGCTAGACATAACTAGCAAATATGATAACCAGGTATGTTCTTCCTATATCAAGTTAGAATCCTACCTTGTGTTAGGATCTTATACTGTTGTATGGTTGATAATGATTATTCATGAAGTTAGAAATGTAAGTAATCAAGGGTTTATGCATATTATGTCTCTTACATTGATTGATGATATGACTAGCCAGAAAAGTCTTTTGGTCAAATAAAGGATATGCATGAGTAAAAGAAGTATTCCCTGAAACATTGAATACTAATGCTTATTATCTATGTTTGAAATGATCATGACTATACATGGTTAAGATTATTGTGTTTTGACAGTATTAAGATTATACTAATGAATGTATGATTATGTATGAGGTATCGAGTATAACACAATGATGATACTAGTAAGCATGCATAGTGATCGAGGATGGATATAAGTTCAAGGACAGGTAATCCAGGAAGCAAAGATCAAGAGGGAGAACAATCCAGTAGTTCCTGCAAGGAAACAAAGATTGAGAGGGAGTCCACCCTACAACCAAACAAAGATAAGTATTTGAATTGTCATTTCTTGCATATTTGTTTGTTTAAATAATATTGTTCAATGATGTATATGCTTATGTTCCTAGACTTAGGGTATGTATTATGCATATTAGAATAATTGCATTAATGAACAGTATACTACTAATATGCATGTGATGGGTAAGTGGCCTATGGCACTGTACAACATTCCATTGCTACTTATCTAGAATGAAACCTCTTTGCTGACATGTTTGGAGTAGTGCAAACTCTTAACAATGTTTTGGTAGAGATTGGAAGGCATCTAGAAAGTTATGGGATATGGATCAATGTTGTATTGAAGCATTGGCTAAAATAATTGCATGACTATATGACATATTTCTTTATGTGTAAGAATTTGTTCTAAAAAATATGATAAGTTTCTAATCATGCAATTTAACTTGTTTTGTAGGAAAGATCGTATACGAGCACCTACAAAAGAAGGACTACACCATTTGTTCTAGCAACAAAGTTATCTATTGAAGATATTGAATATATTGAAGTTCCCAGGATCTGGGAAGAATGCCATGATCCGCCAATCATGAAGAATGATGTTTGGGATGTGGTCCCAATACCCAAAGGGAAGTATGTTGTGACTTCCAAGTGGATCTATAAGATCAAGCATGCTGCAGAAGGCATCATAGAGAAATACAAAGCAAGTGATGAAATGGAAGATACACTAGATGGATGTCAAGACAGCTTTCTTGCCTGTTGTTCTTCAGATTGATGATACTTCGAGGAAGAAGTGATGGGACACATTTGCAGGAGCCATTCCAAGCATGGTGAAAGGAGGATCCTTCCCATGGCTAGGGATGTAAGCATTGTGTGATGAGCATCAGGATGATGCTCCAATTATTGCTTTGTATATGCATCATGTTGGATGCTGGATATGATCAATTGGATCATGTATTTGTATATGCATCATGTTGGATGTTGGATATGATCAGTTGGATCATGTATTTGTATATGCATCATGTTGTATCCTTGTTATGATCAGTTGGATCATGTTTATGTATATGCATCATGTTGGATACTTGTTATGATCAGGTAGATCATGTATGATGATATGTATCAAGTGGATACATTGTATGATCAGGTAGATCATGTATGATGATATGTATCAGGTGGATACATTGTATGATCAGGTAGATCATGTATGATGATATGTATCAGGTGGATACATTATATGATCAGGTCGATCATGTATGATGATATACATCAGGTAGATACTTGGTATGCATCAGGTGGATGCACTATATGATCAGGATGATCAAGGATGATGAGCTTCAAGGTGTTGCTCCAGATGATATGCATCAGGATGATGCTGTGATGATGATCAGGATGATCATGTGATGATGTATCATCAGATGATTGGGTCCTTAATGTACCTAACAAATATGAGACCAAATATCTGCTTTGCGGTGAACACCTTGAGCAAGTATTTGACAGATCCGAGACATGTTCACCTGATAGGTGCAAAGCATATTATGAGGTACCTAAAGGGTACAGTTAACTATGGGCTCAAGTATGAGGTGAATCAAAATTTTAACCTCGAGGGTTATGTTGATTCAGATTGGGAAGGTAGTGCCATTGATCGGAAGAGCACTTCGGGGTGCTGCTTCAGTATGGGATCCGGTATGATCTCTTGGTTTAGCAGGAAGTAGTCCTGTGTGGCACTGAGTACAGCCGAAGCAGAGTATGTTGTAGCTTGTTTGGCTAGTTGTGAGGCAGTATGGCTTAAGATGCTACTATCTTATTTGTTTTGATCTCCAGTTGAGTGCTACTTGTATATATTGCAACAACCAGAGTTGTGTGAGAACCCAGTGTTCCATGACAAGCCGAAGCACATTGAGATCAAGTATGTTGCGACGGATGAGCAGATAGTCGATGTTTTGACCAAGCTACTTGCCAGAGTGAAGTTTGAATACTTCAGAGGGAGACTTGGTGTACTTCAGATCGAGATACGTTCCAAGGGGAAGTGATGAGTCCGGAGACACAAATGCACACGAGCCGTTCCGACATGATGGTAGGTTGGTCCTATCATGGTCGTTGATGTAAGTGCTGGTCCATTCTCACATAGTGGTAGGTTAGTCCTCCTATGGTGCAAATGTAAGGGTTGGGACATTCTCACATAGTGGTAGGTTAGTCCTCCTATGGTGCAGATGTAAGGGCTCGGCCATTCTCACATGGTGGTAGGTTAGTCCTCCCATGGTGAGCTGTAAGGGTTGGACAGACTTTTTTGACATGGTTGTAGGTTGGTCCTCCCATGGTCGTTGATGTAATTGTTGGGCTTTTCCAACATGGTGGTAGGTTAGTCCTCCCATGGTCGTTGATGTAATTGCCAAGCTTTTTCGACATGGTGGTAGGTTAGTCCTCCCATGGTCGTTGATGTAATTGCTGAGTCGTTCTGACATGGTGGTAGGTTGGTCCTCCCATGGTTGTTGATTAAAGTGCTGTGAGCCTTTCACAGATGGTAGTAGGTTGGTCCTCCCATGCTGGTGAGTGTAAGTGCTGTGTGTGTGCATATGGGTTGTGCTCCGTGGACGATGACGATGATCTGAAGACGATGATGTGATAGTATGGTACACAGGTTTTGCAGATGCATATGATCAGTCCTCAGATGCTCTTGCAGGTTTTGCAGAGGCAATGTAATCAATCCTAGGAGATCTTGCAGGTTTTACAGAGGCATTGTAATAAATCCTGAGGTGTACCTACTTGATGGCTTGCTCGCTGAGATGACATTATCAGTATGACAATGAGTATCAGGATGATATTCCGTGGCCATGGACAGGCTGTGGAGTTGCATGTAAAAGATCCTAGGAGATCTGATAGGTTGAGCAGTATGCTCATAATCAGTCCTGGGATGCTCTTTCGAGGTTTTGGCTTAACGCGCGTAATCAGTCCTAAGGATTCCACAGTATGGCTAGTGATGATGACGACCTATAGGTGGTGGGCCTACATCCAGTATGAAAAAGCACTGGCTCTGTAGAAATTCCAATGACGAGTAGATTGGAGATTGATTGAGATAGCAGCAGCAGTGACGATGACAATGATTCGATGATGATGATCCAGTGACGATGATCCAGAGAAGAAGACTTGTGCTAGTAGATCTGTGTCGAGAAATACCTTCCTAGTTAAGAGGGAGTGTTGATGTATTTGTAACTTCGGAATGTATTTCATATATGTATATTGTATTCCTATAGAGATGTTAGTATTCCTATATACAGAAGTGTTTTTATTCCTATAGAGATGTTATTATTCCTCTATACGGAAGTGTCATCATTTATATTGTAAGTGTCATAACTTATACTTGATGGGTTATTAGACCAACTTGGTGGGGTCGGCCCTGTATAAGTCATGTGGGTCAAAGGGTTGTTATACCACCCTATTGGGGGTCGACCCTGTTAGCATTATGTTATGTAGTTAAGTTAAGGCTGACCTTGTAAAGGTTATTAGGCAAGTCAAGTCAAGTATAAATAGAGTGTGGGAGACACTCTATTTGATCATTCACTTTCTCACTCATACTCTCATTGGAGTGTGGCACACTTGTGGAGGAGGAGAAGCTGCTGCTAGGAGAAGACTATATCTTATGCTTGGGTTGTATCATTGCTCTATCTATCTCTCAGGAAGTTGTGGGGTTTTTCACCTTCTTGGTTTTCCCCGGTGAAACTTTGTGTCTCTTGTGTGCTTGCATTATTGTTTCCATGTTTGATATGCTGTAGATATGTTGTACATGTTATTATCTCAATTAAGATCCTAGATCAGATTGAAATTTTGAAAAAATTAACAAGGACTCTTCCAGTCATGATTGGATGGAGTATTCCCTTTTCGTAAGTAGTGCCCCCTGGTCCAAAAAGGGGTAAACTATCACAAGGAAGACAACCGTTCAAATACTTTAGCAAGCATGAACGTGACAAGTTCGCTTGGCGATCTTTTCGTATTTTGAGAGCCTAAAAAGAGCTCAAAGATAGAGTCCGGGGGGGTTCCTTTTCCATAGGAGTTTAACAAGCCCGAAAAAGTGATAAATCATAACTCGGTGACTTATTCTCATGGTTTTACGAGCACGACAAAGAACAACAAGTTAGCTCGTCATCATTAAATAACCGAATTCTAATGGGTGAAAATAACAACAAAAATATTCAATGGGTTGTTCATACCTAACAAAATTTATGAGATGATCACTACAATGTGAGAATGGTGCAAATATAAACACTTAACGTCTTCTGCATGCTTGAAAACTAGGCCAAAAATAGTCAACCGGGTATTAAAATGCAGTAAATAATCCAAACTATAGAAAATAACCCATAAAGCATTTAAATTTGAAAAAAGAATATTCCCTTTTTGTTTATAAAATAGGAAAAATGACCAAAAATAGTTACCATTTTCATTTGCCAAGTTTGGGGAGAAGAAAGTGCCATTTGGAGCTGATTTTCATTTGTCGATTGCCGAAGCTACGATTGACCATTTCACAAACCGTTAGGAGCAAGTAAACCTAGACCTCATCCAACATCTTCCTAGTGGATTACAATTTTGTTTCTTGTTTATTTTTTGGGTTTTTGGGTTGATTTATGAGGGGATTTTGCTCCCTTGGGTTGTTGCAAGCCTCGTTCCAACGACTTCCTGGTATTCTGCGACATTATTTGTCATGAATCCAAAACAAATTCCCCCTGAGCTGATAAGCTCCCCGGTGGGTGAGTATAACACCTAGGCTTCTGAGGCAAGGTTGCGGGTATGCCGACTAGTGCCGTCTACAAATCCGTAAGAAGTTTCCATCTACACACGTAGATAGAACATGGTATAAGTAATGAAACAAGACCTAAGAATGAAAAAATAAAAGCGTCACACCACACAAAACACACATCATGTACATTACATACAAAAGGTCTATGCATGACAGATTCAGGCATAGTACTTATTCAGGTAGAGCCTATTGCAAGGCTCACCCAAAGATATCCCGTCATAGTCTTCTAGCTCATAGGCTCCCTTCTCCAGGACACATTTTACTATGTAGGGTCCATGCCACATGGACTGAAACTTTCCTGCCCCTAGCTTATCATGTCTCTGGTAGTATGTGAGGACCAAATAACCCTTGTTATACATGCGAGGTTCTACCGACTTGTCATACTGTGCTTTGAGACGTTTCTTATCTGCCTCATTGGAAAGAGTGGCATCGTGACAAGTCTCATCGATTTTTTCCAGGTAGAAGAAGCATTCTTCCTCAGCAGTAGTGTTAGGGAGAAGTTCAACTGTGGGTTTGAGGGACAGAATCTCGCACTCAATTGGTAGTACAGCCTCCAATCCATAAACTAATTGAAAGGGGGTAAATCCAGTGGCAGTTTTGACGGAAGTTCAATAATCCCATAGTGTGGAAAAGAGAATGTTGTGCCAATTGGACTTGTGCGTACCCACTATGCATTAGATCATGGTTTTCAAGACCTTGCTAATGGCCTCTACTTGTCCATTGGACTACGGGTAGTATGGTGTTGAGTTTTCATGGCGAAAACCCAATCTAGTGCTTAATTCGTCAACCATGTGGTTGATGAAGTGAGAACCATGGTCAGTGACTATAGCTTGAGGAACTCCGAACCGCGCTATAACATGATTGAACATGAAGAGTGCGGCGGTTTTGCCGTCGTCCGTGTATGTAGGCATAGCATCGGCCCACTTTGTAAAGTAATCCACGGCTACTATGACGTAACCATGCCCCCCAATCGAGGTAGGCTTTCAGTGCATGAAGTCAATGCCCCATTTAGCGAAGGGGACAATGGAAATAACTGGTTGTAATGAGGCTGGGTGGGTTCACTTCTTAGTTTGAAAGTGCTGGCATGGAGAACATTTTTTGATGGCCTCGATACAATCTATAAAGATAGATGGCCAATAATATCCTGCGGGAAGTATCTTCTGGATTTTAGCCATCCCAAAGAGATGACCGCCACATGCCCTAGCGTGACAATCATTTAAGACATGTTCAACCTCCTCATAGTGAGACAACGTTGAAGAATAGAATCAATGCCATGATGGTACAAGGTATCGCTGACGATTAGGTAATACTTTGCATGGTGGCATATTTGAAGATGGTTGTTACAAGACAGTTGTGGGATGAAACGTTGGGTTTGAAGATATAAGGTGATATCTCCATACCACGGATCAGCTGTGCTGATGAGGAACAATGATTCGTCTGGGAGAGAATCATTGGGCTCAAATTCGACATCAGCGCGGGAAAGATCACAGTCAGCTCAGCAAACACCAAAGACTTTTTAGACTTAGCCTTTTCGAATACGAGATCAAATTCCTGCAGTATCACGATCCAGCATGAATACTTGCCCCCAAGTACCTAACGTGTCAAGATGTGGTACATGGGGTTGGAATCGGTGATGATGGTGTTGGTGCAAAGCAAGATGTAATGTCGAAACGTTTGGACGGCAATAACTGCCACGAGAGTGAGTTTCTCAACATGTGAGTAACGCGTTTCAGTGTCAATGAGACCCTTACTTAAGTAATATATCACATGTTCCTAGGCGTTATTGTCTTCTTGTACCAAGACCATGGCGATCATGGTGGCAGAAGCAGAAAGATAAAGGATATAATCCTTCTAGTAATTGGGCGGTTGGAGCACAGGGGCATGCGTGATAGCATGTTTGAGACTATTTAAAGATTATTGCGCTTGGTCGTCCCAAATGAATGAGACGTCTTTCTTGAGTAGTCTCATGTAACCTTGCATCTTTTGCGCGAAATTACAGACAAAACGCCTTAAATAAGTTTCCTTCCCTTTCAAACTTTGAAGTTCTATAATGTCGGTGGGAAGTGGGAGAGCGACTATGGATTCCACCTTTAAGGGATCAATGCGGATCCCATCTTTCGATACAATGAAACTAAGGAGGCGTCTAGAATCAACATAGAAAATACACTTGTGAGGATTCAGGAGGATGTTATACCGCTTGGATCTAAGGAATACCACCATCAGATGGTCAATGTGGTACTCGTGCTGCCATAAATGGGCAGGTAGATCATCCAAGTAGGGTTCCACAAAGTCCTTCACATCATGAAAGGAATACGACATGGCCCGTTGGAATGTGGCACCAGCATTTTTAAGACCAAAAGGGAGGTTGCGATAAGCAAACATACCCCAAGGATAGATGAAAGCTGTCTTGTGTTGATCAGCTGGGTGGATCTGAATCTGGTTGTAGTCGGAAAATCCAACCATAAAAGAGAAAATGACTCTTCCAGCACAATTCTCAATGATCTAGTCGATAAAGGGAGTCGGGTAATTGTCCTTAGGAAAAGCCTTGTTAAGATCTCGATAATCGATGCAGACACGAATGGTACCCTAATTTTTAGCTAGAGGGACAACGTTTGAGACCCATTGTGTCAACGGGACAGGGTAGATAAAACCAACTTTCAAGAGATTCTCAATCTCTGCCTTGATTGCCGCAGTCTTTTGGGGGTGCACAGGTTGAAACTTTTTCCATACTGGTTTAGCATTAGGATAGGTTTGAATCATGTGTGAAACAATAGTGGGGTCTATCTTGGGCATCTCCTCGTAGGTCCAATAAAACACGTCTCAAAATTGCTTGAACAAGGCCATGAACGTTGTAATCTCTTCAACGGAACACTTCTAGCCTAAGCGAATGTGTTCCACTACACCAGGAGTAATCGATATGTCGACTGAAATGGTGGGTTCAATGTTGGCCAAGTTGTTTTCAGAGTCCTTTTGAAACGTAAGTATTGAGGACTGAGAGCAAGGGTGGACATCCAGTGTAAAAATGGTGGTGATGCTATTCTCCATAGTGTCCAATGAAGGAAGGAAAGATGATCGATGATGGAGGTCTTCCCATGGCGTGTCATCTACAGTCATGATTTTCATAATGGAATCATCAGAATGAAAATTTTGGAGCAGATTATCAGGTAGGGATGATGTCTGGTGTAGATAACAGGAGGTGGAAGCCACAACTAAGTGGTCCTCCGAGGCTGACTGGATAGCCTCGTAAGTGAGTTCAGCGGGTGAAAGAGGCATAATGTCTCCAATCATGTGTGTAGTGGCTTCATCAGGTACAAGGCATGGATCAGTAGAGTTGGGGATAGATGATATCCAGGAGGAGATCATGTTCACCGTGGCAACATGATTTGGGGGGTCCGAGGTTGGAAAAACGTCCATAAGGGATGAGTCCTTGATGAGGCCAACCCCCAAGCTCTCATATGGGTGCGAGGATTGTCCAAGTAATGGAACATTATCGCCCGGATTAGTAGCAGTGTTAGGTGTATAGAAATCCAGTTGGTCAACAGTAATAATTCAGCCTTGATGGGGGAATTGTACTATGCGAAAGATAGATGATGTGACCGCATTCATGGCACAAAACCAATTATGACCAAGCAGAATATTATAATCGAATAGTGAAGCTACCACTTCCACGTTAATGGTTGCGGCCTTGCCCCCGAACTCGACTGCTAATGCTTGTAACAACCCATGAGGTTGAAAGTCACATCCGTCGAATGCTTTCAAGGTGGTGGGAGAACAATTCAACTCGGGAGAGCCAATGGCTCTCCAACACGAAATCGACATGACTGAGGTAGAGGCACCTTCGTCTAAGATGGTACAATGGATTGTCTTCCCAGCAATGTTTGTGGTGACTTGAAATGCCAATTGTTGGGAAAGCCTTGATTTAAAGTATTCCAGCCGGAACATGATGGTATTAGAAGCATCCGGATCAACCGCACCAATGGAAGCGAGGAGAGTCTTGCGTTGGTTAGGACAGTTCTTCAAGACCATAAGCATCAACATAGCACAGAGAGCTTGTGCCAGGTCCTCTACAATATTGTAGTTCTGAGCGGCCTGAGCATTGGGATTGAAAACAACTTTTTGAATCGTGCTCTTGGGCAGATGCAAAACTGACTCTAAAGAGGGCCTCTCAATGGTGAGAGAAGCATGCAGTATGGTGAGGTCGGGAATTGGAGTGGAATCTTTTTTAGTATTACTTCCAATGGGTTCCTTCAGTGGGATGGAGTCATACGAGTGTGAACTTGTGCTCAAGTTGACGGTCTCACTATGCATCATGAGAACATGCACGGTGGAGGATGCTTCTCCTTGGGAAGGAGAGGTGTGTGTGATTAGTTGCTGGTTCTGAGTGGGGAAGGGATCGTTGAGAACTGCAGTAGTAGAGTTTCCCTTGAGAAACTTCTGAACTCGTCCCAGTGGGGACATTCCTTAGAGAAATGGTCTCCACCGCATAGTCAAAAAGGATACTTCAACTTCCTCTTATGTTTGGTGTCCTTGGGAGTGGGCTTGGTCTCCTACTAATTGAAATATTTATTAGGTTTCCCTTTGTTTTTCTTTTTACCACCGGAATTTTGAGATGAAGTTGATTGCATAGAATTTACCTCTTTGGTCGAGGAAGGAGTAGTGGACTTGGCAGTGCTGTTTCCAACCTGTGGTGGTGATGGGGAAGAACCTTGGGGGTTCGACGAGCCACCAGTTTGAGGAGAAGGCTGGGAGTTAAGGGAACCAATGATGCCATCGGCCTGTGGTCCCTTGGGTGGTTTCGCGGGATCATACGTAGGGCAAGGTGCGTTAGGAACATTTTCATACAATGTGTCAGATTGAGCATAGACCAAGTCTAAGTAATGGGCACGATAAATAGCCCGTTCCTCAGTGACGAATCCTCCCATAGCTACATCTCGAGCTACGATGAGTAAAAGTGACTTTTTGAACCAATCAGCTAAGAGTTGTTCTGATATATGAGCCTTAATAAGACATCGTCTTTGCCACCATTCATGAATATGATAGGAAATATGAGTGGCAGTGTTCTGGCGAAGGGAGGTTAATAAGTCTGTACCAGTCTCATAGCGAATGGGAAACTGGAAGTGGGTCAAAAATGACATAGCAAGAGATCGAAAATAAATGACGACTGCTGGAAGAGGACTTAGTCTTTCCCAGAACCACAGTCCTTTACTCAGCTTCTGAAAAATGTGGAAAATAAAAAACTTTGGCTTTTGAATGTAACTGGCAGAAGTTCTCAAACATCTAGTTATGATTAAACTACGAGTACATTATTCTAGTTTCCTCCACTTTCTTTATAGAAAACATATAAGAAACCAATTTGGTCAGGGAATTTAACTCATTGAAAGAGTTGTTGTTTTGATAAGATAATCGACCATAATTATGCTAGCAGGGCTAGTGCTAATGAGTATTCACAAAATCAAGAAAATAGATGGATTCCCAATGTTACTACTCCAACTTTACTAGAGAAGCCTCAAGCCCAAACAATCTTGAGGCTTCTCTAGTAAACTACCAGTACATTATTCTAGTTTCCTCCACTTTCTTTATAGAAAACAAAGAAGAAACCAATTTAGTGGGGGAATTTAACTATCAAATGAAAGAGGATAACAATACCGGGGTGTACTAATTCACTATAACATTGTTGCATGCATGGTTGCTAATATTGGGAGCTCCATCTTTGTCTATGATAACGATATATTTGGTATATTGCAGGTGATAATTGTGAATTAAGCACACAGAGAATGGTAGGGTAAGCACGCTGTAATTCCCTCCTGCCATTACCAACCTAAAGAAGAGAGAGGGTCTTTCCAAACAAAAGATAGAGTATTTCTATTAGTCCTGGGGATTTGAGAGAGTTTCTCCCGACATACCTTAGCAGGACACTTATTTCCTCATAATGAATATAGGAAGATCAATCTTGGTCCCAATACGAGTCGGGATACTAACTCCTAATAGCCCAGGGAACCCATGGCCTTAACGTGGGATTTCTGCCTGCATAGATGGTACACCACATATCTTCACTGTATGGGGCTTTTCAGCTAAATACAAACATATTCTCTGTATATATATTTACATTTTGTTTGTTGCACATAGCTTTAGACAACTCTTCAATCGTTTTGAGGTTGGGTGCCATAGTTTTCAAAAGTGAGACAAATAGGCAAGGGTAGGGAAACTATCAAAAATTTAACATATGATATTGATGAAATAAAGTCATAGTTGGACCCATTGAATATAATTTAATTAATGAGATCCTACCACATCTCTTTCAATTAGGATAAGAAGCTCATTCAGAAAACAAATTGACACCAGCGAAGGAGGGACTATGGATTCATCATCTGTATCATGGATTTTAGTTATTTGCTGACACCTCTCGACACTTTATTTATCATCTTCTTGGTGCTAGTTTTGGTGTTCTCATGTCTGTCCAGGAATCCTTGGAACCGGGTGATCTATTTCTCGAATGGAATTCTCAAGGGATTGGACAAGTGGGTTGAATCCGCACTCCTTTCAACTGGATTGTGGAAGCCTCACAGGATACTGAGGTGAAATCATTGATACGGTTGGTATGGATGCAGTTGCGTATTTTAAATCCTAACTCATCTTGCTTTACTCACGAGTTTTGATTTAATCAATTTTGGATCTTAACTCAACTCGCTTTACTTAGGTAAAAAAAAATTGATTTAATAAAATTAAAACAAGTTCTTTTAACCTGTTTGCATAATGAAGATTGCGGGATCATAGGTTTTCAAGGACCATCATTAAGACTGGATCATGAAATACTGCATCTATAATTAGGGATGGAGTCCTTTTTTCCTTCTAATTTCTAAATTATATATACTTGTTATGTCCATTAAGAATAAAAACACAGAATTTTGGTCAGTTTTCTAATATTGCTTGATCTATCTTCAATCTGATTCTGTTTTGGAATCAATGCGACCAAGCTCCATAGCAAATTGTGTACAGAAATAATAGATATACTTTTTATTATTGTGTGAGTTTCCTACTTTCTTTAGGTACTTGTGGTTGTGTGTTTTTTCATTTTATTTAGGATTTACTAAGGCTATTGAATCATTTATTTGTGATTATTTTCTAGGTTAGGACCTAATTTGGTAGTTTCTAAATGTGCAGGTTGTAACTCTAGTCAAGATGATATTTCAAATGTAAGAATTTCTACAAAGTCAGGTTCACTTAGTATTTTTTATTCATTTAATATTTAGCATTTCACCTTTTCTTTCCATAAAGCTTACGTTAATTGCATATTTCAGATATGCAACTTGTGTTGTTCCAATCAACGCTTTCTTTACATCAAGTCTCTGGTAAGTGTTTTTAAATAATACAATTTATATCAATCTGCGAAGTAGAATAAAATTTAACTTGCAGAAATTCCATAAATTTCAATATTATCTAGATAGATATTTACAATTTTACACTACCAATAAAATTCATATTTTCTCTAAATGTCTTTGTGGATGCTATTTGATTCATACCTAACTGGAGAGCAAGTCACTATAGAGACTCTAGAGCAATGCATTAGGCAGTCATAAAATGGTACTATCCATTTCTATAGTTTCTGATCTTATATCTGTTTCTATTTCCAGGTTTGGCAATACTACATATCTTCATATTTCAGTGGCCTTCATTTAGATGCTAAAAGCCCTAAGTATGTATCCAATACTGCATATTTTCTATTTTGAAAATTCATTTTTTTCATTTACCTTTGCAATTGCTCTCAGATCAAATTAATTTATGAAATTCTCTCTGAAAGTCCTTGATATGCACCTCTACAATGCTAGTTGCAACCTTCCTGATGGCTGTTATCTGTGGTACCGACAAACTGAGATGTGATTTATTCCTTAATATGCTAGTAGTCAGTATTGGAGTTGTTGTTTCTTCATATGGAGAGATTCATTTCCACATAGTTGGAAGGGTTTAGTAGGTTACAGGCAAATTTGCAGAAGCTCTTCAATTGGTATTAACTCAAGTCCTCCTTCAGAAAAAGGGGTTGAGCTTAAATCCATCACTAGTTTGTCTTACATAGCTCCTTGCAGGTATTGTGTTCACCACTGACCATGCAATTATGGAGATTTTCAAGTGTTTGTTACTTGGAAAAGGGGATTTTTTCAAGTTCTGCTATTATAATTTATAGCATGATCTAAAATAGCCAATTATGGAAGCATATTCTTTAAAAACAAAGAATTGCATATGGCGTGCTTATCTTATTCTATGATCTATGAACGACATGACTGTCGTTTTTAATTTTAACATTTTTACAAAAAATAGTGATATCAAAGTATCTGCTATTGTGATAAAGTTTCATCTGATTATATTGTGATGTTGTTTCTTTCTGTCTTCTTATTTGACTTCTAACGTCTGTCTTTATGCTTTGGCCTTTGATATCATTTGTTTGTTTATTTGGGATGTCTATCTATGCTCATATCACAGATTTCATAGTCCTTGGATTTCATACAGAGTTATCGTCAGTTTGGAAAATCAGTCTTAATAGATGTTGATAGAACTGCAGATAACCTTTTAAAGAGGTATAACAAACTTAACAAATTAACCTTGGCATGCACATTTGGTGTGTCCATAGAGGTGCTCGAGGCTTCTTAGCTTGAGCTTCATGCATAATCATAGTATTCCCATGTTTATTTTTAGTTCTACATATTCTTAATAATTTAAATTTGTCAACCATGTACCCTTAATAAACTCATATGTCATACACAGAGAAATTTTAAATCATCAATATGCAAAGAAATTAATCCTCATGCTTAGCATTTTTCTAAATGATTCTTAGATATATACCTGTATGCATCTTCCTATTTTTCCAGTTTACCATGATAGGTGGAGGTTAAAAGTTTCCATGCTTCGCAGATATTCATTACATAATGGTTTTCTGTCTCTTTTTAAGTCTTGGGTTTGCTATGCAATACTAAATGACAAAACTCTTGAAACTGTTATCCTATTTATTTTCCTTATAATTTTTTCTTAAAGTAACATTGTTTCGTCCCCTCTATCATCTTAACTTTTTCTTTGTATTTTGCAGTTTCCTATTTCTTTTTGTCCCTTGGTATTTGTTGGATCAACCAGCAATGGAGCTTCAGCAGTTGTAGTTCAATTTTTGGATTTTTTTCTCAAATCCTCTTTGTGCATTGGCACTAAGCTTCTCCATTTTTCTTGTAATTGGGAAAACTAGAGAAGTCACTCTTAGAGTGGCTGGTGTTCTAAAGGATTGGATATTGATTGCGCTTTCAACAGTAGTATTTCCAGAGTCAGCAATCACAGGCCTCAACATAATTGGATATGCTATTGGTAATATACATGCTTTTGTCATACAAATGTATATGATTCTATTTCAAAATGTAATGTTGTCTTAATGTGTGCCTTATGCTGGAAAACTGTTGTTTGGATGCAGCTCTTTGTGGTGTGGTAATGTATAACTACTTGAAGGTGAAGGATGGGTGGGACATGAATAAATTGCCCATTGATGGTGCTACAGAAAAGTCAAAAGCATCAATCAAGGTATGCTTTTATGTGTATTTGAATTTTGTAGAGCTCATGCTAATTTTAAAATATGGTCCAATATGTGGAGAACCTTTACCCTGTTTTGTATGCTTGTAGAGCTGATCACCAGCAAGAACCAACTTTTGTGCAAGATGGTCCAATATAGCACCCGCTGCAATTTTTGATAAACTATTTCTCCTGGAAAGCAACAATGTTGTTTCGCCTTTCTGGTTTACAAGACTACAGTCAGCATCTACTTGACCTTGTTTTGCAGCAAGCATTAATGGAGTGTAACCATCCTTGTCAAGGGCATTGAATGCATATCCTCTTTTCAAAAGTTTCCCTATAGCCTCCAGATCCCCTTTCTGTGAAGCGTAATGCAGAGCTTTGAATTCCTCTCCTTTTAAGCCATATGCTAGAGTGGCATCCAACATAACATTTTCAAAAAGTTCTCTTTTTCCATGGGCTTGATCTAAACTAACTGTTGTTTCACCCTTCTTATTCTTCAACTTCAAATCAACTCTAGTGAATATAAGCACTTTGAAAGCCTCAACATGACCCTCTTTTGTAGCTATCATTGTAGCAAAAAATCCATGCATATCCTGCTCATTCAAATTAAGTCGTGACTGCTGTAAAAGTTTCTGAAGGACCAGAGAATCACCAAATCTGGCCATAAAATGAAGTGGAGAAAACACTTGGGGATTGTTGGAGTAAATGTTTTTCCCTGATTTTATTGCATCTGAAATAATTTGATGGATAGAAGAAACACAATTGTTTACTTCTGCTATGTTGACTACATTTTTCCCATCCATGTTTACTTTTGCCATATTTAGCTCCTGAAAATAACAATTCCTTGAAGCATTCTTGGTGATTAGCCATTACAGACAACATATGTGTAGTTTCTCCTCTCTTAGTCATCGCATTCAAATCACATCCATGCACTATCATCTACTTCAAAATAGTAAGACAACCCATTCTAGTTTCCATGTGTAGGGGGGCAAAATTGATGTCCATTCTTCATTCGTACACAAAAATTACCATTAGTTCCAGCATCCAAAAGTATCTTGACCTCCCCCATGTTTTGAAAAATTAGTGTTCTTCCCTGATGCTCACTATTGGGGGACAGGTGGTCCAACAAAATTATAAGAATAGTGCCACTGGCTTTATAGTATTCAACAACACACCATGCTTCATTATATGGTTCAGCTAAACCTGCCCCAACACGCAATTCTTCATTATATGGTTCAGGTAAACCATGCTTCCTTATGCTCATGAGCATTTTTCATCATGGCTATGGGCATTTCTTCAGTTGAAAATTTTATTCTCATATCAATCCACAAGGAATTCTATTTAAGGGTGCTAGCTCAATGGTAGAGCACCTGCCTTATAGGCAAGAGGTTGGTAGTTCGATTCCTCTGTTCTCTATATATATTCTGAAACAACTAAAAATAGATAAATGACTTAAAAAATGACCAAAATTTGTATATAAACAACCACCAGTACAACCTGAGAGATAACTGACCAAAAAAATGACCAAAATATGCATATAAATGACCACTTTTGAGTTCGAGATCGCTAGTAGCAAATTAGCGGTCATTTATCACGTGACAAAAAATGTGGTCACTAATTGTGACAATTAATGACCAAATATACAACCAGTTATATGACCACAATATAAGCTATAAATGACCAAGTTAAATATGGCCACATATTTGCTACCAGTGGTCACCAACTCAAAAATGGTCATTTATATGCGGATTTTGGTCGTTTTTTTTGTCATTTATCTCTCATTTTGTACTAGTGTTAGGTCCACTCCATTGATCATGTCCAAGGTCATAAGGCCATAATACCTCTAGGTACATAGTGCCTCAATGGATCTGGATTCCTTAATGGTTTCTTTAGGGATACAATCATGGTCGTATTCCCTGCAATGTCACTACCAAGGCCTTTGGACACCTACATAAGGCTCTTTCTTTCCACTTATAACTCTATTCAATGCCTTGAGATCCATCCCACTATGCAAAAACTCTTGATTGTGACCATATCCGACCATTATGCTAAATATTGACTTTACAAGGTGTATGTTATGGTTAATGGCTTTGATAACTTCCCATTACCTCAATAATATTCTGTTAGGGTATAGTTTTTTCAATTCTTCCCCAACCATATTCTATGATGCATCCCTAGTGCACAAAACCACATATTTCCACCCATATCCCACTTTAAGAATAATGATATCCTATACATAGCATAATCTCCTATGTGATATTTTAATTCATCACTCTTAGCCCGATATGTCTAAAAACTTCCTTTAGGGCTTAATTATAGTGATTCCTCCCATAACTATGTCAAAGGTTCTCATATCTAGTGGCACTTGTATGAACACTTAGATTCCAAGGATAGTGTTGGGAGTTCATAGGTTTTTTTTAAAGCTTACCTTACGGTTTAAGGCCCAAGTTTCCTCCTATGAGATTATACAAAAACTTAATACCCATATATGCTATCAAAAATCTCATAATGGTGTTGATTTCCTCACTCAGAGGTAAAAAATACGCCCAATATGTCATTTATAGTGGTTCAAGCTATTGTATTTGGCCTTGGATACACAAAATATTTTATTAGGGACTAAGGCTTGGGTTTCCTCCACCAAACATCTTAAGGGCCTAAATTGCCATATATAGTGCTTAAAACCTATTACTTACATTAATACCCCAAATATTAGGCCAAGGATACCCATAAGAGGTCTTATGTCATGGTTCAAGGTATACCTGTTAATATTATATTCATAGATGTTTCCTCTAAGGTTCAAGTCTAAGGTTTCCTCCCTTAATTATGTCTATGCCCTGAAGAATTATGCATAGTTTTATTTTCTCCAATTCCCCCCATTATCCCTATTATAAGGCCATAGATCTTCTCAAAAAGTCATTTGTGTTGCCTCAACAAATAATTATTATCCCTATATTCCTAGAAGCTTGATTTTTTTTAAGGCCTAGGTTTATTCTCTTAACTCGGTTAAGGGAAATTATACCTATCACTAGTGATCAAAACCTCATAATAACATCAATTCCCACACATAGATGTTAAGAACACCCTTAGAAATACGTGTGTTAACCATATTTCTTGGTCATGGATTCCTAAAAGCTTCTTTTAGGGCCCAAGGAAGATTTTTCCTCCCTCGAACATGTCAAAAGGATTTGAGACCCATGCCTTATGCTCAAAGCCTAATAATGATACTAATATCCATCAAGTAATTTAATAAGACCAATAAAA
Organism: Larix kaempferi; assembly: GCA_027924585.1. Classification (NCBI taxonomy): domain Eukaryota; kingdom Viridiplantae; phylum Streptophyta; class Pinopsida; order Pinales; family Pinaceae; genus Larix; species Larix kaempferi. The sequence goes on along the minus strand of BSBM01000195.1, from coordinate 31,734,523 downwards.
ATATACCCTATCAAATAATCAAATTTCAATTCAAATCAATTTTATTAATATTTTTTAATAGTAATAAATTAAATATGGTTAGGCACTCACACGAAGATGGTACCCAAAACTGATGCAATAGGAGCATGTGAGCACTATAAATAAAAAGCGTGCATGTAGTCCCAACACTGTGTATGCGCTTTTGGTATGTCAATTGTTGAACCTCCACTAAAGCATCCATGTTGGCACAAAAGTGTGGATGCACTTCTAATGCACATGTGTTATTAATGCACATGCATTATTAAAAATCCGTGCACGATTAAAAATGTGTGCAAACTTCTAAGATCACATGCACACTTCTAAGAACACGTGCACACTTCTAAGAACGCGTGCACATTTTTAAAAATGTACGTGCTTTTACTACATAAATGAACAAAATCGATATTTTGGCCATAACTTTTGATCCTAAACTTGGATTTTGATGCTCGTTTTACCGTTGGAAAGTTATTTTTGGGACCTATAACTTTGTATATCAATGTTTTCCATGATTCAACACTGTTTGTTTCATATTTTCAACAAACTAAATCTATGACTCTTTTGTCATTTTCCTCTCTCAGGAATAGTCAAGGGAGGGAGGGAGACTGAGAGAGGGATGGAGAGGGAATGGGGAGAGAGAGATAAAGATGAAGAGAGAGGGATATATATATATATATATATATATATATATATATATATATATATATATATATATATATATAGAGAGAGAGAGAGAGAGAGAGAGAGAGAGAGAGAGAGAGAGAGATGGAGGGAGGGAGAGGGAGGAATGGAGAGGAAGAGGGATGGATAGAGAGTGGGGGATAAAGGGAGAAAGAGAGAGAGAGAGAGAGAGAGAGAGAGGAAAAGGGAGGGATTGTGAGAGAGAGAGTGAATAAGGGTGGAAGATAGCAATACAGATAGAGAAACATATAAAAATGGAGGGGAGGAGTGAGGTAGCGAAGAAGGGAGGGAGACAAACACAACAAGGGAAGGAAGGAAAGGGAGGGGCTAAGGCTTGGAGAGAGAGAGAGAGAGAGAAGGAAAGAGAGAGATGGGGGTGGAGAGAGAGAGAGAGGTAAAGAAGGACCGAGGTGGAAGTTAGAAAGAGATCGATGAGAGGATGGAGGTAGGTAGAAAGGGGGGATGAGGGAAAGAGAAACCAAGAGAAAGAGAGAGGGGGGAGAAGAGTGAGCGAGGGAAGGAGGAAGGGATTGTAGAAGGCATAGCAAAGTAGGGATAAATTTAGAGGGATGGAGAGAGAGAGAGAGAGAGGTGAGGGTAAGAGAGAGATCAATGTAATGAGAGAGAGAGAGAGAAGGGGGAAGGGAGGGTCGAACAGAGCGTGAGGTAGGGAGGGAGTGGGAGGGATGGGGAGAGAGAGAGAGAGATAAATATTAGGGGTTTGGAGGGAGGGAGGGGGAGACTGAGGGAGGGGGAGAGTTGAGGGGAGGGAGTGAGGGAGAGAGAGTGAGGGGGAGGGGGATGGAGAGGGAGCGAGAGAGGGAGAGAGGCGGGGAGGGTTAGAGGGATGGAGGGATAGAGAGATGGAGGGAGGGAACTGTGAGAATGTGTGTGTGTGTGAGAGAGAGAGAGAGAGTGAGAGAGAGGGAGGAAGAGGGAGAAGGATGAGCAATGGTGTGTGTGTGTGTGTGTGTGTGTTTGTGCATGTGCATCAGAGAGAGAGAGAGAGAGAGCATAGGTTGATAGATTTGAGTTTAGGGGTTTAGAGAGAGAGATTGTGGGTTAGGGGTTTAGAGAGATAGAGAGAGAATGGGTGTTAGGGGTGTAGAGAGAAAGACAAATATTGGGGTTTAGGGGTTAGTGGTTTAGATAGAGAGAGAGAGATTAGGGGTTATAGTTTTATATAGAGAGGAAGAGGGGGGTATTGGGGGTTATGGGTTTGGAGAGAGAGAGAGAGAGAGAGAGAGAGAGAGAGAGAGAGAGCTTGGGGGCTTAGGATTTAGAGAGAGAGAGAGAGAGAAATTGGAGATTAAGGGTTTAGAGATTTAGAGAGAGAGGTTGGGGGTTAGGGGTTTAGATATAGAGAGAGAGAGACTAGGGGTTAATGGTTTAGAGAAAGAGAGAGATAGGTTAGGGGTTTACAAATAGAGATATTAGGGGTTGGGGGTTTAGGGAGAGAGATTGGAGGTTAAGGGTTTAGAGAGAGAGAGAGAGAGAGAGATTGGGGAGGGAGGGATGGAGAGGAAGGGAGAAAGAGAAATTGATTGTTAGGGGGTTTAGAGAGAGAGAGAGACAGATTTGAAGTTAGGAGTTTAGAGGGAGAGATATTGGGGATTAGGGTTTTAAAGAGAGAGATAGATTGAGGTAGGGGTTTGAAGAGAGAGAGAGAGATTGGGGGTTAGGGAATTAGAGAGAGAGATAGATAGAGATAGATATAGATAGATAGAGAGAGAGAGAGAGAGAGAGAGAGAGAGAGAGAGAGAGAGAGAGATTGGGATTTAGGGGTTTAGAGAGAGAGAGAGAGAGAGAAAGTTTGGAGGCTAGGGGTTTACAAATAGGGATATTGGGGGTTAGGGGTTTAGAGAGAGATATAAAGAGAGAGGTTGGTGGTCAGGGGTTCAGAGAGAGAGAGAGAGACTTGAGGTTAGGTGTTGAGAGAGAAAGAGATGGTTAGGGGTTTCGAGAGAGAAAGAAATTGGGGAGGGAGGGAGGTAGAGAGATATTGCTAGTTAGGGGTTTAGATAAAGAGAGAGAGAGAGAGAGAGAGAGAGAGAGAGATTATGTTTAGTGAGGGAAAGAGAGTGAGAGGGAGGGAGGGAAGGAGAGGTAGGGAGAGAGGGGTAGAGAGAGCAGGGGGATGGATGGAGGGATAGAGTGAGGGAGGGAGAGAAGGATCATGAGAATGTGTGTGTGTGTGTGTGAGAGAGAGAGAGAGGGAGGGAGGAAGAGGGAGCACGAGGAGGAATGGAGAGAGAGAGAGAGAGAGAGTAGGTCGAGAGAGAGGGTGGGGGGGTGAATGAGGAAAGGAGGTATATAGAGTGAAAGATAGGTATATAGTCAGGGAGGGATGGAGGGTGGGGGGAGAATAAGGAAGGGAGGGAGAGGGAAAAAGATATTTAGAGGGAGGGTGAGAGTTAAAGTGAGGGATGGAGAGCGATGGAGCTAGATAAAGAAAGAGAAGGACGGAGGGATATAAAAGGAGAGGGATATTGAGTGAAGGAGTAATGAAGGGAATGTAAAAAGCAGAGAGAGAGAGAGAGAGAGAGAGAGAGAGAGAGAGAGAGAGAGAGGTGGGTCAATTCGAAAGAAATCGAGGGATGGAGAGAGAGGGAGTGTTAGAGAAAGTGGGATAAATATGGAGAGAGAGAGAGAGAGAGAGAGAGATGGTTAGAAACTGAGGGAGTGAGAGAGAGAGTGATGGAGGGATAGATAGAAAATGATGGGGAGAGAAATAGAGGGAGGGAAGGAGGTAGATAGAGAGGTAAAGATAGAGGGATGGAGGGAGGGAAGGACTAAGGTATGGAAAGAGAGAGATAAATGTAGGGGGAGAGAGAGAGAGAGAGAGATACCTTTCCAACTGTATAAGGAGAATAAAAAATCCGAGTTCTCAATCAAATTTTATGAAAAAAATAGTGAAGGTGTGTTCTTATATAACAAAAATGTGGATGCATTTTATTCTATTGGTGAAAATACTCCTAATATTATTTTAAAAATAACATAAAAATGGTGATCAATCATAGAAGACCTAAAACAAAAAAATTGTAGAGTTCAGAAATACATTTCAAATAGTAAAAGGAGCATCAAAATCCATGTTTTGGATCAAAAGTTATGGAAAAAACAATAAAGGCATGCTTACATGTAATAAAAGCACATGCACATTTTGATAATGTGTGCGCATTATTAATGTTTACACATTTTGATAGCACGTGCACGTTATTAACACGTGCACATTCCTACAAATTAAAAAAAATGTGGGACAACCTCTCTTCATCTATGTGGTGGATGAGTTAATCGCTTTGGTTTTAGGTTTAGATTGACAAACCTCTTGGTTTAGACTACATAAACCAAAACACATCCATTTCATCAACTCCCTGTTTTTTAATGACATGTTCTCCAAGTGGTCATTTTGAATGAAACTACACACACTTATAGAGATATGTGTGCAAATTCTTAATATATATATGTTTGATAAATAAAATATTTTTTTCTATTTTTTATTTATTTTTATTTGGACATATATGTCAAATTTTTAAAATACATAGGTCTTTTATTTTTCGTTATAACTTTTGATTGGCTCAACTATTTTCAAAACATAAAAGAAACCGCACAAGTACAAACAAAGACTTACTCACTAAAATAATATAGTTGATTGATTAGGTCAAGACCTTCATAGTGGGGCCTAGCACTTGACCTAGTCATTTCATGGCTTTAATTTAAAAAATGTATAAAATTAACATTAAAAATTATGGAAAAATAATGCTTCACAAGAAATGCATGTTATATACAACTTTATATATTTTTTTTCAAAAACATCCCTCATTTACATACTAAACCTGGGCCTAACATGAATGTATGGATTATTTTCTAGAGAAAAATAGCATACCAATCTTTTTTTTTATAATCTATATATGGGTCCTTATATTATCATCATCAAAATGTATAGAGTTTGAGTATCACCAGGACCTCTCGTGAAAGAGAAAAGGGTGAAAATGCTAAGCTGGGAAACAATTATGTGACAACAGAGTGAAAAAAAGAGAGGGCATGTAGATGAATAGGGGAAAAAAGTCAACCCCAAACTCTCGGCCGAGAGTTTAAAAAACTCTAGGTCGAGAGTTTTGAGAGTTCAAACTCTCTGCCGAGAGTTTAAAAAACTCTAGGCTAAGAGTTCGAACAAATCACCATGCTGTATTTTCAAAAAAAAACTCTCAGACGAGAGTTTGAACTTTACTCTCAGCCGAGAGTTTGGAAGGTATTTTTCGGCCGAGAGTTTATGGTCAACAAAACCTGCGAAAATATCTGGCATCTTTCTAGAACCTGCAACTTCAGCAAACCCAAACCCCTGCAAAATTTAAGTATTATTTGTCGGACTTCATAGCAATGGATTCATCTTTGAATCTAGTTTCCAATGATATAATAATTGTTTCATTTCGATTTGAATTTCTATTTATTAATAATTTTTTTCTAAACCTTATCTCTTAAGAATTTTATTACTCTGAAAATCACCAAAAATGAAAATTCAATATCATAACAAAGACAACACCAAAAACTTTGAAATTTCACAAATATCATAATTGGCTCATCCTCTTCAAAAGGGTACTTTTAGTTTGTCCAATAAGAGTCACATTTGAAAGAAAATGTGAAGACAAAAACATGTGTCGATAATGCACCATTTTCTGAACATATGTTGTTTCAATAAATGATAAAAAATAGTTTCCAAGTTTTAACAAATCAAAATATAGTCCATGCACAAGTGTAGTGTGTGTAGATTATGAGCCTACAATTTGTTTCCCTAAAATGAATAACCATTTATCAAAACACCAACGTCAACACAGGTCACTTGTTATCCATACCTAAAATTTTCAAGTATATGGCGTTGGTTGCCAACCAATTTGTCCCATGATATGTCCATAAAAAAAATTAAAAAAAAATAAGAGTAGAAAGCTAATTCAATTCTCTAAAACCTTTGTGTTTACTTCAAGTTGAAATTACTAAGGGAGATATGGGTTTGAAGAGGTCGAAGTTGAAAAACATAAAATTTAGCAGTTTTGTTTGTAAAAAACAAGCCAAAATTGTTTCCCAACTTCATGTTTTCACCCAAAAAAGACCTCAAAAAATAATGGATATGTATCTTAAGGCAGTTATCCTTAAAACAGTAGTCTCGAGTAGAGTTACTAGGAATAAAAAAAAACAAAAGAGCATATAACCAAGGCACATATCGACCGAAAACAAAAGACCTGCAACAGGACCAAAAATAAAGTGGGCATGACTTAGTTACTAGTGTAGTCCTTCTGCTCTGGCTGAGTAGTCAGGGATTTATACCTATTTTTCATAAATAAAAGTTATATATTCCATAAGGTAATTCAATTATCCACATTTCATCCTTTTACAACATATTCTAAAAAGTTGTGTAGGTCTCTCTAATAATTCTTTTTAATAATCAGATTTCTATTTTTCTAGAAGTTCATTGCAACTAACACATCATAAGTGGGTATAATTACCTTGCACTAGTGTGGCTGTCTTTAATTATTTGTCAATATTAAGAATCATAGGTATTCATTTGCTTGGATAATATTAAAAATGAATAATTGAATTGAGGTATTTACAAAATAATTCTCTGTGAACTTGTTGTGCTTCGGGTGCAAAACCTCATAAATGAATCATCTGATTTTACTTGTTTAAATAATATAAAAACAAATAATTGAATTTGTTGTGATTGTGGTGTAAAACCTTATAAATTAATCATGAGCATTTATTTGAATGAAAAAAATTGAATTAAATTATTTACAAAATAATTATTTCTAAAGTTGTTGTATGGTGCAAATCATCATTATTAAATCCTATTTGTACATGTCCATGTGACAAATATGAGCTTAGAAACACTATATGGCACTTGCCAACATTACATTTCGTTGCACAATTCTTTTAGCCTAATGTGTAGGATTCCTCTCTCAACCATCTTGAGTGGAATGCCTAGGATTCTTCTCTCAACCATCTTGAGGGCCACTCGACCTATCCCTAGTGATTAAAACCTTATAATAGTGTGAATGCCCATACATATCTAGTTTAATAATACTATTATGAATATGTGTGGCGACCTTGGATCTAAGTTCCTAAAAGATTCTTTTAGGGTTGTAGGTAGAGGTTTTCTCCATTGACCATGTCCATGAATTGAGACACATGCCTTGTGCTAAAATCGGAACAATGATACAAATTTCAATCAAGAAATTTAATAATATAAAATATTCTCAATTAATAATCAGATTTCAATTCAAATCATTTTTATTACTACTTTATAATAGCAATACATTAAAACTGGTTGTTTTTATTTATTTTTCAATTGTATTTATTTGTTTAAATAACATTAATAATTCCATCGAGAGGAGAAAGGTTCTCTACAACAAGTATGGGGAGATGTTGTCAAGTAAAGTAACATAACCTAATGTAAAGTTACATTACCCAAAATAAAGAGTAATTAAAAAATTGATGTCTACTCATAAAATAAAAAACACTAAAACCAAATGAAAAGTAATTAAAAATCCATGTCCATCCATAAAATAAAAATAATTTTTTTTCGATGTGCAAAAAATTTAAGATTAAAAAAGAAATTACACCAAGAAATTGGACCTCTATAGGTGCTTGATAGATCTGGATTTAAGTTATTTACATGTAATAATTATTTGTGAATTTGTTATGTTTATGGTGTAAATCCTCATAACTAAATCCTACTTGTACATGTCCATCATGTCCATCTGACAAATAATAGGGTAGCACCACTTTATGGTACTTGCTAACATGGCATTTCTCTTAACATAAATGAGAAAAACTCAATTTCCAATAATCTTAACAAATATAACACCATATTAACACCACAAAATATAAATGGTGCTAATACCACCACGTTAACACCACAAAAATATAAATTGTGCCAATAGCACCACATTAGCACCACAAACTATAAATGGTGCCAACTTATGGTGCTAAAAGATAGTTTTTTTGTTGTGATACATATACTTTCTCTATATACCATGCCTACATGTAATGAGTCTCTATAAAATGATATAAACATACAAATACATCACTTAAAAAAAAAATAAAAACAATAAATAATAAAAATATTGTTATTTCATTTTTAATTTTGTATAATATTATACAAAGTCAACTTCTACAAATAAGTGTGACAAACTGTTTAACAATATTAATATAAATTTATTTAATAATTATATTTATATTTGTTATTTATAATATAATTTGTGAAATAATATTTTATATAAATTTATTTAATAATTATATTTATATTTGTTATTTATAATATAATTTGTGAAATAATATTTTAAAAATTACTATATTAATACAAATCATTTAAAATTTTGAAATGTAAGAAATATTAAAATTTTAAAATGAAAATTTTTATTGAAGTTTTTTTTTCAAAAAACTAAATATAAATAAATTTGATCTATCTTATCACTAAATAAGAAATAAATTGAAAAAAAAAAAAAATTATTTGCAGTTTTAAGAATGGATAAACAAATACAAATACACTTATTAAACAGTTTAAAATTAAAATTTTTATTGAAGTTTTTTTTTCAAAAAACTAAATATAAATAAATTTGATCTATCTTATCACTAAATAAGAAATAAATTGAAAAAAAAAAAAAATTATTTGCAGTTTTAAGAATGGATAAACAAATACAAATACACTTATTAAACAGTTTACAATGTGAAATGAAATTACACTAAATTTGAATCCTTAATATAAATTAATGTAACAAAAACAAAGTATACACACTATAAGATTAACTTAACAGCTTAACTTATGATTGGTGAACTGATTATAAACCCCTTCTTCTACAACTAACTGCCCGTCATCATGTATTAAGCCCTTTTCTTCAACAAATTAAAGCAAGTATACACACTATAAGACTAACATAACCACTTAACTTTATGATTGGTGAACTCATTATAAACCCCTTCTTCTACAACTAACTGCCCATCATCATGTATTAAGCCCTTCTTCTTCAACAAATTGCCATGGTGGCTATTTTATTCTGGTTTATTTATGGTGCTACTTAAAATTTCTTCAAATTTTTCCATGGCAACGGATGGCAGACACACAGGAACTACGAGTCCTTGGAAGTCTTTCATTAGAGGAACAGAGAAATTTGACCCCCCAGGTGATACACCTGACGTGAAACCTGCATACACTGCTTCCCCCCAGCCAAAATCAGCCTTGGCAAATTCAAGTTTGGACAGGTCCGTAATAACATAAGAGCCACCAAGGCTAAAGTGTGGGCGTCCTTTCACTTCTAGCAGATCGATCGTAGATCGCATGTATTCTTCGTCGATCCTTCTCTTCGCCTTGTTGATTAAATTCACAGCGAAAGACAGCGGTTGGTTAGTTAGATCCTGGGCTTTCGCCTCAGCACAGCCTAAGCATACTGCATTGCCATAGTAACCCGTCGGAAGAGGCGGTTGAAATCGAGAACGGGCGTTTAAAGCAAATATAAACCTCAAATCTTTGTCGGAAGGGAGATTCAGAGCCTTCGTTCTTGATTGCCACAGGCACGCCGATATGGCTTCGAATGCGGTACACTTGTTGCCTTCTACCTGTCTTTTTAGAGCCTCAATGTCTCTTAGCCCAAAGAAGAATGTTTTAACGGTCATTTCCTCTTCCTCCTGAACAGAGAAATAATCGGGCGTCGGGTGGGCATATTCGTGGTGGGGGAATTTCACAATAGGCTTCTCTCTGGGTCGAAGGATTTCTCTGTTCCAGACTGGCGGAACCGCAGGGATCGCTGCCCCTCTTGCCATTTCACTCAGAGCTTTAATGAATTGGGAGATACCAGCGCCATCACTAATGCAGTGATTCCAGCGCAAACCCAATACGAAGCCTCCGCATCTTAGACGCGTTACCTGGAAATTCATACGGTGGCATAATTTGATCAGATTATTCTATACATGCTATAACGTTTACTGTAAAACGTAATCTGTTTGCAAGATTAAAGACAAAATTCAACTAAACCGTTAATAGATCAAACTAGACTAGTACTCATAATATGTTTATTGGAAATTCCAGAAATAACAGTAAGTTAGATTATTGGAAATTCCTAGATTGAAGAAGGAGCTCAGGTACAGGAAATTCTACAAATAACAGTAAGTTTCATTATTGTAAATTCCTAGATTGAAGAAGGAGCTCAGGTACAGATAAGATAATAGGTAGTGAGAGACCAGGCATTTAATTAAATCAGATAATAAGTAACTAACTCTCATAGATAACAAGTGATTGCAATTTAGCAAGACCAACAACAAATAAATCAGCATAACTAATAAGTAACTTGTTCATAACAAACCTATCTATATTAACCAACAAATATTCTAACTATTAAACCAACCCCTTGATCAACTCTACAAATTATATTAGTACAAACCTGAATCAGAAATAGTGGAGAGTCTGTGATCTTTTCCGATCCCAGAACATTATTGATAAAGTCATCTCCACGAGGAATAGGTGGATAGAGATCTCCAAAGTCTTCCAAAGAAATATCAGCATCCGCTTCCACGAAAAGAACACCTTCGCCAGTGCAGTCCACCGTGAGTTTACCGTTATCTACATCTCTCAATCTTCCAGCAAAAGGATAGTAATGCACCAGAACCTTTGCTAGAGCCTCTTTGACAACTTTGACCGGATCCTGTTCATTCTTCTTCTTGGAGGAGTCGCCGCGATAAAACAGAACCCATTGAATCTGATACCTTACTCCAGCTTGATCGTCGATGTTAGAAAGATAGAGAGATTGACGAGGTGTAGGGCGATCTGGGGCGACGATTACAGGTGGCTGTCTGGTGATCTTGAAAGTGGGAGCAGCCCTTGGAACGGCACACAACACAGCAGAAGAAGAGGAGGAAGCAGGGAATCGTGCTGTGGCCATGGAATCTCACTCCCTAATAGAGTACTTAATTCGCAATGATGATGATAAACTCTAGGAGCTAAACAAATTTCTCAAAAGCGAGCGCACTGCTTTGGAAGATTAACGAGGCCCTATTTATAGACGAACCCCTGACGACAAGAAAAATAAAAAGATGATAATTATTACCAAGTTAGTGAAGCATATCTACATTATTTTCTCGCTACTCTCTGCCCAGTACTATTGGAGATTCGGGCTTCCCTTTCCAACTTAACAAGCCGATCTAATGGTGACAACGAGTCTGGTAACGTCCTGTCTTCCACCATCACCGTACCCTTACCGCCCCGCGCCCTCACAGCTTGCAAATTAATCTTACTGGAGTGAAAGCCAATCTAACCAACAAGTCTTGGTACCGTCCTGTCATCTACATTGAAGAAAGGGAATAGAAAATGAAACACAGAGACAAAAATTACAAACTGTAAGGCGTTAAAGAAATTTATCTAAAAATATATTTAAAAATTTCTTTATCCAAATCTATCTCCACCAACGTTGACTATATCTTTATCTAGATCTTTCTCCACCAACATTGACTATTGCGAACCAACATTGACTATTGCGAGATCTTTCTCCACCAACATTGACTATTGCGAACCAACATTGACTATTGCGAACCTGAGTACACTTAATCCAAGTGTCTCGTTAATTTCTCCTTCCAGATTGCCTCCTTTTATTCCTCCTTTTAGATTGTTGTCATTGTCTAATAAACATTAGAAATTTAGAGCCTGTTGTATCATTCAGAGTTGGAATTTGAATTTGCCTTTTGCCAATCATACAATTATTTTTTACTTTTTGTGTTTTATATTACTCATTATAAAAAGTTTTGTTTAAAATTTTGGCTTTCACCAATGAAGTTTTATAGGAAATTAAACCTCCAACAATAAAGTTTTAATTAAAAAAATACTCTTCTCTAATAAAGTTTTAAATTAAAAACTACTTTAATTCTTTCATGTAAATGGTTACTTTAAAATTTCCTCTAATCACCATAAAATGTTGTATGTATAAAAAAACAAACTAAAACATTTGTATTCTACCTACCATTTACCTCCATAATCTCACTTCGATTTTATGACTTTTTTTTTGAAAATCATCTATTAAATCTTAAAATATAAAAAAGTCTTAACTTACATTACATAAAATCTATTATTTTAATTTCAAAAAGATTTACAAAATACAATATATCTTCCCTAAAACTACAAAAATAATAAGCTTTTCTTAAAATTACTAAAATAAAATAAGAACTAACAATGTTTCATATAACTCAATTGTATAGTTTTAACATGGATATTTAACTTTTTTCGAGACAAATTTACATAAATGGTTGTTAAGTGTAGATTAAAACTTTATATTGGTTGTTAAGGAAGTGTCCATTAAAACTTTGATACTAAACCACTATGGGCAATATGTACTCATATTGATGGTGGGAGGTGGATTATGTAACTTAATATTTACCTTCATGACTAAGTGCTTATAAAGTCTAAGGAACCTGATTCGTCTTCTTAAGTTTCTAGTAGGTTAGATATGGTCATCTTCTTCCCTTGGAATAGTAATAAGGGTAGATACGGTCATCTTCTTCACTTGGAATAGTAATAAGCATGTAACAGAAATCAATGAATACCAATATTTAAATATTGCACTAGAACAAACCTTCTTTCTATGGTATTGTTTTCATGATGTAGCTAATCGACAAAAGAGGCTAATCCTCATTCCTCTAACCAATGATTACTAGTGTGTTTTTTAAGAAGAATGGACAAAAGAGGCTACTAAATATCCTTACAAATACTAATAAGATAATTGACAATCCCCTTTATAGTAATAAGATAATTGACCATTTGTTTTAAGAAGAATGGATAAAACAAGCTACTAAAGATCCTTACAAATACTAATAACATAGTTAACAATGACCTTTATAGTAATAAGATAATTAACCATGTGCTTTATAGTAATAATATAGTTGACAATACCCTTTATAGTATTTAAGGAAAAATTTATTTTTAATTAATCACTGATTTGCTACCAAGCATTTCCAATTCATGTATAAGCATGAAATGCTCTCGTTTAAGATTTTAAGGCAGCAAAATAATATAAAAGCCCAGCTAGGAGATATAGTCACCAACATACTTGAACTTCAACTTACAACCTTCATAAACCATATTCCTTCAAGATATATTTTATAGCCAGTTTTCAAAGGGTCACAAGAGATAAATTAGCCTTTTTTGAAATTGATCCTGGTATTTATAGTGGGTAGTATTAACTTCTTACATTATAATTGAAATGGGAGTTTAAATCAATCTAGAAAATACATTTGTCTTATTCTCTTTCAAACTAACAAAAACATAAATGATAATCTTCCCCAAATTCTAAAGTATAAACACATATAAATGTAATAATTATTTATCATTTTAAATATTCTCGACACTTTATACTAAGAAACAGAAATAACAATAAACATAAACTGAAAGTTCGGGTTCACATTAGCCGGTTAGAGGGAAATGTTAGCACAAATGTTCAAGAAAAGACCATTTACATTTTGTGACGGTTTATCTGCTTATGATTTTGTTCATATGAATTCGATCAATTTCGTCTTTGGATCCTACTGCAAGAGATTAATTCCTTGATTTTGTTCATATGAATTCGATCAATTTCGTCTTTGGATCTTACTGCAAGAGATTAATTCCTTCATTGAAAGCCCTCATACTGGTTGGTGGTTTCGGAACCAGGTTGCTCCTTTGACATTGAGTGTCCCTAAGCATCTGGTGACGAATAAGCCAATGATTTTGCATCTGGTAGACCCTATAACTAATAAACTTGTATGTAGGAGTGATTAGGGTTCTTCGTTTCTTGTAGGATAATTTTAAATAAATTGAATCTCAATGTTTGAGCAGATTGAAGCACTCAAAGCTGTCCGTGTTGCTGAAGTTGTGTTAGCTATTAATTATCAGGCTGAGGTAAACTATATTATAGATTCTTTCTCATAGCTAGGTATTGATGGTTGATTTATGCTTTTTACCAAAAAGATTAATAAGACTAATTTTTAAATAAAAGTTAACTAGCATCTTCAAAGTATAAATTTAAACTAAAAGTTAGTTGAAGTTTATAAAGTGAATGTCATTATTATATATAACTTTATACTAGCATAGATCCATCTTAAACTTGGATTTATCAAAAAGCAATGAGATGGAATTACTATTTATCTGTAAATTTTTTGTTACCTTAAATTATTCGAAGACATGCCTCTTTATAATTACTTTTTACTTTTTTATTAAAATTATTTTGTTGATTGAATATATTTTTTATTTTGCTGAGATTATATAATATAAATATATCAAAAAAGACATAACTTCTTACTAGCATAGGAAATGCATGCTTAAAAAATAAAAACACGGCACCTCCTCTGAATGGTCATCAAAATCATCGCCAAACATCTCCAATATATCGATCTCCTCATCACAGATTGAGCTCCAAAACTAGACAACCTATAGAGCAATAGGCTCCTCATTCATGGTAATAGAAAATGATGCAGAGCATCTAGACGTTGGTAGCAACGACTAGTTTCAAAGCGAGCCTAACTGAAGTTCAGTTGGATGCCTTGTGCCAATTTGGGTGATTTGAAATTGTAGGGATATGATGAGTTTAGTTGGCCAGAGTAATTCTCGGCCGCGTGAATCCAATACTGTAAAAAGAGATTGAGATGGACAGAATGGGGAGCTGGTAGTGGACTTTGGGTAATGTTTTATGTAACGATTCCTATGAGTAGGTCTAGGGACTATAATTTTTAAATAGAGTATTATGGGTGGGTGTGGGTGGTGTTTCCCTACAAGTATCTGTGTTTTTGTTATTTGACTGTCCTTTGTTCAGTGGGAGGTTCATGGGCCAGTGGGCTATTTTTCCCTAGCCGGTTAAGTTTGTGTAATAAAATGGGCAGTGTGGGCTATGTGCCCGCTCTGATACCAGAGAGATATAGGCCTGCATGCCTCCTTTATTCTTCATGTAACTTTTGTTCATTAATAGTATGAATTTTTGTGGCTTTTAGAATAGTGTCCCCCTATTCATTTTGTTGTGTTCTGTAGTTTTGTTTGTTGAATTTAAAATGTGAGAAGAAGCTGCAGGTGAGTGTCTACATCATTTTGGTATCAAGGCAAACCACAATACATTGTTGCAAGCTTACCATTAGAGACTTAGCTGCTGAAACTGGAGAGTTGGTTCGAGAAGAGAACTAAGTGGGCTCGAAGGAGCCGAAGCGCTGGTTCGAGAGGAGAACCAACTGTGCTCGGAGGAGCACTAGGTTGCACGGAGGTGCATTATTGTTACTAGTGCGTTTGGATATCGAAATCCATATTGTGAACAAATTTAAGAGAGCAAGTTGTTGAGAATCCAAAGAGAGTTGGCAAGTAAAAGTTAAAAATGATAAAGGAGAAGCGGGTGAGCCAAGAAGAGAAATAATGGATTAGGGCAGAGATACAACCAATTAGGAAATTAATCAAAGAGCACGATGAAATACTACTGAGGAAAGTGGAGATCCGAGCCATATGAAGGAGGATAAGGGCATTGGAGGAAAAAGAAATACATCAAATTGAAAAGAGAGAGGTTTTAAAGGGGGTCTTAATTGTGGAAGTGCTTTGCTACCCGGAAGAAGGTGAAGCACTTGAGGAAGAATACATATACACTGAGAATGTTTGTGTTTATCAGAGAACGCAAAAAAAGGCTAAGAAAATTGAGCATGTAGAGACCTACATACATACAGATAAATATGAGAAGGAGGATGCTACCAATTGCACTCCTGATAAGATTGAGGAGAGAGAAGAGAATATTTACTTTCTGGTGGAGATAGTCGCAGTGGATAGAGAAATTGTTAACAAATATTACAATGTTGTTGGGGAATACATTGTTGAGGAATAATACAATGCTGTTGAGCACATGGGAACAAAGGAAGTGGAACAAATTCTTCCATTGTTGGAATAAAAAATGGTCGAGCAATGTGTTTAAAGAGTGTGGTTGAAGATGTAGACACGCCATCAGATTGGGATGTTGGGAAGGAATATGGTTCCTTTAGTGAAAATGAACCTGCCAAAGTTGTGTTGTTAATCAAGTGTGGAAAAATAGTAATAAATAATAATGAACAAACATAACACACATCTAAAACAAATATTTTAACGTGGTAAAACCACAACACTTGGGGAAACATCCACCCGACAAAGTATTGACATCTTATTCCTTTCAATAACGAAGATTACATACAAGGCATTCCTTACCCACCTATTCTTCTCGTTTACATTTCCTCTTCTCCAACATTACATATAAATATATGAGTGAAGGAGTTACGTATATGGAAGAACTACCACTGGTTAGAGGAATTGCCATCTAACCAATGGTTAGACAAACCATTTTAGTTATTGTTATTGTTAATTAGTTGTCACAATTTTAACAATCTCCACCTTGACAACAAATCGTCCAATACTTTGCCGGAAACTATTCATCACTTCTTTTTCAAACCAAAAGAATCCACACACCACTATAACTTCTCTAATAACACTGGTTTTGTAAACATATATGCAGAATTTTCTTGAGTATGAACGTTTTCAGATCTACTCCACCTTTACTAATGGCTTGTCTTACAAAATGATACTTTACATCAATATGTTTAGTCTTACTATGATAAACAAGATTTTTAGCCAAATGTATAGCACTTTGACTATCACAGAAAATAGGCACACTATTTTGCAACCTTCCAATTTCTTCAAGTAGACCTTTCATCCAAATTGCCTCTTTGCAAGCATGTGAGGCAGCAATGTATTCAGCCTCCGCAGTGGATAAAGCAACTGTTTCTTGAAGATTTGGCATCCAACTTATAGCTCCACCTGCAAGAGTAAAAACATATCCAGAAGTAGACCTTCTCTTGTCCAAATCACCTGCAAAATCTGAATCAAAAAAACCGCATATAGAATCACTGTTATTATTAAAAGTGATACAATAGCCACGTGTGCCTCTCAGATAATGAAGCACCCATTTCACTGCCTTCCAATGCTATTTTCTCGGATTTTCCATCTATTTACTGACAACACCTACTGCATGTGAAATATCAGGTCTAGTACACACCATCGCATACATTAAACATCCTACTACATTGGCATATGGAACACGAGACATATAATCATTTTCTTCGTCATTACTAGGACATAAACTTGAAGAAAGCTTAAAATGGGAAGCTAACAAAACATGCACATGTTTTACCTTATTCATTCTGAATCTTACAAGTATTTTCTCAACGTACTTCTCCTGTGAAAAATTAAGCCTACCATTTCTTCTGTCTCTGTGTATTTCAATACCCAAAATTTGTTTTTCAGCTCCAAGATCTTTCATATAAAATGCCCTAGCCATCCGAGCCTTCAACCTGTCAATCTCATTCATGCTTTTACTCACAATAAGCATATCATCAACATAAAATACTAAAATAATGAATATGTCATCCAACCTTTTGAAGTACAAACAATGATCATACTCACTTCTAGTATAACCATGGCTCACCATGAAAGAATCAAACTTCTTGTACCATTGTCTGTGTGACTATTTCAGGCCATATAATGATTTTTTGAGCTTGCAAACTAGTTTTCCTTTATGATGTTGCACAAAACCCTCTAGTTGTTCCATAAAAATCTCCTCATCTAAATGTCCATGTAAAAAAGCAGTTTTAACATCTGGTTGCTCTAACTCCAAATCAAACAATGCAACAAGTGCTAACACAATACGAATAGATACAAGCTTAACAACTGGTGAAAAAAATCTCATGATAATCAACACCTTCCATCTGAGAATACCCTTTTGCGACCAGTATGGTTTTGTATCTTTCAATCTTACCATCAATACCTTTCTTCAACTTGAAGATCCACTTACATCCAACAACTTTTCTATCTTTTGGAAGTTCAACCATATTCCATGTCTCGTTCTTGTTCAGAGAATCCATTTCTTCTTCCATAGCCATCTGCCATCTTCCATTTAGCATTGTCAACACAATCAATGGCTTCCTAAAAACAAGAAGGTCCTCCATCATTAGTAAATAAAGCAACAGATGAAACAAAATCTGTATACCTTTCAGGAGGATTTTTTTCCCTCGTAGATCTTCTTGGTGTAGGTGGTGTAGTTTGTGGAGTTTCCACAATCTCTTCATTTTCTATGACTTCTTTATCACCAGAAACTTCTTCTTGTTTCTTTAAGTCATTAGAAGACGGAAACTTCAGCTGAACTAGTTGTTTTGATGATACCTATTCCTGTTCCACATCAACTCTTACATTTTCTGATTTAGTGAGAGAAGATTCATCAAACATTACATCTCTGCTAATGACAATTTTACGAGCAGTAGGATCCCACAACCGATAACCTTTCGTCACATCATCATATACTACAAAGATGCACTTCTTTGATCTTGAGTCTAACGTAGAACGCTGATTTTCAGGACTAAGTGCATAAGCTTCACAACCAAAAAATTTCAAATTCGAATAACTACAAGGATGACCAGTCCATACCTCTTCCGGAATTTGACAATTTATTGCGATTGAAGATGATCGGTTTATTAAAGAACAAGCAGTAGAAACTGCTTCTGCCCACAACTCTTGACCCAAATTAGCATCATTGAGCATGCACCTTGCTCTCTTTAGAAGAGTTCTGTTCATACATTCTGCAATGCCATTTTGCTGAGGAGTGTATACATTTGTTTTATGTCTTATGATCCCTTCTTCTTTGCAAAACTTTTCAAACTCTAAAGAAGTAAACTCACCTCCGTTATCTGTTCTTAAGCACTTGATCATCCTCCCAATTCTTTTTTCAACCATAACTTTAAAACGTTTGAAACTATCAAACACATCAGCCTTTCTTTTTAAAATATAGACGCAAACCTTTCTTGAAAAATCATCAACAAACAACAAAAAATATGTTGCTCCTCCATAGGAAATAGTAGGGGATGGACCCCATACATCAGAATGTATGTAATCAAGCACACCTTTACTTCCAGGAATCCCTACTATGAATTTTTGTCTACACTGCTTTCCAAATATACAATGTATACAAAACATCTAATCTTAAGATTTCAGATTTGGAAGTAATTTACAATTCACTAATACCTGTAGTCCTCTCTCACTCATATGACCAAGATGTTGATGCCATACTTGAGTGGATTCTGATGCCACTTCAGATATCAATGCCATTCCATTAACTTGAGTTTTTCCAATCAGTTTGTAAAGGTTTCCTACTCTCAATGCCTTCATAACCACTAAAGCACCCTTAGATACTTTCATTACCCCATTTAAACCTGTAAACTTATGACCAAAAGAATCCAACACTCCCAAAGATATTAAGTTTTTCTTTAATTCAGGCACATGTCTAACATCTGTTAGTGTTCTTATAGCTCCATCAAACATTGTAATTTTAATACTTCCAAACCCAACACTCTTACATGAAGAATTATCTCCCAAAATAAATACACCATCATTAACTGTTTAATAAGAAGTAAACCATTCTTTATGAGGACAAACATGGTGCGAAGCACCAGAATCTAACAACCATTCTTCATTGTAATCAGAAATATTAAAAATGGACAACACCTCATCAACCATACCTGAATAAGTTTCAACTGAATTTGCCTCAGATTTGGAGTCTTCCTTTTTGGAGTCTTGTCTTTTCCAATAGTCCTTCTTGAGATGACCAGTCTTGTTTCATTACCAACACTTGAGTTCGCTCTTTTTTCCCTTTGATTTAGATCTAGAAAAACCTCTTGATTTTTCCCCTCTTTCTTTGGATCAACCTCTAACAAACAAAGCTTCTGGTGTAGAAGATTGGGACAATCTAAGATCTTGTTTCATATTGTGTTCAAGTTTTTCTTTCTTACAACTCAGTGAATAATACTTTTTAAGTTTAAGTAAATACATAACCTTTTAATAAGTTTACCGCTGCGAAGGTCTTAGGTAATAGTGTGTTTACTGTGCAGCTCACTTGCTACGTTAAAATCTCACTATGTAATATGTTAAGTAACCAAAGTTTTCTTGTACTTAACCTGTGAATCACTATATTCCAAGCGTAAACACTAACACTTATCTCATATTCAAAAATATCATAACAACCACTCACCTACCACTCATGTCGACCACTCCTATTCTTACCCGTAATTACAACTGAGATTTATTCACATCCAAACTGCAAACCTAAATATGATAGTAATAATTACATAAGCATTGTTAGATCCCAGACCATTGCCTTAATCGAAACAAATCAATCAAAGAGATATAATGGTCCAAGATTAAAAGTGATAATAATGCCCTGGAGTTCGAGTTCTGCCATCAATACACCTTCAGATCTGGTGCTCAAACTCCAAAGAGATGCTATAATATATACATGTATAACTATAAACATTACATCCATTAATGAAATTTGGATATATTCATTACAAAACAATAGCAGCATATCAAAATCATTCATGAAAATTTTAGCGCTGGATGTCTGGTGTTAATGAGATTAATAATCCTCTCAAACTGTAAGGCGTCACACGGAATCCTGAGAGCTCCCTTGTGTTCGTATCCGAATTCATGTGCCGAGGCTTCCAACAGCTCTGCAAGTAGGGGATGGCTGAGAACGCTGGCATCTATCATAAATCTCGTAAGATTATCTTTCCCTACATACACAGGAAGGAATCCCTTGGGAACGATATTCTCATTCTTCTCACCGTCTGAATTCTTCTCTATCTTCTCAAACGCCAACGCCCGCCTGGAGGTATGGATATTAATAAGTCTCTGTAGCAAGCGAATTAAGTGGCGCATTTTGTACGAGATTACGAAGAAGCCAACCTTCGCTAGATTTAGCAGAGTAGGAGAATATATGGTATACAATACAAAGGATCTGCTCATATGTTATTGCACTGAAAATCTGCGGGAGTGTAGAAAGTGGAGACCCAAACGAGTTGAAGAAAATGAGGAAGGATATCGTATTGTAAGAGTGAGTGTACAATGGTACAATACTTATACCTTCACTGTAATATTGGATGGCATGGAATTGAAAGACTAAACGAAAAAGTCGCACTCAACTTCGAAAACTCCGGTCAAAGTCGAACGTGGAGTGCTTCTCAGTGCGCACATTTTGAATGATCCAAGCGTGGACTGCAGTCTGCGAGGCCCGAGGGTATATTTATGGTTTTGGGTTTTTAGTTTTTAATATAATAATATTTATTCTTGCATCAATTTTGTAAACAAGAAGATATAATAAAATGAAATTCCTCTCAAGGTTCCAATCCTGCAGAGGGTTCAACCCTGCCAGCTGTGAATGTACGTACCACACTCCTGTTGATGACCGGTTCCAGATTTAAAAAAAAAAAATTGATAACACCACACAATTCAATGTTTCAAATTTAATAACATTATACCAATGTTTTTAAATTATATGAACAGTTTAATTCACATTCATATATTTGTTAATCTATGTCCCACAGACTTGATAACACCTACTGTTCATTGTTTTCAAATTTGATAACACCGCACAGTTCAATATTTTCTTAATCGTTTGAACCGTTCAATCCCATCAAAATTTGCATTATATCTCTTTCAGTCTAACTGTTCCCCAAATTTGATAACTCCGCACAGTCCAATGTTTTTTACTCATATGAACAGTTTCCAATCAATTCGACATTTTTATTTTAATTCTTACACTGTCCCACAAATATGATAACATAGCAGAATTCAAGTTTTCAGATGTGATAACATAGCACAGTTCACTATTTTTTAATTGTACTCATAATTCAATCCAATCAAATTTGACTATCACATATTTTTTAGTCTATTTACAACTATCGCACAAATTTGATAACACAGCACAGTTCAACTTTTTTAAATTTGATAACACCGCTCAGTTCATTAATGTTTTTCAATTTATGAATTAAATCCATTAAAGTGGCGCAATTCATTAATGTTTTGATTTTTTAATCGCATGACCAGTTCAGTCCAATCAAGTGGCGCTCATGTTATTTGTTTCAAGTGCGGCAGTTGATCAATGAAAGCACGCATGTTTCAGGTGAACGATTAACCAATCTATGCCTTTACTTACTATACAAGCTTTACTACTGCGGCAGGTGATCAATGAAAGCACGCATGTTTCAGGTGAACGAATAACCAATCTATGCCTTTACTTATTATATAAGCTTTACTAATGAGTAAGGTATGCGTGGATTTATGAACCTACTTAAAAGAGTCATTTAATGATAATAATTGTCTGATTTGTTTTCAATATGCAAGATTTAAATAAATGATAGGGTATGTAGATATCAATGTACATTACGAGTAAATGAATGATTGGATGCCATAAATATGATAGATATATTAACTTGTTTGTATTGATTGTGTTTTGGAAGAAAGTAACCCATAGGTTAGAGGGGTTAAGCAATAACAAGAAACTTGTTATTATGCGTGGGATAATGTAGGCTAATATAAAAAACTAGGTTGCTCAAACTCGTCATTCAATTAGTTCCATTAGGATGGGTGGAGGTATTGTCCATTCCAACTGCAAGAAGCAATAAGAAGTATCCATCGACCATCTTTGTCAATGCTACAACCTTTGTATGCTCTTTAGCTTAATGTATCCCCGCCCACACTTCTAACTCAGAGCGCCCTCTCACAAGTACATAAAACATGGTTATTAGCATGGCATTAGGTTCATAACATGGTTTTAAACTTTTTACAAAGAATCACTTGATCGATTTGGAGG
Source organism: Larix kaempferi (assembly GCA_027924585.1). Taxonomy (NCBI): domain Eukaryota; kingdom Viridiplantae; phylum Streptophyta; class Pinopsida; order Pinales; family Pinaceae; genus Larix; species Larix kaempferi. Next base: position 31,712,135 of record BSBM01000195.1, on the reverse strand, counting down.
AGCACCCACTAAATATTATTAATATTGAAAAACCAACATCTCGCTTGATCTAGGAATTCTGAGATAGACTCACCGTTAAGAAAAAATTAAATAACAAAACATGGTGTGATGAGGAATTCTGAGATAGCTTCATAGGTAAGAAAAGAGGAAATGACAACACATTGTCATAATCTCAGATGGGTGACAACAAATCTACAATCCACTAGCACATAAATATTTCTATCGATTTGGTAAGTAATACTATGTGAATGGTATTTTATTTTATTTTTCAATTATCAATATTCAGTGCAATGATAAAAAAACATCTAATCAATAACTCTAGTCCAATAATTATTAAGAAAAAACATATTAAAGGAAAACAAAAAATAACATTCTTTTAATTAATCTTAATAAATATGATGTTTTGTAATAGTTTGATTTCAAATTAATTAACCTACGATAGGGATTAACAAGTGTTGCATGGAAGAGGATACCTATTGAGGTTGGTCGGTAGAACTGTATGTAGTGAAATAAATATCGAGAGTGAAATAGATATTCAGTTTGAACTTGAACTGTTTGGAAAATGGTCTAGAAATATTTAAAGTTTCTTTTGAACAAGATTACGAGATGTTGTTAGGAATAGAGTCTCCTCAGACCTTTAGAAGACTTGGTATCATTGTAAGTTAAACAAATTTAAAATAAATATGCCTAGCTTGGAGACAAAAGAAACCTCCGCACAGTTGGCAGTTGAACGTTGAACCAACTGTCCAGCATGATGTGACTAGCAAGAAACAACAAGGATGCGTGACAGGTCATGAACAGATTAGCAGGTGGTGGGAGATTGGAAACAAGGAATAGGAGAAGGGGCACGAGGTATCGAACTTTGACCATGCAGACCAACATGACCAAGGTGCAAGAGTATGACAAAGGTTAGAATTTTAGAAAGATATAAAGAAATTGCTTCGAAAACGCGCATGCATAGCGTAGCAAGAAAACACGTCAATACCTTATTTTCATGCAACCTATGGTTATAAGACATTATTTTCATGCATCCGTCGGTTATCAGACTCTAAACTGCGTTTCAAGCACAACTTTGTCTTGCGTTGGGATTTCTTTTGGCAATTTTTGAAGTTCAGGACTAGCTTCTTTTTTATTTTGCTAGTTTTCTCAGTTTTTAGTTTTCAAAGTAAGAAGAAAATAATCTTATGAGCTGGCTTACCCTCGTACAATGATCAATATTGGAATAGCTTCCATTGCTAGTTTTATGGATTGAAATATAAAAATGCAGAATGTAGTTGTCTATACTAATCTAATAGAAGTTCCATTGACATCGAAGTTCGAACATGTATATTGCAGATCAAATTTATGAAAGATCAAATTTATAAAATAATATAAGAATTGAAGGGAAAAGAAACACACCGCAACAACACACAGTCAATTTAAAATTAACTTCACAGTAAACAAACTTTTCTTTTTGCTACAGACTTTGACGGAAACCCCAACTTAGCAAAAAACTTTCACTTCGCCAAGCATTTACTTCATGAATATTACCTTTGTGGAACTTTACTCCACACAAATTTAATCGCACCAAATTTAATTCGCACCAATGCAATATGTGATATGCTTAACCTTATGCAATATGCTTAACCTTATGCGATATGCTTACTTTGTGGACTTCTTGACATGAGGATATCTTTTACTTCGCGTAACTTCTTAACTTTGCGGCGGACTTGTTGACATCAAGAAACCTATTCTTAAGCAAATATTTTAATAAAATATTTCTAGCTAAAACATAAGAATAGAAGAATGAAGATTATGCCGAAGTTACTCTGTATTAAACTAAAACGTTACCGCCATGAAATATATATGAAAATCTTGATATCTTTTACAGACAGTAAATGTAAACAACATTTACATAGATAAATATGAATAAGATGTGCAACATGCAATGACCAACATTCTTGAGAATGAACACAAATAACTATTGACTTATATATTACCGCAGTAAAACATGTAATATTGCCGCACTACAAAGAGATGGTAAATACTTCAATCTTTCACCATTTTATGCAGAGCTTGGGCTCCTCATACATTTCACGATGAACTTCTTCTTCTTCTTTCACTTCTACATCTCTATCTAAACTTCTGAGATTGATTTATATTTATACATAAACTTGGAGTTGCTTCGCCTGGAAACTATTGAACTTCATCAAAGACTGTAATAAATTGCGACCTAAGAATTTCAACTTGTGGAATACAAATGCAGCTGAATAAATACTATGAAGAGTGCACGAAGCATTCTGACAGACTGTCTGACATATCTGCGATACAGGGGACTGAAAAAACATCTGGAGTGGTGACTGACAGGGCCGGCGTGAACTAGATGTGCATTCAACTCGTAATTACATATCTCCAACACTCACCTTTAATTATGAGCGGATGGGAATCTTTAAACAAAAATAGATTTTACAAAATGATTCAGAGTTGCAACATGCAATGTACATGATGAAGTTCACTGTGTAGAACTTGTCACTCGTAAACAACTTCGCAGATATTGGAATGCGTCCCTCACCAATGGTTTTGTGAATATGTCTTCTACCTAATCTTCAGAGCTACAAAATTCTAAATAGATTTCCTTATTATTTATCAATTCTGTGATAAAATGATACCTTGTGTCGATGTGCTTGGTTCTTTTGTGGTACACATGATTCTTTGATAGTGCGATATATGAATTGTTGTTGCAGTAAATGACTGTGGGTTCTTGTTGGTTCTGCGACTGATCACTTAACATCCTGTGCATCCAAACGGCTTGACATGCAGTGCTTGTAGCTGCGACATACTCTACTTCTGCTGAAGAAAGAGTTATGATCGGTTACTTCTTTGAAGCCCATGATATAACACCTGTTCCTACATGAAATGTATTACTAGATGTTCTTTTTTTGTCATCTATACTACCTCCATTGCCATTGTCTGTGTACCCAATGAGTTTGAAATTTTCTACAGTTGAATACAAAATACCAAAGTCTTTTGTTCAATTTACATACCTCATAATTCTTTTAACTGGTTGCCAATGCGATTCTTTTGGTCTCTCCATGAATCTTGAGATTAAACTAACTCCATACATGATGTCTGGTCTTGTCCCTATAAGATACATAAGACTGCCAACGAGTCTTTAAAATAGTGTAGGATCTACAGTGGATCCATCATCATCCTTGCTCAATTTCAAACCTATTATCACTGGTGTTGGTGTTTTCTTGCAATTTATCATCTTAAATTTGTTTAAGACATCACTTGCATATTTCAACTGAGATATAAATATCCCATTTTCAGTCTGATGAACTTCAATACCCAGAAAGTACTTCATATGCCCCAAATTAGTCATTTCAAATTCACTTTCCATGATTGTTCTAAATTCTTCTATGCCCAAATCACCAATAAATATTAAATCATCTACATACAAGCAGACGATTAGCTTATTACCTTGCTTGTTGATTTTTTTGTACAGCGTTGGATCACATTCACTTCTGTGAAATCCATTCTGAATGAGGTAAGAGTCAATGCGACTGTACTAAGATCGTGGAGCTTGCTTCAAACCATAGAGTGTCTTTTTTCAGTCTGTATACTCTATGTCCTTGTCCTGGAACTTCATAGCCTTGTGGTTGTTCCACATATACTTCTTCCTCCAAATAACCATTTAAAAATGCAGACTTGACATCCATTTCTTATGTGCTGCGACGGCCATAACTGTTCTGACAGTGTCTATTCGTGCTACAGGTGCAAAAGTTTCATTGAAGTCTATCCCATGATGCTGTGTGAATCCTCTTGCTACCAATCTCTCCTTGTGCTTCTGCACATTTCCTTCAGCATCTTGCTTGATCTTATAAATCAATTTTATGCTTATCACATCCTTGTCGATAGGAACATCGACTAATTCCCATGTTTGATTCTTCTCAATGCATTCAATTTCTTCATTCATGGCTTGTGTCCAGACTTCATCTTCAACTGCTTCTTCATATGTTAGCGGTTCATTAATTTGAGAAAATAATGCAAAACATGAGAATGAATTAGGTGTACCAGTCTCATATATCTCACGTAGACTTCTTGTTCTTGGCGGAGTTGCGGGTGTTGAACTGCGCAAACTGCTTGATGGAGTTTGTTGCACACTTGCTGTGCTTGTCGGAGTTGCTTGAGCTGCGACCGATGTTGCAGTACCTTGTGTTGAAACATGTTGCGCTATCCTGGGAGTAGACAGAGCTGCAACATTCTCATTTATATGCGGAGTCTCAACCGCATCTTCTGTGATGTCATCATGTTCAACATGTGACATGATTTTCACAGTCCCCTCTACTGTTCCATCCCATGCTTCATTTTCAACAAACTAAACGTCGTGACTGACAATAACTTTTCTTGCAATAGGATCATACAACTTGTATGCTTTTGTGTCTTCAAAATAATCAATAAAAATGCATTTCTGTCCTTTATTGTCTAACTTCCTTCTTAACTGATCTGGAACATGTGCGTATGCTACACAACCAAAGAATTTGAAATGCGAAACACTATGTTTCATACTTGTCCATGCTTCCTGCGGAACTGTGTTCTTCACGCTCTTCGTCCGACATTGATTCATGATGTAAACCGCAGTTGCCACTGCTTCAACCCAGTATTCATTTGACAGATGCATTGCTGCCAATATGCTCCATTTCCATAATGGTTCTGTTCTTCCTTTCTGTGATGCCATTCTGCTACGGTGTGTACCGTGTAGTGAATTGATTCTGTATGCCATGGTTTTTGCAAAAATTCAAGAAATCATTTGAAAAATACTCACCTCCTTTGTCTGTTCTCAATATCTTGATGCTATAATCACTCTGCATTTCCAGGAGTGCCTTGAATTGATGAAAACAATCAAATGCATCAGATTTATGCTTTAGAAAATAAAGCCATGTTTTTCCTGTGAAATCATCAATAAATGTGAGAAGATAAGTGCATCCTCCCATGGACGGTGTTTGCAATGGTCCACAAATATTTGAGTGCACAATTTCAAGTGGTGTGCGAGCTCTGTATGACTTTCCAACTAGAAAAGTCTCCATATGTTGCTTTCCAAAGATACAACCTTCACAAATTCTCTCTAGCTTTTTAATCAATGGCAATCTTTTCACCATGTTATTCATGTGCAGTAGCTTCATCCCACCAAAGTTTAGATTTCCAAATCTGAAATGCCATAACCAGTATTCATCCTTCATTTCTGTTTGAAACGCAGCTTACATTGTGCTGCCTCTTTCTTCCTTGTCGCTACGAAATTTTGCTCCTTTGCTTTCTGTATTAAATGCAGCTCCAGAATTTTCATTCTGACTTTCATGAACAACATGAGTATTTTTACCTTTGATGATTGGTATTATCCTCAAAGGAAACAAGCGATTGATTGTCATCGGCACTCTGGCAATTAACTGATTGCTTGGGTATATGTCTTTGATCACACAATCCTTTCCTATCATGTGAACTCTATAACCTTTCTCTATCAGCTGTCCAATGCTCATCAAATTATGCTTTAAACCTTGAACATAATAAACATCATGCATAAATTTATGCTCCCCCTGTTTTGTTAGAATATCAATTGTACCCTTACCCAAAACAATGACTTGGATATTGTTTCCAAGTGTTACATCAGTTTGAACTGATTTATCTTGGCTAGAAAATAAACTTAAATTACCAGTCATATGATTGCTACAGCCTGAGTCTAAATACCAGATGTCATTTGGATTTTCTTGGACGGCATTGCACTCCAGCGATAATGCGCATGCTAAGAAAAGTGAATTGTTCGCAGCATTGTTGCTGCTTGACTGAGTTTCACCTTGCCTTCCTTGGTCATGTTGCTTCTTCCTGCATTCATATGCGAAGTGTCCATACTTCTTACAGTAATGACATTGAATTGTTTATTTATCATACCTTTTCCCACTTGGCTAATTGGGAGTTTGATTATGGCCTCTACGAGCAACATGTGCAGGATTGCTGCTGCGACCTCCTCTGAAAGAACTTCGTCCTCTGCCTCTACCGCAACTTATGGATGACTGTGCTGTGAATGCACCTTCCAAAGATATGTCTGAACCGTTGATTCTATGTTCATGATTGAGTAATGAGGCTTGCAACTCATCAATAGTAAATGTGGACAAATCTTTGTTTTCCTCTAGGGTTACAACCAAAGATTCAAATTTCTTTGAAAAAACTCTAAGAACTTTTTCAACAACCCTTTGGTCACCTAGAGTTTCTCCATGAGACTTTATTTGATTAACTAGACCGATTACACGAGTATAGAATGAGTCTAATGACTCTGTATTTTGCATTGACAGAGATTCAAAATCTCTTCTAAGAATTTGTAGTTTGGCAGTTTTTATCTTGTTCAAACCTTGGTATGTTGTTTCCAATGTGTCCCACGCTTTCTTGGCTGACTGCGTTGCTGCCACTCTTGGGATTATTCATTCATGTGTCACTTGATGTATGTGGAACAACGCCTTTTCGTCTTTCTTCCTCTATTCCTTCAGAACAACGTTCTGAGCTAGTGTGAGATTGTTGTACGCTGCTAGATTTGCCGGTTCTGCATAGCCATGCTGGACTATTTCTCATACATCTTGACTTTCCATTTTTATAAATAGAATTCTTACTTGTCGTAAACCAGGCTTGATACCAGATGAACGGAAAAACAACACACTGCAACACCCCACACGGAAACCCCAACTTAGCAAAAAACTTTAACTTGGCCAAGCATTTACTTCGCAAATATTACCTTGGCTGAACTTTACTTCGCACAAATTTAATTCGCACCAATGCAATATGCGATATGCTTAACCTTAACCTTATGCGGTATGCGATATCTTAAGTAAATATTTTAATAAAATATTTCTTGCTAAAACATAAGAACTGAAGAATGAAGATTACCGCCGTGAAATATATATGAAAATTTTGATATCTTTTACAGTAAATGTAAACAACATTTACATAGATAAATATGAATAAAATGTGCCACATGCAATGACCAACATTCTTTAGAATGAACACAAATAACTATTGACTTATATATTACCGGAGTAAAACAAGTAATATTGCCGCACTACAAAGAGATAGTAAATCAACTTGCGGAATACAAAAGCCGGTGAATAAATACTATGAAGAGTGCAAGAAGCATTAAACTATTGAACTTCATTAAAGACTGTAATAAATTTCTACCTAAAAATGTCAACTTGCGGAATACAAAAGCCTGTGAATAAATACTATGAAGAATGCAAGAAGCATTCTGAGGGTGAGTGACAGAGCCGCATTCAACTAGTAATTACATTTCTCCAACAAGAATGAGAAAAACAATAATTGATATCAACTCGAGGCCTGACAGAATGAGTGTACTCCAGACGCTCGGATGCTGACTGCACGTTTGTGGTTCTAGGTCACAAACTGGATCAATAGCTTCAACCCTTGGTTCTACTGAGTTTTTATCAATTGCAACAAATGGTGGTTCTTGATTATGGTCTGAAGATAAATGGAGCACTATTTGTGTTGTGAAAAAGGTACCAACCGGACAGAATGATTAACATATCTTTGGATAGTACGTTGCAGACCCAATCTAGTTCCCATTGAATACTATGAATAACTTGCTCTTGCTACCAGTTTGGTTCGCAATGGATACTAATGGAATGGAATAAAAAAAACAAGGGAATAAAGACAGAACCAGAACCATATTACTCATCGATCCCATTTCAACAACGTACAATAAAACTTGTTCCATGGTGGTTTTAGGGACTCACTCTTGTAATTCCCACGCTAGTCAACTCGACATGCACACAACCACTGTGCCTACACCTGAGTAAATTCAGGTATATATTTACATTGAAATAAAGTAAGCCATGTTTAATGCATAACATTTAATATAAATATATCTTAGATCCACAAGTGTTTACAAGTATCAAGCATTGCTAGATATCTACTGGTCGTAAATATTGTTAAATAAAGCATCTATTCATCAATAATTATGTAAATATGTAGAACAGAAGACAAATTTCTCTGCGCTTTCTACAAGTTTTCCATATTGCTGAAGCAACAATATTGTTCTTGGCCACGATTTCACTTGCCAATTCGTGGGTTGAAATTAAATTTGAATCTTGAAATTAAAGAAAAGTAATTCAAGTTCCTTTTTTATATATGATTTCGTTTTATACGTTGAATTGCTGCTTCATTTTATATAGAGACGCGGAGCTTTCACGATGATAGGAAAAACATTGTGCTTGATAATCATCATTGGCATACAGTTCATTTCATTGTCACCAATCTAGAGAAATGCACAGATATTCGAAAAAGCCTCTATAAATTTAGAAGTGCATAGGAAGCAGCCACAGGGCTAAGGGAGACTCTGGAGGAAATGGTATGTGGCGATCTAATAAACATAGCTTTTGGATGTATGTTTATCAACCTTCTTACCAGTATAATGTTCTTGATCATTTTCTTTTTATTATTTTCACGATATTGAAAGAAACTACTGCATTAAAAGATGCTTCCAGTATTTTTTTTAGTCGTAGCATTGTTAACCTTCGATATGACTCTTCATTGCAATAAGGCGAGAATGATTTGGAAGGTTTGATTTTAATAGCATGCTTGTAAGAAGCTACCAATTCCGATTAGCACATTACTACTATACTAGAACGTCAAGGATAGAAAGCATATAAACATTAGTAATTCGTGCAGTTTTTACATTGCTGGTTTCAGATATACAGTAAGTATGACAATAATGACATATATTCAATTTCACAAGGTTTTTGCTGGTGCATGAATGATAAGTGACATGCTCAATGTAAAATGCAATCTGATATAATTTTTACATGAATGGTAATAGATATTATTCCATGTCTGCTATGCTAGCCAGGAGCTTTCTTGGTTTTCATTGTTGCAGATTAATTGTACACCACATATCACTGTATTATTTGAAAATAAATTATGAATACATTGTACTTCTGGATTATAAAAAAATCCAAACACATGACTATAATACTGACCTCATGCAAATCCAGTAGCATCAATGGCACAAACAATTGATGCGGCAATACCATTGACGATATTTTTCATCCATAAAGGTTTTTTATTCTGCTTTGAATGTTACTTGGATTAGAGGCTTGTAGTTGGGTCTGCATACAAAAGAAAATGGCCACAACCACAGCCACATATGAAATTGGACAGAAGAATCAAGTAAGCGCCTTCTAATCAACCTATGGACATCAAATATGGTTTTGGCTCTCCAATCGGTGTGGATGAAAAAATGTTCAAATGCTTGTTTGAAGTCAGGGATATACAATTTTTTCTTTCAATTGAGGCGGTGGTGGTGGAAACCCTGGCAGCGATGGTGGTTGTAAGTACATCATAAATGAGAGGTTATCAGGACATCGGCACCTTAAATGGGAGGCTGCCAGAACATTAAATGCATGAAGAGCTATGCAAAATCTTTGAAAAACTTATGATAAACCAGCAAGGTCAGCAATAACGGTTCAAAGTGATTGACCAATTTGATGATAGATAAATCGGTTTTAAATTTTTAAGAAAATAAACAAAAGCAGCGTGCAATGTAAAATTATAGACAATATGTGAAAATTTATGGTCAAAACAACAACTAATATCTAGTCAACACAGATTGAGTACAATATACCCGAGATAAGGAATCTATACATTTAATAAAGCTCAAACTGAGAAACGACAAAAATTAAAAAATTTCATATAGTCCTATATTACTATCACAAATTATAATTTTAGGTGGATATGCATAATTATTATATCACAAATTATATTTTTTAGGTGGATAAGCATAAATATTATATGACAAATTATATTTTTAGCTGGATAGGCATATATATCTATGTAAATAGGTATTGTACATTTTAATTTAGGGGTTCCATAATTTAAAATTTTAATTATTGATGAATATGATTAAATATTCTTCATTTCGTTTACAAATGAAGGATTTAGATCTCACTTAAGGTTAATTGTTTCAGTGAATAATATTCCAGTTAATTCTAAAACTGTTGTGGGCTAATGCAAGGTAATGATATTCACTTATGACATGTTAGTTGCAATGGACTTCTATAAAAACATAAAATTGATAAAATACATATTTCATTAAATTTGGAATTATACAACGGATCTAGAATTTAAGACTTTTACTTGATTGAGTTTTTTCAAAATGAGTAAAATCTTAAACTTGGATTCTTACATGATTTCTTACTTGGATTCATTGTGTATTCTACACCCTGTGGGATGTATTAAAAGCTAAGTTGGTTAAGGCTATATAGTGACATTAATATTGCATATGTTATTCTGATTAACAAATTAAATTATAATTTGATATGGTAACTACTATGTCTATGTTGAGTTACAATTGGCACAATTTTAGAATAACCCATATAAAAACTATTTAATAACATAATAGCAATGTGTTTGTTACTATATGGGTGTACCCAGAACACTCTAAGAGAAAGTGATTTTCATCTTCAATGCTCATAGTCTCACAAAGATGGAAAATTCTTTAGGCCCATGGCTTTTTATGAATTGTTCAATGTCCTATTTCATTTTCTTTTAACATCTAATTTAATCCTTATCACACCACATTTTCTCTTTAAAATTAGAAGTAACAATATCTTTGAGGTTATCCATATTTTGCAAAATGACATTTTCATCGATCTCTCAATGGTTTAACCAAACCATGGTGTCTTTATACCAACCTCGCTTGAGTCGAAGGTGGTTTTGACTAGATTTTAAAGACATTTTAGGGAGTTTCTTACCTCCCATATTATTTATAATCTTGTACTTGTACATCAAGAACCTAGTCATAGCCATGCTCTCCATGGGAGAAAGACTCATGAATTCGATTAACAGGGTATTGCTTCGGCCGTATTACTTTTAATTTTGATGTTATAAGTTATAAAACCCTTATGGATTTGCTCAGTGTTTCTCCAAGATTCTCTAGAGATGATACAACCCCAAACTTCACAACCATACAAGATAATGCCATGTGAAAACCTTCACAAACATACAAGATAACACGTGTGACTAGAGTCTCAAAGAGGAACTTCTTTTTATCCAATTATATTAGGAGGTTGGCAAGATTTTATAGTGGACAAGATAAACTATTGTATATTAAGTGTACCATGTTTAATTTTATTGTTTTAATGATCTAAATCAATTATAAATTAGAATAGCAACATAATTTATTTATATTATTATTGTTTATATTATTTTTCTATTAAAAGTTAAGTTGATCGAGGATTACATCTTGAATAATAGACCGTGAAAGAAATTTCTTATATATTATTAAATTTATTAAATGGTATTAATAATCAATGTTTGTTATTATTAATAACTTGGATTTTCATTATAATTTGATATTATATTAACTATTGTGTCTAGGTTGCATTTCCATTGTAAGTCTAGGATATTGACATCATTAATAGAGTCATACCTATAATGCTCTCGGATTATGCCATAATATCAACATTGTATTTGTTACTACAACAATTTTAATTATTGTCATAGTAATTAATTTGATCTTTTTTTGGTATGATGTTTTATTTTAGGAATTTGGCACCATTTTCTAATCGACACGGAAAATATAAAATAAATTATGAATTAGAATATCAACATAATTTATTTTCATTATTATTATTGTATTAAAAACTAGGTTGATGGATGTTTACTTTATGAATAATAAATTAATGTACGGAAAATTTGTTACCTATAAAATTATTTAATGACATTGATGTTAAAAAGATATCCATTATTTATTAATATTAATTATTCTAACAATCAAAATTAATTATGAATTATAACAACATAGTTTTATTTTTTCAAATACGAGAGGAAACTTCCACTAAACTAGTTATTGCAAGTATTCACTATTTACTTGGATTCCTCTAAAACTTGGATTCCTTACAATATTTATATTATCATCAATCTTTATATTTCTATATTAAAACAAAGTTCATCAAGAATTAACTCATGAATACTAAATTGTGTAAGAAATTTCTTACATATAAAGTTATTTAGCGGCATATTAATATTGTGTTTGTGACTATTATTAACCAATTTAATAAAGACACTAAGTGTTAATACTTTGTCTGTGTTGAGTATAAGTTATTATACTAGTACAATGTTGGCATCACTTTAAAGTCTACAAGAAAAAATATTTTGGAAGTTTAGTTGTGTCATTTAATGATCAAAATCAAATTATTATGAATTATAATGCAATAGAGTAGTACAATTCCATTTATATCAAATATAACAAGGAAAATTAGGGAAAATTCACTTCAAACCTTATTGCAATTGCCTTGAATTTATTCATAGACCAAGTCTAAAAGATGTTTTTAAGTGCATTATTGAATTTGATTATAAACATTTGATATAGTAACAAGTTATGTTGATCTAAACAAAACATTGAAAAGTTAAATATTAAATGGTGTTAGGTATTTCACATAAAAAATAGTCACATAAATTAACATTGAAGTTGAACCAAAATTTGAATATTATATGTACTAAATATATAAAATTCCTCAAAAAATAACATGAAAAAAATATTTGATATACTACAAACATTTAAAAGTGTTTCTTCATGCATATTAATAGATACTTCAAAGAACAAACTTACATTTATGAATTATCTCCACCTATCTCACTTTATTCACTCAAGTAGATTGAGTATGTCAACTTCTACACCACATTTATTTATCCTGGTCATCTTGCAATGTTCTTTCTTTGGCATCCAAGCCCAAACTATCTTCTTGATCGGTTAACTTGGTTTTCTTTGGCATCCAAGCCCAAACTATCTTCTTGGTTTGTTAACTTGGTTCCAATCGTGATACGGAGCATTGACTGCCATCAAAACAGAATGAATTAATAGAAAGCTCGAAAATTGGGTTGGCAACTCTCTCTATGCACCACACTTGCTATGTTTCAAATCATTGGTGTACAGGCCAACGTAATAAATGCAACGTTCATACAACTGCAGCATTGTATCTATCGCGATCATGGATGATAAATGCATCGGTTTTGGGCATATGAGCTGGCAAGGAGTGTGTCACAACATCCTTAGTCTAATATCCAAATCATCAAGTGCATGAACCAATTCATTAATCAATAGGATCCATTTGAATCGCAAAAGTGGAAAGTTTTAATCAAATAGTGTTACATAAAACATCTAGGGTGCAATAGACCCAACATAATCACGTTGTGAATCTCAACCAATACCATGTTTGTCACCATGCTGTATAAAACCGAATATGCACCTTTTATGATGTTAATAGACCATCAATCATTTATTTCCATGAAGCCAATAATTTCCATATGAACCTAACCTTGATATGTGAACCATAATGAAACCAAAACTTTTTTAAAGCGGATTCATAACCCAAATCAAATAATATGATATCTTATCCTTGAGAGTGAAGACATCAATGCCTTGTTATGGGTATGAAATGTAATCATTTTCATTAAAAACATCATTCATTTGAATCTTATCATACAACCATCTTTAGTAGGTCCCCCTTTTTGACTTGAATGACTTATCTCTAGGCCTTTTTGTTTGAAGCACAAGATGTATGATGGAACCAAAGTTATCATTGAAAAAAAGTGGGTACTTGCAACATTTTGCAAGAATTTAATCGAGATGCAAAATGAAACATCAACAATAGGATGGAGGTATAAATAATTTTTTCACATTCGTCGGGGAAAACATATGGTTCATATGTTTTCTCTAACCTATAATGTTTGATGATGCAAAATCCATTCTCATGCATATATGTTGTTGGATGATTTCCAACCACAATTTTTCTAAACCACTTAGCATTAAATAGTACCACCTTGAAAGATTTGAATTTAATGTCTAAGATATCTTCAATTGATCCATATTATTGCAAGGTCTCTGTTTTTATGTTTCCATCACAAACATGTGACTGACAATCTACTAGAAAATATGCAACAATGCCACAGTTAAATGTTTGTCGATTTTCATCTACCTTTCAAACACAGTATTGACGACCCTTGCACCACGTCCCCTTGTAATGTTTCACATTATTCTCTTCTAATCCATTTAGAATGTCAAATGCATATGTAGTAACCATTTCATCATTATATCTACATGTCCTTTATACTCTGTCCCTTAAATATTTTAAAGTAATAGCTAGAGGCCAATCCTTTTAAAAAAAATTCATTATTCTTGAGTGTGAAGATGGATTATGACCACCCTAAGATACATATGACAAACAATGCTTTTGTAGGGAATCATGACGCCTTTGATAGTCCTCCCTCCATACATTTGCGTGCTCATTGTTTCTTCCAACATATAGTAAAAAAGCCTTCATTTCAGTAGCATCTACAATCACAAACATAAAACAGAGAGAAGGGAAGGAAAGGAATAGGGGAGGGGGGAGAGATAAGGGGGTTTATTGAGAGAGAGAGAGAGAGAGAGAGAGAGAGAGAGAGAGAGAGAGATGGGGAAAGGAAGAGAGAGAGGGGGGAATAGGGAAAGGGAGCGAGATTTAGAAAGAGGAAAAATGAGAGAGATAGAAAGGATATTATAGGGAGACATAGAGAGATACGGGGGTTAGGTAGAGGAAGAGAGGGGGGACGGTGTGAGGGAGAGAGAGGGAGGAAACGAGGGAGGGGGGAGGGTTAAAGGGAGAGAGAGGGTCAGGGGAGGGTGAGACAGAGAGAGAGGGAGAGAGAAGGGGGGGGGGAGAAAGGGACAGAGGGGGGGATAGGGAAAGGGAGATAGAGATAGGAAGAGGGATTAGAAGAGGAAGAGAGAGATAAAGAGGATGGAGAGAGGGGTTACAAAAAGAGAGAGAGGGAGATATAGGGGTAGACATGGGTGAAGAGAGAGAGAGAGAGGGGGGGAGGGGGGGTGTAGAGGGATAAAGAAAGGGGATAGGGATCAATAATGTCACTCTCATGCACCAAGAAGAGAGAGATTGGGTGAGTGATTTGTTAATTAAAGAGGAATAATCCCCTTCCCAATTGGACCATGAGTTCCCATCCAAAGTGCATATTTAGATGGAAGCCTTGATTTTAGGATAAATAATTAAGAAGTTCTCTTATTCGACGATGCCATAGAAACCTACCATAGGCTACAAGGTAGTGGATCCTTTCCACCTGTGAGATTTCCAAGAAAAAAGGTGATCCTTTCCGCCTAGGGGCTTGCTATCTAGAGGCAATTGTTTATCTAGCTCGAGTGCCTAATCCATAGAACTCTAATGGGATGTGGTGTTGAATGATGATGCACACTCTTCCTAATGTTACAGTATCTCATACATACTTAACTCTAATATTTTGACGAGATGCATTGTCAAATCCATGCAACACACCTAACCCACGTACATAAATGACACATCTAACCCACACAAATAAATGATACACCTAGTACACACATGTAAATGACACATTGGTGGGTTTAAAGGACTTAACCATGGTTAGGGAGGAAAACCGTGCCTTAGGCCCTAAAGGAATCTTTGAGGGATTGAGGATATTGAACAACACCATAACCCACTGCACTCGACCTCCCTTATGGATCTTTTGTGTCAAAGTGTGGACACAAATTACACCATCAAGAGATTTTGATCACCAAGGTTGGTCCTATCAACCTTGACCATGATGACGGGAGGAAACCTCAACCTATTTCTATCATTTGGAAAAATAACCAAAACGCATCATGAGATAGCCCTTACCTAGTATAACCACCCATCATGGCAATTCATACAATGACATTTTGGTTAGGATTATAAAAATTGATTGGCTAGTTATTAGTTATTATAGATGTAATTTATATACAAATGTTTTACAAATAAAAGCAAGGATATTTTATAGTTGTAGCAACAATTATTATAATATGCCATAAAATCGTCGGTGTTTTAACACACTCACACCCACATGTTGCATAGAAGAGAGAGGAGAAATCCAAGAAAGTAAGCATAATCACTTCGAAGTGGATCAACTATTATGTTAGTTGGAGGGCCATTGCATATATGGAAATCTATATTTGCATAAGGATTAGGGTATACTAGAACTTATATATTACCACAAACTAGTGCTCATGACCAAGAAGAAATGGCACTGAAACTAATGTCAAAAAGACAAAATACTAATCTATGCCACCTAAACCACATGCCTAACCCACACACTTAATGCACCCACCTATCCCACACACCTAATGCACACACCTTACCCATGCATCGAACCCCTAATCCCTTCCTATATCTTAGTGCAGAAACACCCTCAAATTTTTGTGACACTTATTAGTAGTTCTATAAGTGAAACATCAAACACACCCTGACTTAATAATGGATTTTACAAATCCAAAGATAATCCATAGGCCATGACATCAAAATGGACACTAACTGACCTCTAATCCTCTAAGCTCGAATCCTCCCCTAACCCCAAATTCATCACCCATGAAACCCAAACAACCTATTTGGAAAAACATTGACCCCTTAACCCATAGTGCCCTAAAGACAACTTTTACATTAGAAAATATTTTGGGGTATGTGATGAACCATGCACATAACCCAGAAACATAACTGACCATGCAATTAACCGCATGCATTTAACCTATTCATCTAAACCATGCACATAACACATGCCTTTGTCCCGTGAACCTAATCCGCATGCATGCGTGACAAAAAAACTTTTCCATGTCACCCATTAACAGTACAAGCATAGGATAATTAGTAGGTCCTTTTTTTATGGCCTTGAATAGTCTATTAATAGGCATCACATTACAGTTCAAATATCCATCATAACAAGCAACTTACCTACAAAACACGGTTGTTGTGAATGAAGAACTGGTATCCACCCTCTTTATTATTAAAAAGGAATCGATGATGATTTAACTGACATGAGGTTTTCCCTTGATCAAAGAGAGGAGAAGAGTAACTGTAAATCGATTGGATATGAAGTGTCGGATTGAGTGAGGAATTGATTTCCTACAAAGACGATCTTGCTTTGACTGTACCCATGGAAATGGCATCAAGAATGGTGTTGATCCAATAAAAAATTGTATGGATATTCCTTCTAATATATTGCTTTCCTCGATCATGGCCTTGACCATGCCCCTCAAGACCTAGAACCTTCCCTTAGGTGCTAAGGTCCATGTTTCAACCATGGAAATTTAAATATCATGAGATACAAGTTTGGTTCTCCAAACCTGCAAAAAATGTCTATATCCCCTCCATAATCCAAATATTCCCCATATATGTGTGTGTAGTGGTCTAATGTCTTATTCATAACCCTTGACTCCTCAAACTTACCTTTACGGAATTGTTCATGGCTATGGATTTCTCAATGGTTTATTTAGGGCTAAAGGCATGGTATTCTTCCATGGAAAGTATTCCCAATGCCTTAGGACACGTACATATTTCTCAATAGAGAAATTTTGAGGTCTAAAATGGGCCTCCTAAGGAATATTATAAAACAATAGTGTAAATAATAAAATAATATTAGCATACCTCATCAAGTTTTGGAGGAAAAAATAAGAAAACTAATTTTCAACTTATCTCCCTGTATATTCACTCAAATTTCGAATAGGAGCACTCATTGGATGGGGAATTCTATTCCACATCCAACAAGTACCCACACGACATACTTTCAATGGACCCCCGCTTCCCGAAAAACAAGAAATTCATGAAAAAATGTGATGATGATGTCATGATCACATTTTTTCATGAATTTATTGTAATTCGGGGAGACAAGTGCATCAAACGTATACCATGTGGGTACTCGTTGGATGTGGAATAGAATTCCCCATCCAACAAGTGATACTACTCAAAATTTGAGTGAATATACAGGGAGATAAGTTGAAATACGAGTTGAAAAAGTATTTTTTCACTTTTTCATTTTTTTACCTTTTTACCTTTTACCCAAAAAATAGTGATTCATCCCCCATGGTTGACATCATCATCTTGAATCCTATTGGTGATTTTTATTGTACAATATTATTGTTTTGAGGCCCATTTTTTACCTCAAAATTTCCCTAATGTCAAAACCACATAATGCCATAAACATCATCAATCATAGGCTAATGATGCCCCCAAAATGCCACCTGTTGTTGGTGGAGGAAACCTTCTTATCCCTACATGGTCATAAGATTAATTTAGCACTTGAGTTGCAAGTATCCTCCATTACTATGTCCAAGGCCCTAAGACCACAATACCTAGATACATAGCACCATGAATACCCATGGAAAGTCATGTGTGATTCTTTGAGGAATGATGCATGGCTCTAGATGCCTGAATGGTTTATTTAGAGCCAAAGGCATGGGATTCATCCCTATAATTCCATTCTGAAGGCCGTAGGGTACCTTCATAATTCTCAAAACCACCTGATGGCACCAACATAGTGAATCATAGGGCAGTGATACCCTAAATATGCCATGTGTTATTGGTGGAGGAAACCTACTTAGTTTTAGATGTTTAGAGTATAATTCCTTTAGAGCCTCAGGTTTAGGTATCCTCCACTAACCATGTCCAAGGCCCCAAGGCTACAAGACCTAGATACATAGTTCCATAGATAGCACTCCAATGTGATGCATGGTGCTTTGAGGCAGGTGGAAGTGTTCATGGATTTGAATTCCTCAATGATTTATTTAGGGACAAAGGCATGGTATCCCTCCATGGAACATCATTCTCAAGGCCCTAAGAAACCTACATATTACTCAAAGTAACTTGATGCAACTGACATCCTTAATCATAGGACAATTATACACTCAAGAGGCCATGTGTGGTTGGTGGATACCACTTCCTTTTCCTTAGATGGATAGAGTATTCCTTGAGGGCTCGAAGATCAAGTGTTTGCTATTGATAATGTCCAAGGCCCCAAGGCAAAAAAACTAGATGCATAGTGCCATGGATACCCCTTAGAAGTCATGCATGATGCCTTGATGCATTGTTTAGGGATCTAAATGCCCCAATAATTAATTTAGGGACAAACACATAGTCTTCTTCCCTATAATATCATTCACAAGTCCTTAAAACACATAGATATTACTCAAAACCATATAATTGCACTAAAATCCTCAATCATAAGCCAATGATACCTTCATCAGTCCATGTGTGGTTGGTTGAGGTATCCTTCTTATCCCTATATGGATAGAATATTCTCTTAGGGCCTAAGGTTGAGGTCTCTTCCCTTGACCATGTCCAATTCCCCAAGTCCCAATGACTTGGATGCATAGCACCATGGATACCCTATGAATGCATGTGTGAGGTTTGTGGAATTCTTAATGGATTTGAATTCCTAAATGGTTTCTTTGGGGTCAAAGGAATGGTCGTATTCTATATAATGTCATTACTAATTCCCCAAGCCATGTGTGTATTGCTCAAAACCACCTAATGGCATAAATATCCCCAATCATATACCATCGATACCCTTAAGAATCCATGTGCAGTTGGTGGAGGTAACCTTCTTAGCCATGGATGGATAGAAGCTTCCTTTAGGATCCTATGTTTAGATCTCTTCCACTGAACATGTTAAGGATCCTATGTTCATGGTCTTCCTCCCTAGAACTTCATTCCCAACACCCTGAAACATGTACATAATTCTCAAAACAACATAATGGCACTGACATCCTCAATCATAAGCCAATGATATCCTCAAAAGGAAATGTTTTGTTGGTGGAGATAACCATCTTATCCCTAGATGGCTAGAAGTTTACTTTAGGGTTTGAGCTTCATTCCTCCTTGCATGACCATGTCCAATCTCCCAAGTCCCAAAGACTTGTATACATAGTGTCATGGATACCCTTGTAAAGAAACTCATGGTGCTTTAAGGAATTTTTCATGGTTTTGGATGCCTCAATGGTTTCTTTAGGGCTAAAGGCATCCTCTTTCCGCTAGAATGTCATTCCCAGGGCATCGAGACACATACATATTTCTCAAACCGACCTAATTAAATCGTCATCCTTAATCATAGGCCAATGATACCCTCAAGAGGCCATGTATGGTTGGTGGAGGAAACCTTCTTGGCCTTGGAAGGATAAAATATTTATTTAGGGCCCAAGGTTTATGTCTCTTCCATTGACGATGTCCAATCCTTCAATGCCCCAACCCCTAGATAAAAAATCTCAATGGATACCCTTGCAAAGTCATGCATATTGCTTTGAGGCATTATTCATGGCTCTAGATTCCTCAATGGTTTATCTATCGCCAAAGTCACAACCTTCTTCTCTATAGGACCATTCCAAAGTCCCTAACACACTTACATACTTATCAAAAACACATAATGGTGTTAATATCCTCAATCATAGGCCAATGATACAATCAAGAGGCCATGTGTGGTTGGTTGATATGATCTTCTTATCCTTGGATGGATAGAAAATTCCTTTAGGGATAGAGGTTCAAGTCTCCTCCCTTGACCATGTACAAAGACCTAAACCCCCATGACATTGATACATAGTGGAATGGATATCCATGCAAGGTCATGCATGGTGCTTCAAGCATTGTTTGTCACTCTCGATGCCTAAATAATTTCTTTAGGTCCTAAGGCATGGTCATTTTCCTTGAAACATCATCCCCAAGGTCGGGAGAGATGTAAATACTACTCAAAACCACCTAACAGAAATGCCATGATCAATCATAAGCCAATGATACCCTCGAGAGGCCATGTATTGTTAGTGGAGTAAATACTCTTATCCCTAGATGGATAAAAGAATATTTTAGAGCTTGAGATTCAAGTCTCCTCCTATGACCATGTCTAAGGTCCCAAGGCCACAAAACCTAGATACATAGTGCCATAGATACCCCTATGAAGTAATAAATGGTGTTTTTAGGTAGTGTTCATGGCTATAGATTCCTCAACAATTTTTATAGGGACAAATGATTGGTATTCTTCCATGGAACATAATTCCCATGTCCTTGAGACATGTGCATACTACTTAAAACCACCTAATAGTAACAACAACTTCAATCATAGGCCAATTATACAATTATAAGGTTGTGTGTAGTTGGTGGAGGCAAAATTCTAACCCTTGGATGGATACAAGCTTCCTTTCAGGGTGAAGGTTCATGTATCCTTCATTAACCATGTTGAAGGCCCCAAGGCCACAAGACTTAGATACATAGTGCAATGGATACCCTTGCAAAGTCATGCATGGTGCTTTGAGGCATTATAATTCATGGATTTGGATGACTTAACGATTTCTTTAGGGATAAAGACATTGTCTTCTTCCCTAGAACATCACTCCCAAGGCCCTGAGACATGTACATAGTTCTCAAAACCACCTAATGAAACCAACATCCTCAATCATATGCTAATGATACTCTCAAGAGGCCATGTGTTGTTGGTGGATGAAACCTTCTTATCCCCAAATGGCTAGAATATTCCTTTAGGGGTCAATATTTATGTCTCCTCCATTGATCATTGCCAAGGCCATAAGGACATAAGACCTAGGTACATAGTGCCTCAATGGGTCTAGATTCCTTAATGGTTTCTTTAGGGATACAATCATGGTCATATTCCCTGCAATGTCACTACCAAGGCATTTGGACACCTGCATAAGTCTATTTCTTTCCTCTTATGACTCTATTCAAGGCCTTGAGATCCATCCCACTATGCAAAAACTCTTGATTGTGACCATATTCGACTATTATGCCAAAAATCAACTTTACAGGGTGTATGTTATGGTTAATGGCTTTGATCATTTCCCATTACCTCAATAATATTCTATTAGGGTATACTTCTTTCAATTATTCCCCCAACCATATTCTATGATGCATCCTTAGTGCACAAAACCACATATTTCCACTTATATCCCACTTTAAGAATAATGATATCGTATACATAGAATAATATCCTATGTGATAGTTTGAGTCATCTCTCTTAGCCTGATATGTCTAAAACCTTCCTTTAGGTCCTAATTCTAGTGATTCCTCCCACATCTATGTCATAGGTTCTCATATCTAGTGTCACTTATATGAACACTTAGATTCCAAGCATAGTGTTGGGAGTTCATAGGTTTTTTTTTAAAGCTTACCTTAGGGTTTAAGGCCCAAGTTTCCTCAGGCTATGAGATTATACAAAAAACTAAGACCCACGTATGCTAGCAAAAATCTCATAATGGTGTTGATTACCTCACTTAGAGGAAAATAATACGCCAAATAAGTCATTTGTAGTGGTTTGAGCTATTGTATTTGGCCTTGGATACACAAAATATTTTATTAGGGACTAAGGCTTGAGTTTCCTCCCCCAAACATGTTAAGGGCCTAAATGAACATATATAGTGCTTAAAACCTCTTACTTACATTAATACCTCAAATATCAGGCCAAGGATACTGATAGGAGGTCTTATGTGGTGGTTCAAGGTATACTTGTTAATCTTATATTACTAGATGTTTCCTCTAAGGTTCAACTCTCAGGTTTCCTCCCTTAATTATGTTTATGCCCTGAAGAGTTATACATAGTTTTATTTTCTCCAATTTCCCCCATTATCCCTATTATAAGGCCATAGATATTCTCAAAAATTCATTTGTGTTGCCTCAACAAATAATTATTATCCCTATATCCCTATAAGCTTCATTTAGGCTAAGGCCTAGGTTTATTCTCTTAACTAGGTTAAGGGCCAGTATACCTATCACTAGTGATCAAAACCTCATAATAACATCAATTCCCCCACATAGACATCAAGAATACCCTTAGGAAGACATGTGTTAACCATATTTCTTGGTCATAGATTCATAAAAGCTTCTTTTAGAGCCCAAGGAAGAGTTTTCCTTGCTCGAACATGTCAAAAGGATTTGATACCCATGCCTTATGCTCAAAGCCTAATAATGATACTAATATCAATCAAGTAATTTAATAAGACCAATAAAAATATACCCTATCAAATAATCAAATTTCAATTCAAATCACTTTTATTAATATTTTTTAATAGTAATAAATTAAAAATGGTCAGGCGTTTGCACGAAGATGGTACCCAAAACTGATGCAATAGGAGCATGCGATCACTATAAATCAAAAGCATGCATGTAGTCCCAACATCGCGCATGCACTTTTGGTCTGTCAATTGCTGAACCTCCAATAAAGCATCCATGTTGACAAAAAAGTCTGGATGCACTACTAACGCACATGTGTTAGTAATGCACATGCATTATTAAAAATGTGTGCAAACTTCTAAGAACACATGGGCACTTTTGAGAACACGTGCACACTTCTAAGAACGCTTGCATGTTTTTAAAAACGTGCATGCTTTTACTACATAAATGAACAGAATCAGTGTTTTGGCCATAACTTTTGATCCTAAACTTCAATTTTGATGCTCCTTATACTGTTGGAAAGGTATTTATGAGACCTATCTTTGTATTTCAATGTTTTTCATTATTCAACACTATTTTTTTCATATTTAAAAAAAACTAAATCTATGACTCGTTTGTCATTTTCCTCTCTCGGGCATAGTCAAGGGAGGGAGGGAGACCGGTGGAGGGATGGAGAGGGAATGGGGGGATATATATATATATATATATATATATATATATATATATATAGAGAGAGAGAGAGAGAGAGAGAGAGAGAGAGAGAGAGGAAGGAATGGAAAGGAGGAGGGAAAGAGGGATGGATAGAGAGTGGGGGATAAAGGGAGAGAGAGAGAGAGGAAAAGGGAGGGATTGTGAGAGAGAGTGGAGTAGGGTGGAATATAATGAGATGGATAGGGAAACATATAAGTATGGAGGGGAGGAGTGAGGTAGTGAATAAGGGAGTATGACAAAAAAAACATGGGAAGGAAGGAGAGGGAGGGACTAAGGCCTGGGGAGAGAGAGAGAGGGGGGAATTTAAGGAGTGATAGAGAGAAAATTATGGGGAGAGAGGGAGAGCGAGCGAGAGAGAGAGAGAGAGAGAGAGAGAGAGAGAGAGAGAGAGGAAAAGGGAGGGATTATGATAGAGAGTGGAGGAGGGTGGAATATAATGAGATGGATAGAGAAACATATAAATTTGGAGGGGAGGAGTGAGGTAATGAAGAAGGGAGGGTGACAAACAAAACATGGGAAGGAAAAAGAGGGAGGGACTAAGGCTTGGGGAAAGAGAGAGAGGGGGGAAGTTAAGGAGTGATAGAGAGAAAATTATGGGGAGAGTGATGGGGAGAGAGAGAGAGAGAGAGAGAGGTAAAGAAGGACCAATGTGGAAGTTAGAAAGAGATTGATGAGAGGAGAGAGGTAGGGAGAAAGGGAGGGGGAAAGAAGAGTGAGGGAAGGAAGGAGGAAGGGATGGTAGAAGACATAGTGAATTAGTGAGAGAGTTAGAGAGAGAGAGAGAATAAGGTGGGGGTAAGAGAGAGATCAATACTATGAGAGAGAGATAAGGGAGAAGGGAGGGTGGAATAGAGAGTGAGGTAGTGACGGAGTTAAAAGATGGGGAAAGAGAGAGATAGAGATCAGGGGGGTTGGATGAATGGAGGGGGAAATTTAGGGAGGGAGAGAATGGAGGGACTGAGGGAGAGAGAGTGAGGGGGAGGGAGAGGGAGGAAGAGACAGGGGGGGGTTAGATGGATGGAGGGATAGAGCGAGCGAGGGATGGAAGTGTGAGAATGTGTGTGTGTGTGTGTGTGGTGTGTGTGTGTGTGTGTGTGTGAGAGAGAGAGAGAGAGAGAGAGAGAGAGAGTGGGGGGGGGTGAGCAGGAGCAAGGGTGTGTGTGTGTGTGTGTGTGTGGGATAGAGAGAAAATTATGGGGAGAGAAAGAGAGGGAGGGAGGAGGTAGATATATAGGTAAATATAGAGGGATGGAAGGAGGGAAGGACTAAGGTATGTAAAGAGAGATATCAATGTAGGGAGAGATATGGGGGATGTAGAGAGAGAGAGAGAAAGAGAGAGAGAGATACCTTTCCAACTTTATAAGGAGAATAAAAAATATGAGTTCTCAATAAAATTTTATGGAAAAAATAGTGAAGGCGTGTTCTTATGTAAAAAAAAACGTGGATGCATTTTATTGTATTGGTCAAAGGATTCCTAATCTTATTTTAAAAATAAAATAAAAATGGTGATTAATCATAGAATACCTAAAACAAAAAAGTTATAGATCTTAGAAATACATTGCGAATAGTATAAGGAGCATCAAAATCCATGTTTTGGATCAAAAGTTATGGAAAAAATAATAAAGGCATGTTTACATGTAATGAAAGCGCATGCACATTTTGATAATCGTGCACGTTATTAATGTTTACGCATTTTGATAGCACATCCACATTATTAACGCATGACATTCCTAGAAATTCAAAAAAAAGGCGGGAGAACCTCTCTTCATCTATGTGGTGGATGAGTTAGTGGCTTTAGTTTTAGGTTTAGATTGACAAACCTCTTGGTTTGGACTACATAAACCAAAACACATCCATTTCTTCAACTCCTTGTTTTTCAATGACATGTTCTCCAAGTATTCACTTTGAATGAAATTGCACACACTTATAGAGATATGTGTGTAGATTCTTAATATATATAGTTTTGATAAATAAAATATTGTTTTTTTTTTTAAATTTGCACATATGTCATAATTTTAAAATACATAGGCCTTTTATTTTTTGTTATAAATTTTGATTGGCTCAACTATTTTTAAAATAGAAAAAAACCTACACAAGTATAGACAAAGACCTACTCACTAAAAAACGATAGTTGATTGATTAGGTTAAGACCCTCATAACGGGGTTGTTGTAGTCCTGCGAGTCACGAGGTTACTGGAGATACATTATCTATATTATAAACAAGCATGCACAGTGATCTAGATACAAGAGACAAGAGATCAATAGGGAGAGAGAAGCACAAGCCTTTATTAACCAGCAAGAGAAGAACACTACATAGAACAGATCTAACTTAGTCCAGTACATGGCTCAACAACCTATATATATGCATTTACAAGCAGTTATGTAATCGCCTGGTCGGTTCAACCGACCGACACGACCCAATTGATCGACCCATATGTTGACATACATTTACAATAGGTCGGGCAGGGAGCCTAGTCGATAGGTCAACTTAGGCTCCTCCAACATCTCCCCCACCTCAAAATGTTTCTTTGTCCTGAAGAAAACGAGGAGATGCAAAATTACTTGGAAAAAAATATGTGTAACTACTAATGTAGTGTAAGACTAGAACTGGCCAGATTCTGATGTTGACCGCTGAACTCAAGAATGGCTTCGGCTAAAATAGAAAGCTGATGTTGAAATTCATCCCATGCACTCAACGTTTTCTAGATATCAATGGTGCGTATAGTGAGGCTCGACATTTTGGCTATCTTTTCATGTTTCGACATGTTCTGTAAGTATGTTAAGCTGGGCCCGAAGAGACTGATCTTTTCTTTGGAAGCTGCAAGTAGTATTTGAAGTGATGGTCGGAGTTGTTCGATTGTAATGAGGCTAGGTCGAGCCTGACTCATCCACTACTATTCTTTCTTTTCTAGATTTTCAAATTTTCTGTTCTCCATGAGGATTTGATCTTCTTTGCTTTGAATCAAAGACTGATCAGCTTCATGTTCTTGCTGGTGGAGTTGATCAAGCTGGTCCTTTGTCTCCTGCAATTATCAAAAAATATTATCATAATGTGTGTACCAGTTGTGGAGGACATTGGAAACTGTGGAGGCCTACTCGTTGTATTTGACCAACTGATTATGAGAGGAGGTGAACGTTGCATACTGCATCGACAATAGGGAAGATGTTTTAGTTTCCTGTTTCTTTTAGTCCTTGCTAAGTTCCTCTTGTAACCTTGACACGAAAGAATGAAAAATTTGAAACGCTATGTCAGGTGCACTAGTCATGCAGGATACTGCGGGAAGTGGGATAACTTGATGTGCTAAGTCTTAACACTTAGCCATAAATTGTGTTTGGTCCTCCTGTAGCTTATTAGCTCGTTCTTATGATTCCATTCGACGGTGTTTTTGCTCTGTTTTGATGGCATCCTCTAAGATATCAAGTTCTGCTTGAGTCGCCGCCTGCAGCTTATATGTCGATATGGGCCCAAACTGATCCAGGTGTACAGATAGCCTGCTTTCTTGTCGAATATAGTCAAGGTTTTTTTTGCTGACTCTGTTGCTGCTGTTCTTTTTACTTTCGACTTTTCTCCTTGCGCGGCTTCCTCTTCTGCTCTTGTAACTTGATGCTAGCCTCAGTCTACTGCGTTGTTTATTTTAGTAACTCGGCCACTGCTGGTGGATTTTCCACATCTTTTGAATTTTTCTCAACACTTTGTTCTGCTTCTGACTGCTGAAAGCATTAGGATAGTCCATTCCATCTTCTTCGGGTTGTGTTAAAATAGCAGCAACTGATATTCTCCGGGTTGTGTAGGAACATCCTTTCTGTAGTGGCAGAAGAATCCATGGGATTAAGTTCTCCATCAAGTTGGGTTTTGTAAAACAATTTTGTATACGATTACCTCATTAATAGGAAAGCTTCGTTGGTTTTACCTTTGAGGTTTCCATGATAAATCAGTGTGTTCAAAGTTTTAATTGTCCTATTCACATTGGGAATGATTATTTAACTTGTGCTTAATATTAATTTTATATAAAAGGGTTGAAAAAGGAAATATTGATTTCCCCCCCCACCTCTTAGTATTGTTGTATGAACCAACACTTACCGCATAGCACCCTCATCGTCTCCTAAGGTCCTGTGTAGTTGATTCTCTAGTACCTTTGCTTAATATTTTAAGTGCTTGGGCCTATTGGAATAAGTTTGTAGGCCCCCTAAGGTAAGATTAATTCCCTTATACTATTTAAGCCTTCTTTGGACTCCAAAGCTCATGAACTATTTACCTGATCTTTTTAGGTGCTTGGGACAAAATAATGCTAACAATGGGGTCCCTTTGTGCAGATATTTTGTAGCTTGTCCCACCTGATGAACACCTTCCAAATTTATCTTTCACATGATCATGTATTCCATGCAAGACGATATCCATTTCCATTGCATTATTATTTGTTAGCTCCTTCATGGATGCAGTTTTTTGTAGTCTTTTTAGAGCGATGTAAGCATTTAGAACAGATTTCCAGATATCAAAACCTTGTGCATTTAAATGGAGTCTCGTTCTTATAATCCAGTCAAATCAGAATTTGATCCATAGAATAGTCGAACTCCATCTGTGGAGTAGAGACTTTCATGTTCATCCATGTGCTCTAGAGATATTCGATCCAGCGATCAGACTCTCTCGAAGGAATTGAATCCCTAATTTAACTGCACTGATATGAACCGTTACACCAAAACCCCGAGGTGTTAGTGAAGGCCGCTCACTAGGACCTTAACATCCCACCATGCTCCGCAGTCCAGACTCTGGGATGGATATGCGCCCATATGGTGGTGTCCCTTTCGAGCCTTACGAGCCTCGGACGAAAACTGCAATGCCGACGTTTCCAACTGCTCTATGACTCGAACCTGGGTGGAGGCTCTGATACCAAATGTGAAGAACTTGCAACAATTAATTAATGAAAATACACGAGATAGCAGAAATAATAGAACTCATAATCACTTTTATTAATCATAGGCCACTTCGAGGGGGAAACCTCCATTGAGCAAGCTCAATACAAATAACTTCATGGTGCCTTCATTGGCCTCAACACACACTTATATACTAAGTCTAGGCGCCAATACTATGGCTCAAAACCATGGGCCAATACAAACTATGGGTCAACAAATACTATGGGCGACTTACAAAGCATATGTGTCCAACAACAATAACACAAACTATGGATCAACAAATACTACGGGACGTCTTACAAAGCATATGAGTCCAACAACAATATACTAACAAAGTAAAGACATGGGTTCCTAACATCCCCTCTCCCTTAGAAGAAGCTTTGTCCTCAAAGCTTTAGATGTGGAAATTGATGCTGAGTCTGAAGGAGGGGTGCCCATGTAGTAGCCTCTGGTTGAATGTCATGCCACTAAATGAATACCTCTATGATAGAGCGAGAGATAAGAGGACACCCTTTGAGTGTCAGGGAGGATTGCTTGGAAGGCTGTAGACAAAGAAAAACCATGTCAATTGCTTGAAAAGTGCGCTCAGAATGGTGCTGATCGGGTTGTTGGTTCATTCGAATTCTGGCCATGTGAAGAGTGTCCTGTAAAATGTGAAGAATCTGATAGTGGTTCCAAAGAACCGTGTCAATTGCCTGAATTGGTGTACTATTGAGGGTGTATGGAAGAATAAATGGTGGGGCATGACCATAGATTGCTTCATATGGAATAATTTTAGATGTATTAGGGTACCACCATTCAGCGAGAGGGAGCCACTTTGCCCACGAAGGTTGTTGTTCGGAGGTGAAGCAACGGATATAAGTTTCCAAACATTTATTGGTAATGTCAGCCTTCCCTCCAGATTTAGGGGGCCCTTCAATGAATTCCAGAGACATATCTGTCCAGATCCATGGAAGGATGGGTACGGGTTCAAGCAATCCCGGAAGGAGCTAGAAGGTATCATATTCAGCCACCATCTGTTGAATTGTCCTTTTCATTCCTTGCCAAAAGAAGGTATGTTGTGCCTACTCATACATTTGGAGGCACCTGGAGTGCCTCACCAATGGATACACATGGAGTTCAGAGAAGACATATCCCTGTTGAACAGATTGCAACCAATTTGGAACAACCAGAGAAATAGCTGAAAGAGAAATTGGGGCATCAATTGTGCGAGAAGGAGCATCTTCCACCAAATTGTCTTGATCCTTCATGTAAGTGATCTCATTGGCAAAACCTAGGAGTTTGAAAATCCGTTTCAGTTGTGCAGGTGAGGAGACCCGTTGTTCTAGGAAATATTTCAGAATCTGGTGAGTAGTCTTGATGCAGAAAGAATTCCCTAATAGGTATGGCTGCCACATCTGTACTGCATGCAAAATAGCTATCATTTCCTTCGTAGATACAGAGGCAGCTAAATTATTACTTGAAAGGCCTCATGAAGGAGGTAATCCCACTAGTTCACAAAAGGCACCATCATATCTATCCAAAATTGGTTGGAGATCCAATGGAGTAGTGGAGACCGTTGATGGGTGCATCTGAATGGAATGGAGCTGAGCGATGACACCATGTGAATTCTTCTTAAGGAGTTTTGCCAGGCGATGTGAACTGATGATGCGAAGATACCCTGGTTGTAAGCCTGTAAATTTGTGTTTTTTCCCATTGACTGAAAACTACATCCAAAGTTTAGCAAAATCCCATAAGATGGGTCCAAGTGTGCGTAACCATTCAACACCCAAAACCACATCACATCCACCTAAGGGCAATGAAAACATGTCAGAATGCAAGTTATAATCTTCCATAAGGATACACACACTATGACACTTCCCCTTGCAAGGTAAGGTGCCCCCATTGGCAACCATGATTTCAAAGCTGGAGCAAGGATGGATAAAAAAATCAGCCTGTTTGGCGATCCAAGGGTCAGTGAAGTTATGAGTGCTACCATAATCAATGAGTATGGTAAGAGGGAGCTTCTTGACGTAACCCTTGACCCGCATTGTTTGTGGGGTGGTGACGCCAAATAAAGCATGGAGAGATATCTTTGGTTGGTTGTCCTGAGATGGGGTGTCAACAGGCGGTTGTTGAATGTCGACATGATCATCTATTGTAGCTGGAGCTTCTTCACCAAGTTCAGAGGAAAGCAGAGAATCCACAACCAAGAGATAGAGATTTTTCTCAACACATCTATGTCCCCGAGTAAATTTCTCATCACAATTATAACAAAGCCCTTTTTCTTTGCGTGCCCGCATCTCTGTTTGAGACAAATGCTTGATAGGAGTTGGTCAAGGAACTGGTAGGATGGGAGGTCATTGAGAACCCATATATATGAAGGGAACAAAAGCAGGTTTGGAGCGTTGTTGGGCTGCAATCTTGTCTTCTGCTAACTTATCCAACCTAAGGGATTCTATCATTGTGTTGGGCAGAACATTTTGACCTCTGAGTGGATTTCATCCTTAAGACCACTGATAAAACAACTCCTGCAGAATTCATCAGACAATCCTTCTATGTCATTGGCTAGTTCCTCAAATTCTGTCTGATACTCACAGTTACAAATTGGCAAAGTTTAGTGAGTGCTCCTATGAAGTCATCAAAAGCACTAGGACCAAATCGTTGCAAAAGGAGCTGGCAAAAATCTGGCCATTTTGGCTCTTCATGAGCCTTAATGTACCAACGGTACCATTGAAGAGCTTCTTGTTCCAAATGAAAGCATGCAAGTGGAACTTTGTTGACATCAAAAGTATTATGCAGACTGAAATACGGTTTTGCACGATAGATCCATCCAGTCGGATCAATACCATTGAAGCGAGGAAAATCAAGCTTCAGACCACGAAAATTGTTGGAAGAAGAGAACCTATTGTCTGATGAACACTCGGATTGGCGTTTGTTGTTCATGGCTAAATGCTCAAGATGGAGGCTGAGAAATTTTTCATCCAGATCTTGGAGTTTGGTTTGGATGGCTACAAGTGCTTCCTCCATGGTTTTTTGCTCCTGTGCAGGTGACAACCATAACAAGGAGTTTTTTTTTTGAGTGGGTAGATAAACAAAAACAGAAACTGTTTTAGCAAAGGAAAATCTGGATTTGGGAAAAAAATTGAGGGGTAATTTGGATTGGAGTAGGTTTTGGACACTTTCAAAGGGACAGGGAAGCAGAAAAGGGCGATTTCATAAGCAGGGTGAAAGAATGAGGAAATTTGGCAGAGAGGGACAAAGAATCAGAAATATGAAATGAACACTGTGGTAAAATTTGAAGGCGAGTGGGTGAAAATTGAAGAAGTTACGGAAAACCCTAAAAATAGACAAATGTGTGATTTCTAGCTTTGGGAAGTGGAATTTGGGATAGGGTCCTCAAGATGGAAAGATGCAGAATGGGATTGCATGGGTGTCAGGGAAGTTTCAAGGGAAACAAAGTTAAAACAAGGGAGATATGGCAAAAAAATGGTTTTTTATATTTTTCCAGAAATGGATCTGAAACGGAAGGGATCAGAAACAAATGGATCTGCAACGACGTGGAAGGGATCAGCAACAGATGGATCTAAAATGACATGGAAGGGACTAAAAATAGATGGATCAGAAACGATGTGGAAAGGATAAAAAACAAATAGATCTGAAATGGCATGAAAGGGATCGACAATAGATAGATCTGAAACGACACAGAAGTGATCGGCAACAGTTCTGGACAGAGGAAATCTACTATTTATCAGCTAAAAATAGATATGGACCCCGTATGCTCAGCTTCCTAATGGTTCAGGGGATTCACTCGACCACCAATGTTGTTTGACGGCTTAGGTAAAATTGATAACCACTTTTCCACAAACGATAGCTCTTGGTTTACCTCATGGGTGGGAACTAGTCAATCAGGTAGGGATCGTTTCCCTTTTCGCTGGCAAGTCCTCTCAATGGGCCAGCTACTTTGGGGTTCCTGTGGTACTCCTCACAATGATTTTTAGGTCTTATGCCCAAGTAATTCCCACAGTTAAGCGGATAAGGATTATTCCCAGATCCGAACCTGCAACAGATGCAAAAAAAAAAATTTGGCAAAAATTTCACCCAACGAGCCCAAGAAAGTGCTCTGATACCAAATGATACGAACCGTTACACCAAAAACCCGAGGTGTTAGTGAAGGTCTCTCACTAGGATCTTAACATGCACCAAATGGAAGGAGGTTCCAACACCCTAATTTATAGGGTCCAAACCTAAGGAAGCTCCAACTCCTCAGTTTACTAGCTCCATCTAGAATGTGTGAATGTATTTGTAACTTCGGAAGATATTCACCTATATATTGTATGTATTACATTTGTACTTTATTGTATCCCCGAAGGAGATGTTCTTATTCCTCCATTCGGAAGTGTCGTAATTTGTATTTGCAAGTGTCACAAGTTTTATTGTAAGTGTCGTAACTTATATTTGATGGGTTATTATACGTCCTTAGAGGGGTCAGCCCAGTATGAGTAAAGTGGAAGAGTTATTAGACACCCTAAGGGGTCGGCCCAGTTAGGGTAAAAGGAAGGTCAAATTAAAGTATAAATAGAGTGGTTGCACCACTCTATTTGCTCATTCACGCACACATCCAACTCGCATAGTTGAGAGGGAGGAGTGCACACAAGTGGAGGAGGAGTAGCTGCTGGAGACATCTATCTTTTGGGGTTTCATACTTGTGATATTTGTATTGGTGCTTATTCTATATCTGAGGAAGTTGCGGGGTTTTTCACCTTTATGGTTTTGCCCGGTGAAATGCTTTGTGTCTCTTGTCTCTTGTGTTTGATATGTTGTACATGTTGTTCTCTCATTTAAGATCCTAGATCTATTGAATTAAATGATGAAAAACTAACATGGTATCAGAGCTAACCTGAGAAGAAGACACTGTGCAGATGTGTAAGCTAGGGCTTGTTAATTTTTGGGTCTCTTCCACAGATCATCAAAGGCAGGAGGCTAGGATGAATATCCTAAGGAAGGCGCATCTTTCTGTCGAAATAGAATTTGATTCCAAGCATTTTCAATTTTTGGCCTGTCACTGCTGCAGGAAATTAGGGCTTTTGAAAGAAGAGGAATTTTGGAGTGCTCTCAGAATACGATTGATCTCCTTATCAAAATCAAAATTTAGAGACCAAGATTGAATTTTTTGGTTGGGTAGAACCCAGGGATATATCAAACCCTAGTTCGGGTTTTGGACTAGAAAATCAAAATTTTACAGAAATTGCAGATCCAAAATTCGCAGGTCAATTTTGAGGGGTAAATTTTTGGAGTTTTCTAAATCTGAGCACACCAGCTTGCTCACCTCAGTCAATTGCATCTCCCTGTCGAGTCAGAAGTTTGAAATTCCAAGTTTGTATTTGTAGGGTTTCTCTTTCAAACCCTAGCTAGCTCCAGATCCAGTGGTAAGATCTAAATCTTTTATTTCCATTTGAGTTTCTCATTAAGATGTCTCACCACACCAAGCTTGAGGATAAGCTTAAAGGGGATGATAACTTCCGAACATGGAAGTATAGGATTGGGTTAATCCTAGAAGAGAATGAATTCGATACCTACATAAGTGAAGAAGTTCCAGTCCCAGAGGGATATGAGGCTAAGGCCTTACATAAGAAGAACTTGGTCAAGGCCAAGAGGATCATTGTAGATTCTATCAAGGACAATCTCATACCACATGTGCCATCCCTAGAGACACCCACAGAGATGTTTGACTCCTTGACCAATCTATTTGAAGGAAAGAACATAAATCAAAAGATGAATTTGAGGAATCAATTAAAGAATTTCAAGATACAAAATGCAAAGACCATGCAGTAACACTTTACAAGGGTCTCTCAGATAAAAGAACAACTGAAAGCCATTGAAGAAGATATAGAGAATGGAGAAACAGTGATGAACATCTTGAATGGTCCTCCTAGGTCATGGGATTCCTTCATCCAAGGAATTTGTGCTAGGAAGAATCTCATCACATTTAGTAGGCTATGGGAGGAATTCTCACAGGAAGAAGCTCGAATTGTAGCTCGAAAAGAAAACATGGGTAGTGAAGACCAGGCTCTCACAGCACACACACCAAGAAGAATTACAACAAGAGGGAGCATCCTTATCACAAGAAGGAGATTGTCCCAGGAACAAAAGCATCTCCCACAAGAAGAAGAACACTTTGTTAGAGACTCTAGTAGTTCCTACAAGGAAGCAAAGATTGAGAGGGAGTCCACCCAACAACCAAACAAAGATAAGTATTTGAATTATTATTTCTTGTATAATATATGATTGCTTAAACAATGTTGTTTAGTCATATACATACTTATGTTCCTAGATTTAGGATGTATATTATGCATGTTAGAAAAAAATTGCATTAATGAACAAGATACTACTTATATGCAAGTAATGGGTAAGTAGTCTATGGTACTGTACAACATTCCATTGCTACTTATCTAGAATGAAACCTCTTTGCTGACATGTTGGATTATTGCACACTCTTAACAATGTTTTGGTAGAGATGGAAGGCATCTAGAAAGTTACAGGATATGGATAAATTTTGTATTGAAGCATTGGCTCAGATAATTGCATGACTGTATGACATATGTCTTTATGTGTAAGAATTTGTTCTGAAAACTATGAGATGTTTCTAATCATGAAATTGAACTTGTCTTGTAGGAAATACCTTGTACCATCACCTACAAGAGAGACTTGCTTCGAAGAACAAGTGACGATGATTCAGCTAGAATATTTATGAATTCAAGGAGAAGAATTTGGAGAACCAGAAGTACTCAGGAATCGAGATACAACAATGAATGAAGTAAAACCAAAAGATAATGAATATTGTGAAATGGAAGATACACCAGATGGATGTCAAGACATCATTCTTGAATGGTGTAATGGAAGAGGAAGTATATGTGGATAAACCACTCAGGTTTGAGACACATGACAGGGAGACTCATGTGTGCAAATTGAAGAAATCCTTGTATGATTCGAAATAGGCACCTAGGACATGGTACGACAGAATTGACAGCTTCGTGACTAGTTTGGGATTTGCCAAGATTAAAGGGGATCACAACCTTCACTACAAGATTGAGGAAGCTAATCCAGTGATACTCCTAATCTATCTAGATGACCTGGTTGTGACAGGTGAGGATGGGTTGATTGCTGGTATGAAGAGGAAGCTTTCTACCAAGTTCAAGATAAGGGACTTGGGTTTGATGCACTATTTTCTAGGCATGGAGGTGTGGCAGAGTGAAGATAGAATCTTCCTTGGACAAAGAAGTATGCAGTAGAGATCCCAAAGTGGTTCAGGATGATGGACTGCAAGGCCATGGCCACACCTATGGCATCGAACCTGAAGCTATTGAGTGATGCTTCATCTGATTCGGTTGATGCCATGATGTATCGTCAGATGATTGGGTCTTTGATGTACCTGACGAATACGAGACCAGATATTTGCTTTGTTGTAAACATATTGAGTTATTATATGGTGGAACCCAGGAAAGTTCAACTAATTGAAGAAAAACATGTGATGAGATATATGAAGGGTGCATTGGATTATGGACTCAAATATGCCTCATATAGTGAGTTTAGAATGTATGGGTACATAGACTCATATTGGGTTAGAAGTGCTGAAAACAGAAAGAGTACCTCAGGATCATTTTACTTTAGTTTGGGATCATGCATTATCTCATGGCTCAATAGAAAGCAACCCTGTGTTGCACTCAGTACAGTAGAAGCTGAATATGTAGCAGCTTGTTCAGCTTGTGGTGAAGCAGTGTGGCTTCGCAAGATGTTGACAGGATCGCTCGATGCTACGGAGATACTCTGTGACAACAAGAGTTGCATCAAGTTTATAGAAAATCCCGTGTTTCATGATAGATTGAAGCACATCGAGATTAAGTTCCACTATATCTGGGATATGGTGCAGAAGGGAGCTGTGAAGATCGAGTATGTTCCTATAGAGGAACAAGTTGATGATGTGATGGCTAAGCCTCTGGCTTGTGTGAAGTTTGAAGCTTGGTGTGGTCCAGAGGGATCTCTTTAGAAAGAAAGATTGATAGAGATCCTATCCGAAAGGATAGATGCCTATCCAGGAGGGACAAAAGACCAGTACTAGCTGACTGATAGTTCCATATCTCACGAGTTGGTTCCTATCCGTAGGGATGGATGCCTCTCCAAGAGTGAGGGTAGATCAGTACTAGCTGACTGATAGTTACAGCTTTCACGAGCTGATGCTTGTCCGTAGGAATGGATGCCTCGCTAAGGGTGAGGGTAGATCAGTACTAGCTAATTGTAGTTCCAGCTTTCACAAGCTATCGCCTATCCGTAGGGATGGATGCCTCTCCAAGGGTGAGGGTAGATCAGTACTGGCTGTCTAATAGTTCCAGTTTTCATGAGTTGATTTCTACTCATAAGGATGGATGCCTCTCCAAGGGTGAGGGTGGATCAGTACTGGCTGACTGATAGTTCCATCTTTCACGAGCTGATGCTTATCCATAGGGATGGATGCCTCTCTAAGGGTGAGGGTAGATCAGTAGTGACTGACTGATAGTATCAGTATTTGGTTACTGATGTTTGTTGTAGGTGTTCCAGCTGATGGTGCTGTGAATGAGGATGTTCCAGCAGATGGTGTTCCAGCTGACAAGGTTGCTGACATAAGAAGATATTCCAGTTAATGGTGTTGCTGATGAGGATGTTCCAACAGATGGTGTTCTAGCTGATAGGAAAAGATGTTCCAGCTGATGAGGTTGTTGATAGTAGAAGATGTTCCAGCTGATGGTTTTGCTGATGAGGATGTTCTGCCAAACAGTTTTCTAGCTGACAAGGTTGCTGATAGTAGAAGATGTTCCAGCAGATGGTGCTCCGTTGACGATGAGATGATGAGATGATCTGAAGATGATGGGGTGACAGTAGGGTACACAGGTTTTTGTAGAGATAGTGTAATCAGTCCTGAGATGTACCTACTTGATGGCTTGCTTGTAGAGATGATGAAGACCTACATGGGGGCTAGGCCTACATCCAGCATGAAAAAGGGCTGGCTCTGTAGAAATTCCTATGATGAGTAGAATTGAGAGATAGCACTAGTGATCGAGATGATGAGTACAGCAGCAGTGACGATGATGCTCTAGTGATCCAGTGTTGATGATCCATATCCAGTATTGAAGACTTGTGCCTATATGTATTGGTGCCTGTGTCATGAGAATACCTTCCTAGTTAAGAGGGAGTGTTAATGTATTTGTAACTTCGGAATATATTCACTTGTATATTGTATGTATTACATTTGTACTTTATTGTATCCCCGACAAAGATGTTCTTATTCCTCCATTCGGAAGTGTCGTCATTTGTAATTGCAAGTGTCGTAATTTTTATTGTAAGTGTCATAACTTATAATTGATGGGTTATTAGACCTTCTTAGAGGGGTCGTCCCAGTATGAGTTAAGTGGAAGGGTTACTAGACTCCCCTAAGGGGTCGGCCTAGTTAGGGTAAAAGGCAGGTCAAGTTAAAGTATAAATAGAGTGGTTGCACACATCCAACTCGCATAGTTGAGAGAGAGGAGTGCGCACAAGTGGAGGAGGAGTAGCTCCTGGAGTGTCAATGTATATGTAACTTCGGAATGTATTTCATATATGTATATTGTACTCCTATAGAGATGGTATTATTCCTCTATACGAAAGTGTTTGTATTCCTATATAGATGTTATTATTCCTCTATATGGAAGTGTCGTCATTTATATTGTAAGTGACATAACTTATACTTGATGGGTTATTAGACCACCTTGTTGGGGTTGGCCCTATATAAGTCATGTGGGTCAAAGGGTTATTAGACCACCCTATTGGGTATCGGCCTAGTCAGCATTGTGTTATGTGGTTAAGTTGAGGCCAACCTAGTAAAGGATATTAGGGAAGTCAAGTCAAGTATAAATAGAGTGCGGGAGGGACTCTATTTTATCATTCTACACACACACACACTCTTTGGAGAGTGGTGCACTTGTTGAGGATGATAAGATGCTGCTAGGAGCTGTCTATCTCTTATGCTTGGGTTGTATCATTGTTCTATCTATATCTGAGGAAGTTATTGGGGTTTTTCACTTTTATGGTTTTCCCCAAGTAAACTCTGTGTCTCTTGTGTGCTTGCATTATTGTGTCCATGATTGATATGCTGTACATGTTGTTCTCTCAGTTAAGATCCTAGATCAGATTGAAGTAAATTCTGAAAAATTAACATGGTCCTAGAGCTAGCCTGAAAGAAGGGATGGTATGGCATGTATGACACTTGTTGCACTTGCGATGCTAGGGCTTGATATAGCAAAAATCAGTCATCGTAGCACTTTCTCTATAAATCCATGTTGGAAAAATTTTCAGATCTAAAAATTTTACAAGTTGAAGATCAGATCCCCATGTACCTTGTAACCAAAGGACAATGTCTAATTCATTGTACTTTGTGTTTTATGATCTGTACAATATAGGGTTTCTGCCTCTTCCAGATCTGAGTCATAAACATGTGACCTAGGAAAAAAGGTCATCAATTGGGATAGGAAGCTCAAAATTGAAACTTCGTAAAACGTGATAGGTAGGGAACGGACTGTAATTTCACAAGACGAAGGTTTAGAGGTCGAAAGTGAACCAATGACACGTGGTAATCCATACACATTCGCTCTCCTGTTTTATCCCATAAAAAGGTCACGTTGCAACACTTGGAATAACTCTCTATCAGAGAATCCAATTGAGGTCTAACCTAATGGGTTAGAAAGATGAGAGGTCGGGCTACCACAGGTAGAAGTTTCAGACTGTGTGGATTCATAATTTAGGAGTTACACTAGAAACAATCAGGTGCATATTTCTGTCAAAACAGAATTGGATTTTGAGCACCTTCATTTATGGCTCCGGGAATAAGGGTTTTGGAGAAAGTTGGATTTTTTGTAATCGGAGACCACAGCTGAATTCTACACATCAAAATCGAAATTTAGAGACCAGGATCAAATTTTTTGGTTGGTTAAAAGGATAGGCTTGATCAAACCCTAGTTTGGGACTTTGATCGGGAAAATGGAAAATTAGGTCTTTTGCAAAAGTTGGAATTTTTTAAGTCTGTGACCACAGATGGAAGCTCCTCAGAAAAAATTGAGGTTTAGAGTTTTGCATTGAACCTCTTGGTTGGACAGAAGGGTGGGATTTATCAAACCCTAGTTCAGGATCCTATCTGGAAGATACGAAAGCTTCAAAGGGAATTTTGAGTAGTGAAACTTTGCAATTTTCAAATTCTGAGTATACCGGCTTGATCAGCTCATCAAGGTGCATCTTTCTATCCTTTCAGAAGTTTGAAATTCAAAGTTTGAATTTTTAGGGTTTCTCTGACAAACCCTAATCCCTCTCTAGATCTAGTTCCTGCAAATCAAGTGGATTGGGTTAATCCTAGAAGAGAATGGATTGGTCACCTACATAAGTGAAGAAGTTCCTATTTCAAAGGGAGATGAGGCTAAGGCCTTGCATAATAAGATTACAAGCAATCTCGATAGGTATGACTTATCAAGGTATGTTTCGAGATTTGTTCATGATTAAGTTTATGGTATGTTTGTCTTCATATTATTATGGTTAGTACAATCTTGATTAAATTTAGACTTGTTGTATCACCTTAATAAAATTATGAATGCATGATAGAAGATATTCATTGATTAGGGTGTTGACACTTATGATTGTACTAATGCATTATGGTGTTGTATGAGGTTTATGTTGTCCACTAACATGAAAGGTACACCAAGAAAGACAAATCATGTTCTAGTTCAAGAATATATGATCATGGTGACATGAAGACAAAGA
Organism: Larix kaempferi; assembly: GCA_027924585.1. Classification (NCBI taxonomy): domain Eukaryota; kingdom Viridiplantae; phylum Streptophyta; class Pinopsida; order Pinales; family Pinaceae; genus Larix; species Larix kaempferi. Next base: position 31,671,927 of record BSBM01000195.1, on the reverse strand, counting down.
TTCATCCATTGTCATGGATCACATAGAAGATCTAGTTACGAGGTATGTATAACTTCGTTCTATAATGGTTAACTTCCTAGATATGCAAGTTGCTTGCACAAGTCATTGAAGATAACAAGAAGATATCATGTGGGTATGTTAGACATAACTAGCTAACATACTAATCCAGGTATGTTTTTTCCTACATCAAGTTAGAATCCTACCTTGTGATAAGATCTCTTATATAAGTATACATGGCATGATTGATAATGATTATTCATAGGTTTGAATAATCATGGGTGTATGCATATTATGTTTCTTACCTTAATTGATGATATGACTAACCATAAGAGTCATGAAAGTATAGGTTTGAATAATCATGGGTGTATGCATATTATGTTTCTTACCTTAGTTGATGATATGACTAACCAGAAGAGTCATGAAAGTATAGGTTTGAGTAATCACGGGTTTAGGCATATTATGTTTCTTACTTTAATTTATGATATGACTAACCATAAGAGTCCTTGAATACTAATGCTTATTATTTCTGTTTGAAATGATCATGACTATACATGCTTAAGATTATTGTGTTTTGATAGTATTGAGAATATACTAATAAATGTATGATTATGTATGAGATCTCGAGGATATCACAATAATGATACTTGTAAGCATGCATAGTGATCGAGGATGGATATAAGTTCAAGGATAAGTAATCCAAGAAGAAAAGATCAAGAGGGAGCACACTCCAGTAGTTTCTACAAGGATGTAGGTATTCAGAGGGAGTCGACCACTTCTCACAATCCACATCAGAATGGAGTTGCAAAGATTCAAAGGGAGTCAACCAAACAAACAAAAAAAGATAAGTATTTGAATTATCATTTCTTACATATTTGATTGTTTAAATAACACTGTTCAATGATGTATATACTGATGTTCCTAGAATTAGGCTATGTATTATGCATATTAGAATAATTGCATTAATGAACAGTATACTAATATGCATTTGATGGGTAAGTGGCCTATGGCATTGTACAACATTCCATTGCTACTTATCTAGAATGAAACCTCTTTGCTGACATGTTGGGAGTAGTACAAACTCTGAACAATGTTCTCGTAGAGATTGGAAGGCATCTAGAAAGTTACAAGATATGGATGAATGTTGTATTGAAGGATTGGCTAAAATAATTGCATGACTGTATGACATATTTGTTTATGTGTAAGAATTTGTTCTGAAAACTATGAGATGTTTCTAATCATGCAATTTAACTTGTTTTGTAGGAAAGATCATATACCTTCACCTACAAAAGAAGGACTACAACATTTGTTCAGCAACAAAGTTATCTATTGAAAATATTGAAGATATTGAAGTTCCCGGGATCTGGGAAGAATGCCATGATTGAGGAGTACCGGTCGATCATGAAGATGTTTGGGATGCAATCCCAAGACCTGAACAGAAGTCTATAGTGACTTCCAAGTGGATCTACAAGATCAAGAATGCTGCAGATGGTAACATAAATAAATACAAAGAAATATTTGTAGCTCATGGAAAGAAGGAATAGACTATGAAGAAACTTTTGCTCCTGTAACCAGGTACACTTCCATCAGATCAGTACTTGCTCTGGCTACAGTGATGAAATGGAAGATACACAAGATGGATGTCAAGACATCCTTCTTGAATGGTGTAGTCGAAGAGGAAGTGTATGTGGAGCAACCACTTGGTTTTGAGACACATGACAAAAAGTCATATGTATGCAGGTTGAAGAAAGCCTTGTATGGCTTGAAGCAAGCTCCTAGGACTTGGTATGGTAGGATAGACAGCTTTCTATCTAGTTTGGGCTTTACCAAGAGAAAAGTAGATTCCAATCTTTACTACAAGGTCAAGGAAGGCAATCTAGTGATACTACTTTGGTATGTGGATGACCTGTTTGTTACAGGTGATGATGGATTGATTGTCGAAACGAAGAGGAAGCTTGCTTCCAAGTTCGAGATGAAGGACTTGGTGATGATGCACTATTTTCTAGGAATGGAGGTGTGGCAGAGTGCAGATGGAATCTTCCTCGGACAAGGGAAGTATGGAGTAGAGATCCTGAAGAGGTTCGGGATGATGGGCTACAAGGCCATGGCCACACCTATGGCATCGAACCTGAAGCTTCTGTGTGATGCTTCATCTGATCCGATTGATGTCACTGTGTATCGTCAGATGATTGGGTCCTCGTTGTACCTAATGAACACGAGACCAGATATCTGCTTTGCGGTGAACACATTGAGCAAGTTCCTGACAGAGCCCAAAGGTGTTCACCCGGTTGCTATAAAGCATATTCTGAGGTACCTGAAGGGTACAATTGACTATGGGCTCAAGTATGATGCGAATCAAAAGTTTAACCTGCAGGGTTATGTTGATTTAGATTGGGAAAGCAATGCTACAGATAGGAAGAGCACTTCTGGGTGCTGCTTTAGTATGGGATCAGGTGTGATCTCTTGGTTTAGAAGGAAGCAGGCCTGCATAGCACTGAGTACAGCCGAAGCAGAGTATGTTGCAGCTTGTTCGGCTAGTTGTGAGGCAGTATGGCTCCGGAAGCTACTATCTGAGTTATTTGATCTCCCATTGGAGGCTACTTGTATCATTTGTGACAACCAAAGTTGTGTGAAGCTGTTTGAGAACCCGGTGTTCCATGACACGTCGAAACACATTGAGATCAAATATCACTATATTAGGGATATGGTGTAGAGAGGAGTAGTGAAGCTCCTGTATGTTGAGAGGGATGAGCAGATTGCAGATGTACTGATGAAACCACTATCCAGAGTGAAGTTCGAGTACTTCAGAGAGAGGCTTGGTGTTCTTCAGATTGATGACACTTCGAGGAAGAAGTGATGGACACATTTGCTGAAGCCATTCCAAGCGTGGTGAGAGGAGGATCCTTCCATGGCTATGGATGTAAGCGCTGGATGATGAGCATAAGGATGATGCTCTAGTTACTGCTCTGTATATGCATCATATTGGATGCTGGATATGATCAGTTGGATCATTTATATGTATGTATGCACCATGTTGGATGTTGGATATGATCAGTTGGATCATTTATCTGTATGTACACATCATGTTGGATGATGGATATGATCAATTGGATCATTTATATGTATGTATGCATTATGTTGGATGCTAGATATGATTAGTTGGATCATGTGTATGTATTTGTAAATGTATCAAGTGGATACATTGTATGATTAGGTAGATCATGTATGTTGATATGTAGCAGGTGTGATTAGGTGGATCATATATTTGTATATGTATAAGGTGGATACATTGTATGATCAGGTAGATCATGTATGATGATATGTATCAGGAAGATACTGTGTATGCATCAGGTGGATGCATTGTATGATCAGGATGATCATGGATGATGAGCTTCAGGATGTTGCTCCAGATGACATGCGTTAGGACAATGTAGTGATAATGATCAGGATGATCATGTGTACATCAGGATGATGTATGGTGATTATTAGGTTGATACTTTGTGGCCACGGATAGGTTGTGCAGATAAGCATATAATAATGCCCTGGGAGGTTTGCATATTCTCTTGCTAGGTTTTGCCGCTAGCATATAATAGCTCCCTCGGAGATCTCGAAAGTGCTCTTTCGAGGTTTTTTCCTATGGCATATAATAGCACCCTAGGAGATCCGATAGGTTGGGATGTGTTCCTGTAATAAGTCCTGGGATGCTCTTTCAAGGTTTTTCCATGACCACATATAATAGCGCCTTGGGAGATCTGATAGGTTGAGCTGTGTGCTCGTAACCAGTCCTGGGATTCTCTTTTGAGGTTTTTTGGTGGGGTCACATGTAATATCTCCCTTGGAGATCCAATAGGTTGGGTTGTGTGCCTGTAATAAGTCTTGGGATGCTATTGTGAGGTTTTGTGACGCACGTAATAAGTTCTGAGGATTACACAGTATGGCCAGTGATGATGAAGACCTCCAGGTGGTGGGACTACATCCAGTATGAAAAAGGAATGGCTCTGTAGAACTTCCTATGACAAGTAGATTTAGGGATTGATCAAGATAGCAGAAGAAGTGATGATGAAAATGATTCGAGGACGATGATTCGCCGATGATGATCTAGAGAAGAAGACTTGTGCTAGCAGATCTGTGTCAAGAAATACCTTCCTAGTTAAGAGGGAGTGTTGATGTATATGTAACTTCGGAATGTATTTCATATATGTATATTGTACTCCTATAGAGATGGTATTATTCCTCTATACGGAATTGTTTGTATTCCTATAGAGATGTTATTATTCCTCTATACAGAAGTATTGTCATTTATGTTGTAAGTGTCGTAACTCATACTTGATGGGTCATTAGACCACCTTGTTGGGGTCGGCCCTGTATAAGTCATGTGGGTCAAAGGGTTATTAAACCACCCTATTGGGGGTCAGCCACGTAGGTCAAAGGGTTATTAGACCACCCTATTGGGTATTGGCCCAGTCAACATTGTGTTATGTGGTTAAGTTGAGGCCGACCTAGTAGAGGTTATTAGGCAAGTCAAGTCAAGTATAAATAGAGTGTGGGAGGAACTCTATTTTATCATTCTACACACACACACTCTTTGGAGAGTGGCGAACTTATGGAGGATGAGAAGTTGCTGCTAGGAGATGTCTATCTCTTATGATTGGGTTGTATCATTGCTCTATCTATCTCTGAGGAAGTTATTGGGATTTTTCACCTTTATGGTTTTCCCCAAGTAAACTCTGTGTCTCTTGTGTGCTTGCATTATTGTGTCCATGATTGATATGCTGTACATGTTGTTCTCTCAGTGATGATCCTAGATCAAATTGAAGTAAATTCTGAAAAATTAACATGGAGACATCTATCTTTTGGGGTTTCATCTTTGTGATCTTTGTATTGGTGCTTATTCTATCTCTGAGTAAGTTGCAGGGTTTTTCACCTTTTTGGTTTTCCCCGGTGAAATGCTTTGTGTATCTTGTCTCTTGTGTTTGATATGCTGTACATGTTGTTCTCTCAATTAAGATCCTCGATCATATTGAATTAAATGAGGAAAAACTAATAGAATGAGGATACAACCCATTGGTTTTAATAATTTCCAACCTATATATAGGACTTCATAATTTTTCTTCTTATCAATCAAAGTGTTTAGATTGTTTCCTGTGTTATGAAATTAGAAAATTGATTGGAATATTCAATTTTATATGTTTGCAGTCTTTCCAAGCTGAATGTATGGATATCTTTCTTGTTGAAACAAAGGACAAGCTAAGTCTTTTTTTGACATCGTTTCGACTGTGGAGAAAATGGATGTCTGTATTCAATCTTTACAAAAGTGGTTCCTTGCCATGCTCGCCCAAGAGCATCACTCAGGATGATTTTGTTCAAATTAAAATAAGGAATCATTGCTCTAATTTTTTTAGACCATTGTGTGATCTTGATGAATATGAATTGACCGTTGTGGCAGACAATATAATCAATGGATTGGTTTGGATGAGCACATTAGTCGAGAAAAACGTTTGCACATAAACTTTATATCAATATTGCAAACGAATCAAGGACGAGAGGTCAACCAAGCATTCAATCGTTGAATATTTCAAAGATCATGATGATCAAATTGATTGATCACAGATTGTCACTGACCATAACGTCATTGAAATCTATAAAATTGCACCAAACCATCTCCAACAACTATGCAATATTTTATGCTCCAGAAAGCAAGCAAAATCTCTGAGTAAAAAGAGGAAGAACGAATCTGAAGTGGATAATGGTACCAAAATAACAAATGATGCTCAGAAAATATTGAATCTATATATCAATAAAGAGAGGATGGGTATGTCCATTGACGACATCGAAAATAGTTCATAGCTTGCTTCTCAATGTTGTTATCCTGCATCTTTGGTCAACACACTCAGGTCCATTGCATTTTTTGGTGTGGCAGTCAACTTTGAATTTGTTGTTGTGGATATGTATAATTGTGATAGTCGATGGATAGAATAAGACATGCTTTCATTTTTGTACTAGTTAGAAACAAATGAATAGGCATGTACTTGTATTTTTTTAGCTAATATCGAAAGCTTTTGTATGATTTCTAAAGCTTTCACAATTTTCAGCAAGAAATAAAAAAAACATGTTACCCAAAATACTACAAAGGGAGTTTATAGAGAATTCTCCAAGGACTTGTTTATAGGATTCTCTATTATATAGTGTTGGAGCATTGGAAGGGATAAGGATATTTTGTCTACTTCTCAAATTTATATGGATTGGAAAGACGAGGGCCTACCGATGATTGATTTACCTTGGCCCAAGGTTAACAACGATAGTGTAAGAAGCCATGTGTTTGCAAAAGAAAGGACATAGGAATTTTGGGATCACATAGTTACCAGACATGTCTTGTCTCAAGGCACAATTCTTTCATTGTACGAAGGAGGTAGGCTTCTTTGTTTGTTGATTAGGTCTCAAAAAAAAATAGTTATTTCTATTGTGGAGACAGTACAACAAGAGTTGTGTATGAACAGTTTCTATCATGAATTGGGTATAAAACAAGGTATTTTTATTAACATTTCCATATGTCTTTGATTTTATTTTACTTTTCTCGGTCAGTTATGTTCAATAACTTATTCAAATTCCTATTCTACTACAGCTTCAAATAAAGAGCACACCCAGGTATTGTCCAATCAAATTATACTATCCGATGACAAAAGTGAATGTGATAGAGAATCCAGAAAGAACTACCAAACAAAACAAGAAGGTAAATTTTTTTTTTTCAAATATCGTTGTTAAATTAACTAAATTATGAAAGTGGATAGTGACCTTTAATACTTGCAAAAAATTATATAAAATGTATACCTGCAAATTTCCAGGTCAACATGTGGTTTATCCACAACCAGAGTTGGCATCGAGGATGTCCCTGGATATTGGCCAGTAAATCATATTGGAGAATAATGGACCATGCGGGAGCTTGGACAATAATGAAAAAGGCGAGAGATTGGACAATATTGAACTTGGAGAGGGCTCGGTGTCAAAATGTGGTGTCTCCAACGATGTTACTCACCAGTCAAATGTTGGCCTACCATTGACAGGTAAAAGACAAAGAATATTTTCTACTTAAATTGATAAAACAAATTTATTCTGAAATATATAAGGACAAGCAATATTTATGTGCAGCTCCCCATACAAAAATGTTATTGATATTAGAAATAGAAGGTTTTCTATTTCGCAAGAAAGTCACAGAAAATGACTCCAAAAGAGAAAAAAAAGGAAATAAAAAAATATTGTTGGAGGGGAAAGAGTAAAAAAGGGTGAAGAGAATTCAAATTGTGAATTTGCATTTAAACATAGAAGAACTTCATATGAGTCACGAACACATGCCATTCATTTTTTGGAATTACTTGTTTCCAAATTCAATGTTGGGATTTGGTCATCTAAATGTAGTGTCAATGAGGGGAAGCCACTACTTACAAAATTTTTGATGGCAGGCGGTAAAGATAAACCATATGAGCAAATTTTTTTATTTATTTGGTTTCGAGAGAGATGTACAAATGATCAAGAAGTAAATACACAAAAAAATGTGGAGAGTGCGTGGATGGAGTTCCCAATGAAAACTTCGGAAAATAATACATCAATGATTGTTTTGGAGGGTGATGGTGAGAAAGCACTTCCATTTGAAAATTGTATTTTCAGTAAGACCTTTATTGAATCGTCCACTAGGACAGATACTGAATTGGTACATCGAATTTGGCATCGTTTTAGTAAAATGCATGAATCAGCTGATATCAGAACCTTCAATGCCTTCTCCTAGTTGAGTCATGGTTGAGTGACAGCCGTCAAATGTAACCTATCATTTCCTATTTCTAGATGTAATCTATAATTGCCTATTTTAAATCATTAAATGTGTTTTCTATTTTTTCTGGAGACGTTGTTATTTTCATTTGAATGTAACATATTATTAGTTAAGTGTGGTGCTTTTATTAAATCAATTGAATCTATGAAATTTTGGGTGATTTATGTATTAATCTTTGGAAATCAACATCTTCATGTACAGTTGCATGGTTGTGATCATTAACTTTATGAAAAAAAGTGTTGTTGTTGTTGTTGTTATATATATAGTCACTGTTCTTGTATGCAGGAAGGATATCACCGCAAAAGAAACTATTGGTCTCAGGAGTAGAGGGATTGCTCTTCAGAGTTCGGATGTTATCCAACATTGAATATTTTTCCAAACAACCTCATTTTTTCCATAATTGCTATCGTTATTATACACACATGTTCTGCCCCAAAATTATCAGTGTTTCTAGAGTGCATTTCGACGTTGCTCTGTGGTTTTTCTTGCTCGACAACATGGAAATTAAAATTTTCCTTGGTATATTTGAATGGTTGAAAGCGATGTAAACTTAGTTCTATTTATAATCACTCAATGTCTGCATACTATAATGTTGGTGAAGTATAGAACATATACAAAAATTCGTTCACGGATGTACTTATCGAATATGGAGATATATATAAACAAACGGACATGTTGTTTATAGATGAAGGGCAATATCAATCAACAGATAATAGCAAGGAAAACTGATTGAAAATTCCAACTAGTTGGAAATTTGACGGTTCACAAGAGAGAGATATAACTATAAAAACAATGTTGTGTTCTCTGTTGAATTATCTCGGGCCTCATTCAAAAATGGGGTGTTGGTTAAACACATTCAATTTCAAATTACCGTCATATTATACAAAACAAATTCATTTAGTGATTTGTATATTTTTTACAACTCCTACATTTAATTGATGTAATTTTTATTGCACAGTTCTCATCTAATTTATGGACATCATACCATGTATCTAGTAATGTGTTTCAAAAATTGTTGAACATGAAAGCAATATACTTAGAAACATTGAACAATAATATTTTATTGACTGGGTTGTGTGTGTGTTTTTTGTTTGCAGATAGTACTAGAAGATTTGTTTCTAGTAAACCATTGATCATTTTTTATTTCAATGGCGTTTTGTTACACGCATTACATAGAAAACAGAAACCTGTATTGCGATGACCACCGAACATCAAAACATCAACAAAGTATTATTTTATACGTCCAGGTTTAAGGGAATTATTTGAAAAATGCTTTAGTATTTTTGAGGTTGGGGTATGGAAATATTCTCAATGAAAAAATGTTGATGAATTTTTTCCTAGATTATTACAACAAAGAGGATTGAAAAGGGAACAATTTAGATTAATTTTAACACAAGAAGATTGTTCTTTCATAGCGAGAGAGGGTTTTCAAGGTGATGGAAATTCTTATGCATTTTGAAATCTTTAAGTATAGTTTGTGAGACTTTGATCCATGGTTAGGATCGAACAAATACAGTGAATTTTTATGACTCGGAAGAAAAACATGTTTCTAACGAGGAAGGCAATTGTATTATAAAAAAACTTATACTTGCGAAGATGTCAATGACACATTCTTGTTAGATCGATTATGTCCTTGCTTGCTACACCTGAATGGTGTGAGCGATGTGAGGCCAATTGTGAATAAAATGAAAATGAAATTATTTTGTTAAATAATACACTTGAATGTATGTTTATACTAGTATGTTAAATTTCACTGTGATTATAATTCTTGTAAAGTGTCGAGTTTGGTTTCCGAAAATGCAAAATCAGAGTTTGAAATTGCTAAAATCTGTTTTAAAATTTCAAGATTAAGTATTGGAAGTGTAAAGAGTATCCTTCCAAAAGGGCAAGTGGCAATCTGCCCTTGGCAAATCACATGAATGGGGGGAAACCATCGAAGGAGATAACTGGAGAAATCTGTACTTGGAGAATTGTAATGTTTTACAATCTTAAAAGAATGTCAGTTAGTTTCTCTTTTCCTTTATTTTGTTATGTGTATAAAGTTTCCTTGATTCATTTTGGTTTTTCATACATACATCTAGTAACTCTATTTAAATTGTATTGTTAAATCATAAAACATATAAATCTGTGTTCTTGATTTATCATTCATATGATTTATATGCAGGTTATGCATCAGTAAATTTCTTTACTTGATTCATATTGTTTCACATTCTTCAATTACATAGCAATCATTATCATCATATTAAGTTAATTTGCTAAGTTAAGTTATTAAGCATCTAATTAACAACTTCATAACTAGGCTTATGGCTATCATTCTAAGAACATATAGGAGGTATCCATCCATCAATGAGGTTGTGATAGCAAAAGCATACATGTATTACATAAATGGAATTTAGCCATTCATCATTCACATAATAAATCAATGCAACATATAGCTTATGCAATTGAAAGAAACCTCATTCATGAATATAAACTTCTAACAGGCTTAACATAGCATATTCATGGCTTACATTTATTTACACATGCATTCCACAGATTGAACATATCAAGCATAATTAAATACATGAACATTATAATTCATACACATATTATACACTTATCTGAATTTCACATGAATGTGGCAACTGGCTGGCTGCATGTGAGCCACGCTCCACCCAACCTTGGAACTTGTCTAGCCTATACTATTTCAGCTCCCAAGCTCACCTCGGACCTGAGTGTTGATGTATATGTAACTTCGGAATGTATTATATATATATATATTTATTTATTGTACCCGTATAAGAGATGTGTTATTCCTCTATAAGGAAGTGTCATCATTTGTATTCACAAGTGTCGCAAGTGGATTAACTTGCCAATGGGTTATTAGACTACCTGATGTGGGTGTCGGCCAGGAATATATTTAACTGGGGTTATTAATCTGAGTTAGACAAGTCGGCCCCATAAGTTATTAGGAAAGTCAGGACAAGTATAAATAGAGAGTCGAGATTCTCTATTTTGACTATCTCAGAACTCACTCTTCTCTCACTCAGAAAGTGGCGCACATTGGAGGAGGAGGATCAGTTGCATAGTAGGAGACTATCTATTGTATTTGGTTGTACTTTGGTTGAGCCATCGCTCTATCTATCTATGAGGAAGTTGTGGGGTTTTTCACCTTAGGGTTTTCCCCACGGAAACTCTGTGTGTCCATTGTCTCATACTTTTGATTCTTGTGATGCTTGGCATGCTTGATATGATTGTTATGCATTGATATAATATACATGTTATTCTCTCAGTAAAGATCCTATAGCATATTGAATTAATGCTAAAAATCTAACATGGTATTAGAGCTAACCTGAGAAGAAGACACTATGCAGTTGCGGAAGCTAGGGCTTCTTATTTTTTGGGTTTCTCTCCTCAGATTTTGGAAAAGCAATATGATGGATTGACTCTCCTCAGCAAGGTGAATCTATCTATCCAATCATAATTCAATTATGAGCACTTTCGGTTTTGGCCCTAAAAATTAGGGTTTCCACAAAAATAGGAATTTTTGAAATCTGAAGACATAGCTGGAAGCTCCTTGGAAAAATCAAAGTTTAGAGCTTTGGATCGAGATTTTTGGCTGGGTAGATCTTCGGGAAACTCAAACCCTAATTCAGGGTTCTCCTTAGTGAATGCGAGAAGACTACAAGACATTTCTGAAGGGTGAAACTTTGCATATCTGAATTTCTAAATATACCAGGCTGATCAATTCATCAAGGCGCATCTTTCTATCCTTTCAGAAAGTTGAAATTCAAAGTTTGAAATTGTAGGGTTTCTCTGACAAACCCTAATCCGGCACCAGATCCAGTTTTCAGCAAATCAAGTGGTAAGACCTAAATCTTTTTCTATTTCCATTTGAAGTACTCTTTAAAGATGTCTCACCACACCAAGCTTGAGGATAAGCTTGAAGGGGCTGATAACTTCCAAGCATGGAAGTATAGGATTGGGTTAATCCTGAAGAGAATGAGTTGGATACTTATATAAGTGAAGAGGTCCCTGTCCCAGAGGGAGAAGAGGCTAAGGCTCTTCACAAGATGAACTTGGTTAAGGAAAAGAGGATAATTTTTTATTCTATCAAAGATCATCTCATCCCCCATGTGTCATCCCTAAAGACACCAAAAGAGATGTTTGATTCCTTGACCAAACTATTTGAAGGCAAGAACATAAATCGGAAGACGACCCTGAGGAATCAGTTGAAGAATATCAAGATCCAGAATGCAAAAACTATGCAGTCATATTTCTCAAGGGTCTCCCAAATAAAAGAACAACTTGAAGCTGTGGGTGAAGATATAGAAAATGGATAAGTGGTGATGACCACTCTTAATGGCCTTCCTAGGTCATGGGATTCCTTCATCCAAGGGATTTGTGCTAGGAAGAAACTTATCTCTTTCAGTAGACTGTGGAAATAATGCTCACATGAAGGAGCTCGAATTGTAGCTAGAGAAGAGAAGATGGGGAGTGAAGACCAAGCACTCACAGCTCACTCCAAAAGACTCGGTGACAAGAAAGCTCACCATCATGGCAAGAAAGGAAAATATCAAAATCAAAGAAGTAGTCCCAGACATCGAAGGGACATGACCCATGTCCGTTGCTATATATGTGATGATAAGGGACACTATGCTAGAGATTGTCCTAAGAATAAGAAAGAGGGTTCCCATAAGAAGAAGAAATTCAAAAGAAGACATCATGCTCATGCTGCAGAGGATGATGAATCTCCCAGTAAGAGGGCTAGAAAAGATAGTGAAGATTCTTCAAATGATAAAGAATATGTTTTGATTTCTGCTCTCACTAGAACCATTACTCTTGGAAGTAATGATTGTCTCATAGATAGTGGGGCTTCTAAACATATGACAGGATTCAAAGAATCCTTTGTGAATCTATCTGAACATGATTCACCCCACAAGGTGAAGCTTGGAGATGACTACCAGTATCCCATAAAAGGGAGTGGTGAAGCCTCCTATAAACTAGACTCTGGAAAGTCTATGAAGATGAAAGATGTACTCTTTGTTCCAGGTCTCGAGAAGAATCTACTCTCAATATCTGCATTGGATGCAAAAGGTATGAGGGTGGATGGCCAAGTCCCAATGTGGCCAAAAGGTAAAACTATTGATGATGTAGTAGTGATTGGAGAGCAAGAGGGACGATTGTACAAATTAAAGGGACAACCTGAACATGCTATGAAGAGAAAGATTCATCCATAGTCATGGATCACATAGAGGTATGTATAATTTGTTTTTGCAAAGGTTAACTAATGAGTTATCCAGGTCATTGAAGAGAACAAGAACACATTGCTAGACATAACTAGCAAATATGATGACTAGGTATGTTTTTGTTATATATATCGTATACTTTTGTATGATTGATAATGATTACTCTTGAAGTTACAAGTTTGAGTAATCTAGGGATTATGCATATTATGTTTCTTACCTTAATTGATGATATGACTAGCCAAAAGAGTCATAGGTTTGCGTAATCATGGGTTTAGGTATATTATGTTTAAGACTAAACCATAAGAATGCTTATTATTTCTGTTTGAAATGATCCTGACTATACATGCTTGAGATTATTGCGTTTTGATAATATTAAGATTATACTAATGAATGTTTTATGAGACCTCGAGGATAACACAATGATGATACTAATAAGATTGCATAGGAATCAAGAATGAATATAAGTTCAAGAATAGGTAATCCAAGAAACAAAGATCAAGAGGGAGCACACTCCAGTAGTTTTTGCAAGGATGCAGATATTCAGAGGGAGTTGTCCATGTCTCTACATACCTCAATAGAAAGGTGTAGAAGAAGCTACTTCAGATTAGGACTCGAGCAGCTCCTGCAAGGAAGCAAAGACTCAAAGGGAGTCCACCCAACAAGCAAAGATAAGTATTTTAATTGTCATTTCTTGCATATTTGTTTGTTTAAATAATATTGTTCAATGATGTATATGCTTATGTTCTTGGATTTAGGATGTGTAGTATGCATATTAGAATGATTGCATTAATGAACAGCTTACTACTAATATGCATGTGATGGGTAAGTGGCTTATGGAACTGTACAACATTCCATTGCTACTTATCTAGAATGAAACCTATTTGTTGACATGTTGGGAGTTGTGCACACTCTTAACAATGTTCTGGTAGAGATTGGCAGGCATCTAGAAAGTTACGGGATATAGATAAATGTTGAATTGAAGCATTGGCTAAAATAATTGCATGACTGTATGACATATGTTTTTATGTATAAGAATTTGTTCTGAAAACTATGAGATGTTTCTAATCATGCAATTTAACTTGTCTTGTAGGAAAGATCGTATACCATCACCTACAAAAGAAGGACTACAACATTTGTTCCAGCAACAAAGCTATCTATTGAAGATATTGAAGAACATGAAGTTCGCAAGATCTGGGATGCAATAGAATGCCATGATCCGTCGATCATGAAGAATGATGTGGTCTAAAGACTAGATGGAAAGTCTATAAGGTTTGAAACAGGCACCCAGGACCTGGTATGGTAGGATAGATGGCTTGCTATCCAGTTTGGGATTTACCAAGAGTAAGGCAGATTCCAACCTTTACTACAAGGTTGAGGAGGGAAATCCAGTGATACTACTATTGTATGTGGATGACCAGTTTCTGACAGGTGAGGATAGACTGATTGCCGACACCAAGAGGAAGCTAGATGCCAAGTTCGAGATGAAGGACTTGGGTATGATGCACTACTTTCTTGGTATGGAGGTGTGGCAGAGTGCAGATGGAATCTTCCTTGGACAAGGGAAGTATGTAGTAAAGATCCTGAAGATTTTTGGGATGATGGACTACAAGGCCATGGCCACACCTATGGCATTGAATCTAAAGCTTCTGTGTGATGCTTCTTCTGAGCTGGTTGATGCTACGATGTATCGTTAGATGATTGGGTCCTTGATGTACCTAACGAACATAAGGCCAACCATTTGCTTTGTGGTGAACACCTTGAGCCAGTACTTGACAGATCTGAGACATGTTCACCTGATAGCTGCAAAGCATGTTCTGAGATACCTGAATGGTACAGTGGATTATGGGCTCAAGCATGAGGCAAATCAAAAGTTTAACCTGGAGGTTTATGTTGATTCGGATTGGGCAGGAAGTACCATTGATCAGAAGAGCACTTCGGCATACGGCTTCAGTATGGGATCAGGTGTGATCTCTTGGTTTAGCAGGAAGCAGTCCTGTGTGGAACTGAGTACAACTGAAGCAGAGTATGTTGCAGCTTGTTCAGCTAGTTGTGAGGCATTATGGATTAGGAAGCTACTGTCTGATTTGTTTGATCTCCAGTTGAGTGCTACTTGTATATATTGTGACAACCAGAGTTGTGTGAAGTTGTCATAGAATCCAGTGTTCCATGACAGATCGAAGCACATTGAGATCAAGTTCCACTATATCAGGGATATGGTGCAGAGAGGAGCTATGAAGCTCCTATATGTTGTGACAGACAAGCAGATAGCCAATGTGTTGACCAAGCCGCTTGCTTGAGTGAAGTTTGAATACTTCAGAGGGAGACTTGGTGTACTTCAGATCGAGATGCCTTCCAGAGGGAAGTGATGAGTCTAGAGACACAGATGCACACTAGGCCATCCTTGCATGGTGGTAGGTTGGTCATCCCATGGAAAGATGTAAGGGCCGCACCATTCTTCCATGGTGGTAGGTTGCTCCTCCCATGGCAAGATGTAAGGGTTGAGCCATTCTCACATAGTGGTAGGTTGGTCCTCCTATGGTGATATATAAGCGTTGGAGCCATTCTGACATGATGGTAGGTTGGTCCTCTCATGGTCATTATATAAGTGTTGAAGCCTTTTCGACATGGTGGTAGGTTGGTCCTCTCATGGTCGTTGATGTAAGTGTTGTGCCATTCCGACATGGTGGTAGGTTGGTCCTCCCATGGTCATTGATGCAAGTGCTGTGAGCCTTTCCCATATGGTAGTAGGTTGGTCCTCCCATGCTGGTGAGTGTAAGTGTTGTGTGTGTGCATCTGGGTTGTGCTCCGTGGACTATGTGGTGATCTGAAGACATTGATGTGAAAGTTTGGTACACAGGTTTTGCAGAGGCATATAATCAGTCTTGAGATGCTCTTGTAGGTTTTGCCGAGGCAGTGCAATCAGCCCTAAGAGATCTTGCAGGTTTTACAGAGGCAGTGTAATTAGTCCTGAGGTGTACCTACTTGATGGCTTGCTCGCAGAGATGATGATGATGATCAGGTTGATCATGTGATGATATACATTAGTTGGATGTATAGTGAGTATTAGGTACTATGTGGTTGTGGACAGGTTGTGCAGTGGCCTGTAAAAGATCCTAGGAGATTTGAGAGGTTGAGTTGTGTGCTCGTAAAAGGCCTGGGATGCTCTTTTGAGGTTTTGCAAACGCACGTGATGAGTCCTGAGGATTCCACAGTATGACCAGTGATGATGAAGACCTATAGGTGGTAGGCCTACATCCAGTATGAAAAAGGAATGGCTTTGTAGAAATTCCTATGATGAGTAGATTCAGAGATTGGACGAGATAACAGCAACTGTGACGATGATGATGCATTGATGTGATGATCCAGAGAAGAAGACTTGTGCCCGATGATCTGTGTCGAAAAATACCTTCCTAGTTAAGAGGGAGTGTTGATGTCTATGTAACTTTGGAATGTATTATATATATATATTTATTGTACCTGTATAAGAGATGTGTTATTCCTCTATAAGGAAGTGTCGTCATTTGTCTTGACAAGTGTCACAAGTGGATTAACTTGCCAATGGGTTATTAGGCTGAGTTAGACAAGTCATCCCCATAAGTAATTAGGCAGGTCAGGACAAGTATAAATAGAGAGTCGGGATTCTCTATTTTGATTATCTTAGAATTCACTCTTCTCTCACTCAGAAAGTGGTGCACATTGAAGGAGGAGGATCAGCTGCATAGTAGGAGACTATCTATTGTATTTGGTTGTACTTTGGTTGAGCCATTGCTCTATTTATCTCTGAGGAAGTTGTGGGGTTTTTCACTTTAGGGTTTTCCCCATGGAAACTCTGTGTGTCCATTGTCTCATGCTTTTGATTCTTGTGATGCTTGGCATGCTTGATATCATTTTTATGCATTGGTATACTGTACATGTTATTCTCTCAGTAAAGATCCTATAGAATATTGAATTAATGCTAAAAATATAACACTGAGATCTAAACTTTAACCATAGATAGCTCACTTAATCTCTCCTGGAGTCTCGCACCTCTTCTCACTCAGCAGTCACACCCCCCGTGCTCTATGTGCATCCCACTGGACTGACGTCCAACCACCCCAACCATGCATACAACATCCTACCCCACTTCCACCTGGATCTCTGAGGAAACCATGTGTCCTCCTTTGGGATCCCACATGGCTATCCCAAAGGAGCACGTTTCTCCATCCATAATCACGATTAGCCACTAAATCTCCAAATTAATTGAAATTAATAATAATTAATTAATAATTAATCCCCCACTAAGAAGATGGCTTAGGGGCATGGGTTTTGGGTTTATCACAATGTTTATAGAACAAGGGTCTAGGGAACAAGGTGCAGGAATGCTAATTGAAAAATTAACATTAATTTACTAAGGTCTGTTAATCATTTGCAGAAATAGATAAATGTTTTAATTAAATAAATTCACTTAAAACATTAAAAAACACACAGATCATCAATTAAGACAAATATAGATTGTATATTAGTGTATTTAATTATTGATTGCAAAATGAAAACAATATAGTTTCATAACATAAACAAAGAAGATGGCAAAAATAAACTAACTTTGATTCATTGGTTTGCCAAAAATTACAATATCACAAGTGAAGCATCGTTTCTCCAGTCCTTCTATGGCGATTATCTCCCCCCTTTCCCCATGAGACTTCTATCCTTTAAATAATATTTAGAAATTGATTACAAAGGATAGACATCCCATGAAAACATGGATTACAAAATCAACTAAACTAAGGATAGCCAAGGGCTGCTTGCCACTTGGTCCTAATTTCTAACAATTCATCAACATCGGGATAGTTGGGCGATTCCACGGGGGCTTTGTCAAGCACTCTTATTGCAGATAATTAAATATCAACACACAGAGCGTATGAAATTTATTGTCAACCCGAGAAAGTCTTTTTATTTCAAAGGACAAGTGCACAATATATGCTTAAACACAAACCATTAGAAGCGAATACTTTTATCTTCTATCATCTATGTTCATCCCAAGAATCTACGCAATCCCAATTGCCTTCTAACTGCTATACTACAATTCTTTACTATTATGCATCAAACAAAATAAATATCAGATCTAATCAACAATTGCAGGAAGGAAATCTCAATTGCATTCTAAAATAATCAACTGTCTAATGAAATCAAGCTGGGAATCATGAAGCATGACCTGAACATTACTCTAGAATTTAATAAAGGAGATTGAAGCAACTGTTCTAAGAAACTGAATTGCAAATTATAAATCAATCAACACATAACACGAAAGCTAATTCGTAGGAGCTTCTGGGATTACGTTTCAGCTGTAGGATGAGCACAACAGTGTGAACAGAAATTGAATTACATAAAACAAACCTGACTCAGTCGACTGTTATTGATACCATTCACCAACTTCACAAATAAATCATTTACTGAGAAATCCACACCATGAATATTGCTGCTGCGTACAAAAGAAAGATCAAAGCATCACACAACAGGAAAGATGAAATCCTAAATTAACACAGCAATCTCTGTGGAAGACGGGCCCAGTCTTCACACAGAGACGCTGGTTGAACAACACTCTCTTTAACTCAGAAGAAACTCCGTATATTAACAGAAGGATGAGTACATAGTTTCGGCTTGACTGCTAATACAAGATAAATTAATTAATTGTTGTCCAACCCCTCAGTCGAGGTAATTCCCTATATTTATACATACAAATTGCAACATCTAAACCTATAATTGGGCAGCCATGAAGATCTCTGATCTTCAGGCGCCCCAAATAATCTAGCTGTTACAATGCGTGGCAGAACTGAAATATCCAAATATGAGAGAAGTATTAATTATCCCAAGAGTGACGGTCCTTCCAGCTCACAGCTGGATTCGAGCAGCGACATACTTAAGATAGTTCTTCGGTTACAGCTGCCCTGCCACGCCTATGCCTTGATTGCCGATTTGAGCCCCAAGGAACCTTCCACAAGCGATGATCGTTCCTTCATGACTTGTTAAGCTCCGATCTTCCTGCAGTATATTGTCTTACTACCTTCATAAATCGCATCATGTTAGCACAGATTAAGAGATGAACAGCTTTAATCATCACAATCATAAGTATTAACACAATAAAACAATAATCGGCCATACCTTGGTAAATTGGGGAATATATAAGGACAATAAGTTGAATTGCCAAGGTAATTGGTGTAAGACAAGGTAAGGGACAGTGATAAATGATGGTCAAAAAGGGCCAATTCTGGGCTCAACATCTCCCCCCAACTATCCTGTTGCATGTCCTCATGCAATCAACCTGCATCTGAATATTGTACTGAACCTTGTCCAGGCAAGAGGAAAGAATGTAGATAAATCAGGCATCCCCTCTATCCCTTTGAAAAATTTATGTGAGCAACCCGGCATCTTCCAACTTTACTGTTCCCCTTCCACTGCTACTTGCTAATGTCTGCAGTTCTCTTATGCTATGCCTGGGGAAGTTGAAAAGACACACTCAATCTGAATCCAATTCAATGATACCTGTAGGAGGTGGAAGCACTGGTTCTTGTGGGACAGTGTCTTCCAGCGCATCTAATCTTATCAAGGGAGTTGCTGGCTCTTGTTTAACAGCAACATCCCTTAAACCTTCTTCAGCAGCTGCCTTTATTGCTTTTGGAGACACTGGTTCTTGTGTAACAGTGTCTTCTTTGTCAATTGGCTGCTGAGATTGGATATCCTTTCCAATTTGCAGCTCCTCCTCCAAGATTTCAGTGTCACCTGAGCAGGGTGTCTGTACCTGTTCATCATCACTCCATTGTGTATCAGGGATGGTATCTACTCCCGGGTTATCCTCCAACTGCAGTTCAGGGGTTCTTGCTGCAGCATCCAAGGATGTTGGTTCTTGTGTGGCAACATCCTGGCTTACATCTTCATCTTTATTTTGCTGCAGCTCCTCTTCTATGAGTTCTGTATCATGAGAGCTTTCTGGGGTCACCACCCAGAGTTCATCGTTGAATGCCAGAATATCCTCTGTCCCAACTTCTTCTCCTGTCTGCTCAGTCGGTTGGATGGTCAAATTCAGGGTTGCTGGTTCTTGTGTTGCAGCATCCTGTTTCAACTTATCACTGTCCTGCATTTCCGTTTCTTCTTCTAAAATTATTGTGTCCTGGGAACGCTCTGGGGTTACAGCACAATATTCTTCACTATCCTCCAGAGTATCCCTTGGCTCCATGATTTCCGTGTCATGGGAACACTCTGGGGTCTCACTATACTCTTTTATAAGCTCCAGAGCATTCTTCATCTCCCGTTCTTCTCCCATTTGTTCTATGATTTCTATGTCGTGGGAGCATTTTGGAATTGCCATACATTCCTCATAAATTTCCAGGGCATCCTCCACTCCCTGTTCTTCTCCCATCTGTTCTATGACTTTTACATCATGGGAAGTAGCAGCTGCAGCAAGGATGTTTAAAGGTGCTGGTTCTTGTGTTGCAGCATCCTCTTTCTCCACTGCTTTCCCTTCTGTGGCTACAGGCTGTTGTGCTGAATAGGTGCTAAGTAAAATTTTATGGCCTGCTTCCTCAAAGATCTCCCCACAGGTGGGGCAGAGTATTCGCTCATCCTTTTCTCCAGCTTCAGCAGAAGCTGTTTCCTCCACTTGGTCTGCAGCCTCTATTAATGTATACATCTTTCTTCCACCCTGCTTTTGGCAGATTTCCTTCCATGTTTCCAGCTCCTTTCTAAGTGCTTGGAGGTCCTCTTTCAGCATTGCATTCTCATACAAGAGTCCCTCAACCCCCGGCTCTTCCTCCACTGGCCTTTGTGGAGCATCCCTCGGTTTTGGTGTAAGGATTGGGGGTTCAACCTGTGTCTCTAAGGTTGCCCATTTTGTTCTGGCTGCCTCTGCTGCTGTGATTGACCGAGTTCGTTTCCTTCTGATTGGTGCCACTAAATCAAACTCATTGGTGGCCCTCTTCCTTTTCTGTGGGGGTTTCTTTTGTGACTTTCCTTTTTGTAGTGTTTCTTCTCGTGGAGCTGGAATATAGGGAGGCAAAGCTGAAGTTAAGGAATATTTCCCTGCCCCCCATGCTGTTCTTCTTCAATCACAGCTGCTCCTCCTGCCCATTCCGGTGAAGACTCGATTGTGACTAGCTCAATATCTTCTTCCATTGCTCTGGCTCCGTCATCTTCAGGTTCCATTGTCGCAGCATTTGATGCTGCTCCAATTTCACCTTCTGCTGCCGGAGCTGCCCTGTTGTCTAGGTTTTCCACGAGGGTTTCATCTACATTGTCGCCTGACAGCTCTGTTTGTGCTTCCCCTCGCTCTCCTTCAAATGCCGTGTCATCCCCCACTGGTTCTGCTTGTGATGGGGATTCATCAACTTCAAATGGCTCTGCCTGTGCCCCTGTTTGTTCTTCCTCTGTGGTTTTTCCAACCCCTGATGGTCCTGCCTGTGCCCCCTGTTGTTCTTCCTCCATTTCATCCCTCCCCCCAACTTCACTGGAGGAACTCCGGTCCTCCTGTTGTGGCGGAACCGGTAATTGCTGTAATGGAATGACCCTCAAGGGAACAGGTTGCTGTGGCCGGGTGATGAATTGCTCCCATGTTATATTATGTTGGGCCAGGGTTCTTATAATAATTAACTTAATGAGGCCATGGTGGGTGAGGGAGGATAATGGGTGCTTTACAGATTGAACGAATGTTGCCATATGGCGCAAATCATGCAATAGATAAAATGGAATATTTAACAAAATGCCATGACGGAGATGAGAAAGCAAAGGAAGTTCAGAGTTGTACACAGTTTGGTATCTACCTTCGCAAGTTATGTATTTCTTGAGGAAGATAGCGACCTGGTCCCATGGCTGCGGCAGTGACTTCAATGCAATCCCTCTCCTGGATGCTTCAACTTGCTCCCCTGGAAGTAAAAATTGTTCCCGTGCAACTGTTGCAGGAACTCGACGGTTAAACCAAGGTTTTCCCACCAGCGGGATAGCTGTAACCTCGGATATAATGACCTCCGAAACATCTATACACAGCCCCCACACCGTGGAGTGTGTTTTAGTAAGATTCAATGCGAATTGCAGGGCTGCGTCCCGGTCGAATCCATCCAATCGTTCAAAGAACTCGACCCAGCCAGCGGCTTGGAAAATGGCCAGAACCTGCAAATTCCGTCTAAGTTCCCGGGTATTGAAAGGTTCATGGCGAACTGGAATGCCCATGGTCCTGGCTGCAAGATAGAACTGCTGTTCGACAAAGTACAGGATCCAAAATGGAAGTTGCAGCGCGGAGAATGCACGAATCGTTGAGCGGAGAAGTTGAGCGAATGAACTAATTCGGAAAGTTAAGCGCAGAGAGGAGTTTAAAATTTTCATGCCGAATTGGGGAAGGTGGCAGTTATTAGTATTACGTCGTACAAGGGAAAGGTTCAATCAGATATAAATGGTGGTACGAGTGAAGGTACGGCCAATCTCGTTTACATGATATCAATACTTAATCACGTGATAAATGAAAGCCATACCTCATAAAACTGTGCGTCGGAAGGCTGCGGAAACTGGTGGAGCATGGAGTTGGTGACGTCATGGAGCTAAACGCGTGCACAGTCAGACGTGGAATCATGATGACTCGGATAAGGCACTGATTTCCTTCGCCGGTAAAACACAAGGCGTCGCATCCTCCGGGTTGAAATGATGAGTTCGCCGGCAGGACTGGGCTGAATCAGCATCATAATTAGCAGGTTGAACAATCCTTCTGTTAACACGGGAGTTACCACTGCAAGTTGCCAAAGAAATGATCACACGGCCGATGAAAAAGATTGTTGCAGCTGACAAG
Organism: Larix kaempferi; assembly: GCA_027924585.1. Taxonomy (NCBI): domain Eukaryota; kingdom Viridiplantae; phylum Streptophyta; class Pinopsida; order Pinales; family Pinaceae; genus Larix; species Larix kaempferi. Next base: position 31,649,075 of record BSBM01000195.1, on the reverse strand, counting down.
AAAGAAGTTACAGCCATCGGGAAAGAATTCGTGGCAGCCGGAAAAAGATTCACAATATCCGGGAAAAATTACGGCTGTCACGGGAAAATTTTACAGCGGCGGAAGAGACTTACGGCTGGCGGGAAAAGATTTTACGAATATGGGAAATATGTCGCAGCCGCTGGAAAGAAATGACAGCTATGGTGTGGAAGTGACTTGGTCAATGAGGTGGCGGCCGCCGAGAAATAAGGTGACAGCCGGGAAATGATGTGGCGGCTGCGAGAAAAAGATGTTGCAGCCGCCGAAGTTACAGCCGCCGGGACTGCAGCTGCCGGAGTTGCAGCTGTCGGAAAAGATTTGACGGCGGACGGGAAAAAACATTACGGCTACCGGGAAGTGAAATGGCCGTGGCTGGTAAATGGAATGGCAGCTGCGGAAAATGAGATGGCAGCCGTGGAAGATGAGGTGGCCATAGCTGGTGAATGAGGTGGCAGCCGCGGAAACTGGAGTTGCAGCCGCCGATGTTGCAGCCACTGATGTTGCAGCCGCAAATGTTGCAGCCGCAAATGTTGCAGCCGCAAATGTTGCAGCTGCCGAAATTGCAGCAGTCGAAAAAGATTGACGGCTGACGGAAAGGGTATTATGGCTACCGGGAAATGGAGAATATGGTTGCCGGAAAAGGATATACGGCTGCCGGAAAATATGTTGCAGCCGCCGGAAAATATGTTGCAGCTGCCGAAATTTTTTTTTTTTTTTTTTTTTTTTTTTTTTAACACAAGGACGGCACAGAGAGATTTTCATTATGGGCCCCAAACTGATCGTTCTCCTGGCGCTTCCCTGAAAAAATTTTCTTAAAAGACAACGGCAAGCAAAGAGATCAAATGCAAAGAGAAAGAAAATGAGAGATCAAATGCAAAGAGAAAGAAAACGACAACTATACGCTACAGCAAGAAATTATTTATGTACAGCAAATATGATTTTCATTTTAAGATTTGGTAAAGGTAGAAAAATGTTCCTGCTCTGGTGCCAATTGGTAGTTTGGATCAGCAGCAATCTGTGAAATGAATGCATCTTTCGAAATGGGCTTCCGATACAGTCGCAGCCTGTGGCCATTAACAAGTAATGGCATACGGTTTTCATCAATGGTGACCAGGCGAACAGTGCCGTTGTCAAATACCCTGTCAACCAAATATGGACCCAGCCATCTTGTGCGTAATTTCCCTTTGAAATCTTTCTTGAATCTAGAGTCGTACAGTAGTGCCCAGTCTCCTTCATGGAAGATTTTCTTTTTGATGAATCGGTCATGCCAGTTAGATCTCTGTTGCTGAAGCAGCACAGTCTGGTCTACCGCAGCTAATCGTTTCTCATCCAGTTCATTCAATTGATTCAATCTTCTTTTCTGGGCTTCTGCTACATCTAGGTTCATTTCAATGGCTGTTTTCAGGGTCTTGATCTCAAATTCAATTGGAAAGATGGCACTCTTACCATACACCAGATCATAGGGAGAAAAACCCGTGGTGTTGCGCCAAGTCGTGCGATATGCCCACAGTGCTTCTGGAAGTCTGTCAGCCCAATCCCTTCGATGGATTTTAACTGTTTTAGTAAGGATTGCTTCGATAACTTTATTAGTGCTTTCCACCTGACCATTGGCCTGGGGATGATAAGGTGAAGCTATCTTATGCTGCACATGATACTTCCGGAGCAAGGATTCAAATTGGTGTGAAATAAATTGTGGTCCGCCATCGGTAACTACTTCCTTTGGTACTCCAAAACGGGTAAAAACTTCACTGTACAGGAAATCAATCACCGCCTGGTCGTTTGCCTTAGCCAAAGCTACAGCTTCTACCCACTTAGTCATGTAGTCTGTACACACCAAGATGTAAACCTTCTGTTTGGAAGGAGGGTTGATAGGACCAACAAAGTCCAATGCCCATCTATCAAACGGTTCTAGTACCACTTGGGGCTGTAAAGGCATCTGATCTGTCTTATTAGGTTGGCCCATCCTTTGGCAGCTGTCGCAGGACTGAACATATTTTTTAGCATCTCTGAATAGTGTCGACCAATAATAGCCCATCCGCAACGCCTTATGTCCTGTTCTTTTATCTGCAAAGTGTCCTCCGCAAGGTTCATCGTGACAGGCCTTCAGTATATGAAAGATCTCATCTTCCCTTACACATCTTCTAATTTCAAGATCAGGTCCTGTGTAAAAGAGATGGCCTTTAAGCCAACAATACCTGGCACTTTGCTGAATAATTTTTCTTTTCTCTCGTTTAGACATATGTGGCGGAAGTTTCCCTGCAGCCAAATAATTAGCAACATCTGCATACCAGGGTGAATGAGCTGAGAGTGCGAATAAATGTTCATCCGGGAAAGCATCCTCAACAGGTGAACTGTCATCACTGTTAGTAAATCGTGATAAAAAATCAGCAACAACATTTTCTTTTCCAGGTTTATCTATAATAGTAATATCAAATTCCTGTAATAATAAAAGCCACCTGGTTACTCTGGCATTAGTGACAAGTTTGTTCATTAAATACTTAATGGCAGAGTGATCAGTATGCACAAATGTAGGATACCCAGTAATGTAATGCCGAAACTTATTAATAGAATAAACAATAGCAAGAAATTCTTTTTCAGTAACAGTATAATTTAGTTCAGCAGGGGCTAAGTTTTTACTAACATAATAAATAGCATAAGGTACTTGACCATCCTGCTGTCCTAGTACTGCTCCAATGGCGGTATCAGAAGCGTCTGAAGAAATGTGGAAAGGTATGGTCCAATTAGGTCCCCTTAAAATAGGGGCTGTGGACAGTTTCTCTTTAAGCTTATCAAATGCTGTCTGGCATGCTGTACTCCATGCAAACTGCACATCCTTCATTAACAATGAAAACAAAGGAGAAGCAAGTTTGGAGAAGTTTTCTATGAATCTCCTGTAATACCCAGCATGTCCCAGAAAACTTCGCACCTCTTTCTGAGTTGAAGGGGTTGGTATATTCTTTATCACCTTAATTTTTGAAGGATCCACTTGAATACCGTTAGTAGAGATGAAATGTCCTAATACCACCCCCTCACTCATCATCATGTGGCATTTTTCAGTGCTCAGTGAGAGGCGAGCCTGTTCACAGCGAATTAAAACCTTCTTCAAATTTTCCAATGCTTCATCAAAATCCCTGCCATAAGGAGTGAAATCATCCATAAAAATTTCCATGCTATCATTTACCAATTCAGAAAATATGCCAATCACAGCTCTTTGGAACGTTGCAGGTGCATTGCACAATCCAAAGGGAAGCACCCTGTAGGCGAACGTTCCCCAAGGGCAGGTGAAGGTGGTCTTATCCCGATCCTCTGGAGCAATCTGGATTTGATTGTACCCACTGAATCCATCCAGGAAGGAGAAGAACTTCTTCCCAGATAAGTTATCAAGTACCTGGTCAATAAAGGGCAGAGGAAAGTGATCCTTTTGTGTAGTCTTGTTCAGCTCCCTATAATCGACACAGACTCTCCATTTACCGTTTTTCTTGGGTACAATTACAAGTGGGGAAACCCACTCACTGTCTGAAATAGGATAGATGAATCCTGCTTCCAAGAGTTTCTGGATTTCTTCCTTCACTATATCCCTCAGATTGGGGTTCATGCGTCATTGGGGTTGACATACAGGCCGGGAGTCGTTTTTAATATAAATATGATGAGTGCACAGACTAGAAGGAATACCCTTCATGTCTGTATACTCCTAGGAGAATGCCCCCTTACGTTCCTTCAAGAGATTGGTTAGGCGCTTTTGTTCTTCTGAGGAGAGAGCAGGATTGATGTTCAAAGTTCTTCCAGGCTCTACCTCAATAGGAATACTTTTCGAGGTTTTCAATACTGGGATTATATTTGTGTCATTGGCCAGTGCTTCCTCCGTAAGCTGTTCTTGTTCTTCTTTGCCGAGGGTACTGTTCAGAAGTTGATAAACTTCCTTGTCTACAGAAGCAGGTTCGCTAATGAAATTATTAATGGCATCGTCTTCTGTTTCGTTTTTGAAAGTTAGTGCCTTCCCTATTGTTAGTAATGGCTGAACATCTTCTTCTTCTTCCTGTTCTATCCAAAGGGAGGTTTCAGTTTCTAGACTCGGCCTTGCTGGAGGGTACAGGGTAAGATTTTTGGTTTCCATGCCATCAGATATAGTCATAGATCCTGATCGACAGCTGATGCAAGCATCAGCTGTAGCCAACCAGGGCCTCCCTAAAATCAATGGATGTCCCCCCAGCTGTGATTTTGGCTGTAATACCAGAAAATCGGCAGGGTATTCCCATGAGTCTACTGAAATAACGAGGTCATCCAAAATCCCTTCAGGTCTGATGGTGGATCTGTCTGCCAATTCTAAGATAGTAGGAGTCGGTCTAATATTGGTGAATCCGAGCTTCTTTACAGTCTCCATCGTTATAACATTGATCGCAGCTCCTAAATCTACTAGTACGTTGGGTATCTGCGTTTTTCCTATGTGTACAGTGACAGTAGGATTGCCGGGATCCTCATACTTGGTTATAGGGGTTTTTCCAGTCATTAAAGCGGATAAATTCCCTATAACATGGACAGTAGGAGGATCTCTGGGTTTCCTTCCCGGTCTTTTAGTGCACAGGTCCCGAACAGTTCTAGCATAGATAGGTACATCTTGAAGAGCTTGTAAAAGGGGAATCTTAACATAAAGGTTCTTCAATTCTCCTAGGAGATTGAACTGAGGTTGCCCCCCTCTTTGTGGCAGCATCAATCTCTCAGGGTAAGGTGGTTGTCTTACCAAATGGGTAGGCTGCGTGTTATCCACTTCATCGTTTATTGTTTCAGCCCTCCCATCTGAGGGATGCTCAGCATCTTCAGTGATGGGAACCGGATCAGATAGATGCTGGGAACTCTCTCCTTTGTCATAAACAGTTGGTGGAATATTTTCTGAAGTTACACGTTCTACTATCTTTCCAGACCGTAAGCGAATGTCATTACAAGGTACAGGGGAGAGAGAGTAGGCTGGCATATTGAGAGCTTCCAGTTGCTGGACTGTTTTATTATTTGGGTTAGGGTTAGGTTGGGCAGGCAGCTGAGGCCGTATTGGTATGTTAGGCACAGGATTATTTTGCAGCTGCAGCTGCGACTGCTGAGGTAGGTATTGAGGATATTGCTGAAATTGAGGATATGGAGGATACGGTAACTGTTGAGGTGGAGGTGGTTGAGGAAACTGATTCCCAGGATGGAAGTTCCTCCATCCAGGAGACCATGAAGTAGGTTGATGAGGTGGCTGTGTCCAAGGACTCCATGAATTATAACCTTGCATCGCAGGTTGAGGGGAATTCCACTGAGCATAATTTGAAGGGAATTGTGTATTCACGTTTTGCATATTAGTATTCCAATTATTCAAATTATTCAAAAATGGAAATGAATCGGGAGACATACCTTGATTCCGGGGCTGCCAGGGTTTCTTCTGTGCAATAAAGTAGGCTGAATCCACCTCTGGAGTTGATGCCTGCAGAACAACTTTCACTTGGGGCAACGTGGGGCATTCCTTCATATCATGATTCAGCTCGCACAATTGACATACTTGAACTTTGTCAAGAGGGCATTCTTTCAGTGGATGAGTCTTTCTACATCGGGGACAAAACACCCCTAGTGTGAGATCCTCCACTGCCTGTCTTTGCTTGGCCTTCAAGACGTCGATCTCTGAAGAGATAGAGCTCATCATTTCTGTTTTAAAGTTTTCAAGAAGATTGCCTATCTCTGCACGTGTAGCTCCCCCATTGGATGACTTCTGAGTTCTGTCGAAGACATCACGTTCCAGGTTATTTCATTTATGCTGCTTATTATGCCTAGAAGATCCCCTGGAATATCTCTTACATAATTCCACAATTGTCTCAAAAGATTCTTTAGAGATATCCCCCTTTCCTAATAAATTTAGCATGTCTAAACAATCGTCCCTGATTCCTCAAAGCACGATTATCTTAAGCACATCTAGTCCCATGTTCGTCTGTCCAGCTCTCTGCACATTGTACAGCAACCTCTCTACAAAATCCTCCAAGCTTTCGTCCTCCTTCTGTACCATCTTGAATAACTCCTCCCTCTTGTCCCTGGTGTTGCAATATTCTTGATATTTTTCCAGGAACACTTGCTTCATCTTGTTCCAATTAGCAACAGTTCCTCCCCCAAGGCTCATGAACCAACGTAATGCATTGTCCTTCAGGGTGGCAGGAAAAAGCTTTAACTTTTGAGCATCTGTGACATAATCATAGCTGCGACAGAGGATATCGAATTCAAACAGGAATTCGTCTGGATCTTCTGCCGCCCTGCCATGGAAGCGGGGTAACACCGACGGTGAGATGTTTTTCATAGGAGCTGTCCCCTCGAGCTGCTGTATTGGGAATTGCAATGTAGCCATCGTTTCTGGCGGGGAATCATCTTCATGATGGTATTGTACCACTGCTTCTTCCTCTTCATTCTCATGTCTGTTATTCATTTTTTCTTCTGTATCTTCTCCTTCGTTTGTTCCTTTATCCCTTACCTCAGTTGTAACAGCTGCGTATTCTTCAGTTGTAGCAGCTGCGTATTCTTCGGTTGTAGCAGCTGCGTATTCTTCGGTTGTAGCAGCTGCGTATTCTTCAGTTGTAACAGCTGCGTACTCAATTGCAACAGCTGAATCAGCTGTTCCTTCTTTAGCAGGAGTATATGCAGGAATCGCCGCTGCTCCTGTATCCTCCACTGTAGATCCTGATACTGGCGCTCCAGGATCAGCAGGGCCTCTTTTGATAGGAGTCTCCCGTTGACGAGATCTGACAGCTGAATCCGTTTTGTCAACAAGGTCGTCGATGAATGTTCTTCTGCCCAGCGGTGGAGCTCGACCACGACCTGAACCACCTGTACTGTTAGTAATTTGTGGAGTTTTGGGGGTTGGGAGGTGATCGCGTTTGACCCTCCTCGTATTCATGCGAAGCAGATCATTTCAAAAACAACCAAAAAGACTGACTAAAAGCAAATATCAAATACGACTAATGACTAGTGTTTAAATTTCATCCTTCCCCGGCAACGGCGCCAAAATGTCAAGCACTCTTATTGCAGATAATTAAATATCAACACACAGAGCGTATGAAATTTATTGTCAACCCGAGAAAGTCTTTTTATTTCAAAGGACAAGTGCACAATATATGCTTAAACACAAACCATTAGAAGCGAATACTTTTATCTTCTATCATCTATGTTCATCCCAAGAATCTACGCAATCCCAATTGCCTTCTAACTGCTATACTACAATTCTTTACTATTATGCATCAAACAAAATAAATATCAGATCTAATCAACAATTGCAGGAAGGAAATCTCAATTGCATTCTAAAATAATCAACTGTCTAATGAAATCAAGCTGGGAATCATGAAGCATGACCTGAACATTACTCTAGAATTTAATAAAGGAGATTGAAGCAACTGTTCTAAGAAACTGAATTGCAAATTATAAATCAATCAACACATAACAGGAAAGCTAATTCGTAGGAGCTTCTGGGATTACGTTTCAGCTGTAGGATGAGCACAACAGTGTGAACAGAAATTGAATTACATAAAACAAACCTGACTCAGTCGACTGTTATTGATACCATTCACCAACTTCACAAATAAATCATTTACTGAGAAATCCACACCATGAATATTGCTGCTGCGTACAAAAGAAAGATCAAAGCATCACACAACAGGAAAGATGAAATCCTAAATTAACACAGCAATCTCTGTGGAAGACGGGCCCAGTCTTCGCACAGAGACGCTGGTTGAACAACACTCTCTTTAACTCAGAAGCAACTCCGTATTTTAACAGAAGGATGAGTACATAGTTTCGGCTTGACTGCTAATACAAGATAAATTAATTAATTGCTGTCCAACCCCTCAGTCGAGGTAATTCCCTATATTTATACATACAAATTGCAACATCTAAACCTATAATTGGGCAGCCATGAAGATCTCTGATCTTCAGGCGCCCCAAATAATCTAGCTGTTACAATGCGTGGCAGAACTGAAATATCCAAATATGAGAGAAGTATTAATTGTCCCAAGAGTGACGGTCCTTCCAGCTCACAGCTGGATTCGAGCAGCGACATACTTAAGATAGTTCTTCGGTTACAGCTGCCCTGCCACGCCTATGCCTTGATTGCCGATTTGAGCCCCAAGGAACCTTCCACAAGCGATGATCGTTCCTTCATGACTTGTTCAGCTCCGATCTTCCTGCAGTCTATTGTCTTACTACCTTCATAAATCGCATCATGTTAGCACAGATTAAGAGATGAACAGCTTTAATCATCACAATCATAAGTATTAACACAATAAAACAATAATCGGCCATACCTTGGTAAATTGGGGAATATATAAGGACAATAAGTTGAATTGCCAAGGTAATTGGTGTAAGACAAGGTAAGGGACAGTGATAAATGATGGTCAAAAAGGGCCAATTCTGGGCTCAACAGGCTTCACCAGAAGGAAATATAATACCACGTTCATTCATATTGCGGTATTAAATATTCATGAAAACCTAAAAATTATATTGCTTATATATTAAGGGGAAAATGGTTTTTTTTATTTAATATAACAATACAAAAGTACTTTGGGGTCTTTTTTATATGGGCGGGATGACAAATATTTGCCAAATGGAGATGGCAGGATCACGACCGGATGAGAAATCGGGTTGAGGCAAGGCTCGGGCTTACCAGTACACAGGGAAATCGCGTCTTGAGGCATGCTTGAGGACAGGGTATTTCATGGTGAAGTGGGTTTCCAGTCGATCATAGTTAAGAGACAGTGGTCATTCACAGCCAATTATTACCAAAAGCACTCAGCGAGTTGTTACCAATAGCCTTGGGAGGCTCTAAGCCTCTAGGGCCTGTTATAGGCCCTCGATAGGCCTTTGGGGGCTTGAATAACCAACCACTCGTGCCTATTACAGGCCTTCAAAGGTTTAGTTAGCCTCCTAGATCTTGTTACAGGCTCTGGGGGCTTGGATACCTAGCCCACAACAGGCTTAGTCAGCGATTGGGGAACTGCAACATGTAATCTAAATGTCGTACTATGTGCATTGGCTCTAGTGACATACAAGAAGTGATCTCATATCTCTTCATTAGACCATTAGATGTTGCAAATCATAATGATATGTGGTTGAGTAATTGCATTGTGGGTGAAGTAATGTGCATCCACAATATACATTGAAAGAAGCAAGGTGCATTGTAGAATGCATCTGGGGTCATAAGAGGGGTATCATATTAATATACTAGGTAGAAATATAAAAGGGTATAAAAAATGTTAATGAAAAAATTGATACATACAATATCTACTAAAAATAGGGGCTTTTTTGAATTGGGAAGGCATATCGGGAGGGAGTTAAAAAAAACGATTTTGGAAGGTAGTTTCCAATACTTAGTGAAATTAGGGGTATTGTTTCATATGCCACGAATGAATGTGCTATGATAGTGGTTTATTGATTGAAGCCCTCATGTGCGATTCAAGCCCTAGCTGGGCATCATATTTGAAGATCTCCATCTCGTTTTTAGCAAGCTTATGCCAAGTGTGTAGATCGATGTGGACCTTTCCTTCCAAGCTGATCGTCTACTTGATTAACTGATCCACATCCTCAATATGAATATGTTCAAGCTGTCGAATCTTTTCTTTGACCTCCTCACATCTACTTTCCACTTGTTCAATCATCAATTTAGGGAGACAAGCCTCCTCTATTAGATGCATTGTAGGAAATTTCAATGTTTTCATGATTCCATCCACAACATACCATATCCTCCCAGAAATAGCTTTTTCCTTAGTTATTGTTTCATCTACCATGTCAAGAAAATTTTGCCAAGCATTCAGGGAAGTTCTGACTTTCCTAAACATGAAGCTGTCCAACATTGGAATATCATATGGTTTATCCTTAATGTACCTCTGCCAAGAAACGATGTCATCAATGGATTTGGAATATTTTTCTCTCCTATCCACTTTTTGGTTAAAGATGACAGACATCTTTTCAAAAGAATTATGGGTCTCCTGAATTTCATTCAATGCATTAAACAGTTCAGTTAGGATTTTGTGATGCTCCTCATTCACCTGATTGGCCAAATCTTTAAATTCCTGTTGAGTGAACTTAGAAAAGGAAGAGGAGTTTGCACTTGCAGTTGCATCCTCTAGATGCTGTTTAAGCACAACTATCTTTTTATCATTAGCAGTGTCCAAAGCTTCAACATCTTGCAATTGGACTTGAAGAGAAGCATTTTGTTCTTGAAGGTCTTCAATAATATTTTCAAATGCTTTTCTCAGTTCACAAATGTCAGCTTCATGTTCTTCATTAGCCTTAACTAGCTGTTATTGAAGTTTCTTGACCTCCTCCTTATTGACATCAATTTATTTATTCAGTGTGATTACTGAATCAAAATTGGCACCTGCAAAAGCACCCATGGAAGTAGCAATATCCAGTGCTTCTTGTTGTATGTCATCTAATTGCTTGGCCCAAATGATTTCATTAGGAAAGGGGCCCTGCAACACATCCTGATCTCTGCCTCTTTTGTTACCCTTCTTCACCACTACCTTAACATTTTTTTTATATAAATAATATCCAAGGGAGGTTACAATATCTTCCTCATAAGTAGCTACCAATTCCGTGGAAGATGTAGCCACATCTCCAGTTGCAATTATTGGGGATGTCTGAGTAAAAGTGGTATTAGGTATTGTCATAGTAATATGAGAGGTGGTTAGTGGAGAAGGGTGAGATGAACCTGCAATAATTAATTAATACAAATACACGAGATATCAAAAATAATAGAACAGAATCACTTTTATATTGATCATGGGCCACTTCGAGGGGGCAACCTCCTTTGAGCAAGCTCAACACAATTAACTTCACGGTGCCTTCAATGAACTCAACACACACTTATATACTAAGTCTATTCCCAATACTATGAGTCAAAACCATGGGACATATAATACTACGGGATGAATTACAAAGCATATGTGTCCAATACTATGGGTCAATACTATGGGCTAATATAAACTACAGAACAACAAATAGTACGGGACGACTTATAAAGCATATGCATCCAACAACAATATACTAACATATTAAAGAGAAGGGTTGACATAGGTTCCTAACATCCCCTCTACCTTAGAAAAAGCTTTGTCCTCAAAGCTTTGGTTGAAGAAATTGTTGCAGAAGATGAAGGAGTGGTTCCCCAGTAGCATCCTCGGGTTGCATTTCAGGCCACTGACGCCTTTGGAGTGTTAAGGAGGATTGCTTGGAAGGATGTAGATGAAGAAGAACCCTGTCAGCTATGTGGAAAATGTGCTCAGAACGATGCTGATCAGCTTGTTGTTTCAGGCGAATTCTAGCCATGTGAAGATTGTCCTGCAGAATGAGAAGAATCTGATCGCGGTTTCGAAGAATCGAGTCAATTTCCTGAACTGGGGAGCTGCTAACAGTGTATGGAAGAAGAACTGGTGGTGTTTTTCCATAGACTGCTTCATATGGTGTCCTTTGAGATGTGGTATTGTACCACCAAAGCGCTGCTAGGAAATCCATAGAAATAGTTGGCCAAAGCTGTGTAGGGATGGGCAAGGGTTTGAACAATCCTGAAAGGAGTGTCGTTTCACCCTTGTTGAATTGGAAAGTATCATCGCCAGCCACCATCTGTTGAATTGTCATTTTTAGTCCCTGCCAAAAGATGTTACATTGTTCTTGGTCATACATTGTGCAGAACCCAGAGTGCCCTGTTGATGAAGAAGCATGGAGTTCATAGAAGAGAGAGCCCTGTTGAACATATTGCAACCAATTTGGAACAAGCAGAGAAAGAGTTGTAAGAGAAACTGCGTCATCAATTGTGCAATAAGGAGCATCTTCCACCATATTGTCCTTACGCTTCTTGTAAGTGATCACATAGGGATAACCCATTTCAGGTGTGTTGGGGAGGAGACCCATTGTTCCAGAAAATTTTCCAGACTTGGGAGATCAGTCTTGATGTAGAAATAATTCCCTAATAGGTATGGCTGCCACTTCTGTACTGCATGCAAAATAGCCATCATTTCCTGTTGAGAGGTAGATGTGGATAAATTCTTACCGGAAAGGTCTCTTGAAGGCAGCAAGCGCATTGGTTCAGCAAAGATACCTGCATATCTATCCAAGGAAGTAGTGGAGACTGTTGATGGGTGCATCTGAATGGAATTGAGCTGAGCGATTACACCATGTGAATTCTTCTTAAGGATTTTTTCCAGGCGATGTTAACTGATGATGCAGAGAGACCTTGGTTGTAATCCCATAACTTTGTGTTGTGCCTCGTTGACTTTAAACTGCATCCAAAGTTCAGCAAAATCCCATAAGATGGGGCCAAGTGTGCGTAACCATTGAATGCCCAAAACCACATCACATTCGCCTAAGGACAAGGCAAACATGTCAGAGCGTAGGTTATAATATTCCATAGAGATACGCACATTGTGACACTTCCCATTGCAAGGTAAGGTGCCCCCATTGGCAACCATAACTTCAAAGTTGGAGCAAGGATGGACAAAACAATCAGCCTGTTTGACAATCCGAGGGTCAATGAAGTTATGAGTGCTACCAGAATCAATGAGTATGGTAAGAGGGAGCTCTTTGAAGTATCCCCTAACTCGCATTGTTTGTGGGGATGACTTACAAAGCATATGTGTCCAATACTATGGGTCAATACTATGGGCTAATATAAACTACAGAACAACAAATAGTACGGGACGACTTACAAAGCATATGCATCCAACAACAATATACTAACATATTAAAGAGAAGGGTTGACATAGGTTCCTAACATCCCCTCTACCTTAGAAAAAGCTTTGTCCTCAAAGCTTTGGTTGAAGAAATTGTTGCAGAAGTTGAAGGAGTGGTTCCCCAGTAGCATCCTCGGGTTGCATTTCAGGCCACTGACGCCTTTGGAGTGTTAAGGAGGATTGCTTGGAAGGATGTAGATGAAGAAGAACCCTGTCAGCTATGTGGAAAATGTGCTCAGAACGATGCTGATTAGCTTGTTGTTTCAGGCGAATTCTAGCCATGTGAAGATTGTCCTGCAGAATGAGAAGAATCTGATCGCGGTTTCGAAGAATCGAGTCAATTTCCTGAACTGGGGAGCTGCTAACGGTGTATGGAAGAATAACTGGCGGTGTTTTTCCATAGACTGCTTCATATGGTGTCCTTTGAGATGTGGTATTGTACCACCAAAGCGCTGCTAGGAAATCCATAGAAATAGTTGGCCAAAGCTGTGTAGGGATGGGCAAGGGTTTGAGCAATCCTGAAAGGAGTGTCGTTTCACCCTTGTTGAATTGGAAAGTATCATCGCCAGCCACCATCTGTTGAATTGTCATTTTTAGTCCCTGCCAAAAGATGTTACATTGTTCTTGGTCATACATTTTGCAGAACCCAGAGTTCCCTGTTGATGAAGAAGCATGGAGTTCATAGAAGAGAGAGCCCTGTTGAACATATTGCAACCAATTTGGAACAAGCAGAGAAAGAGTTGTAAGAGAAACTACGTCATCAATTGTGCAATAAGGAGCATCTTCCACCATATTGTCCTTACGCTTCTTGTAAGTGATCACATAGGGATAACCCATGAGTTGGATAACCCATTTCAGGTGTGTTGGGGAGGAGACCCATTGTTCCAGAAAATTTTCCAGACTTGGGAGATCAGTCTTGATGTAGAAATAATTCCCTAATAGGTATGGCTGCCACTTCTGTACTGCATGCAAAATAGCCATCATTTCCTGTTGAGAGGTAGATGTGGATAAATTCTTACCGAAAAGGTCTCTTGAAGGCAGCAAGCGCATTGGTTCAGCAAAGATACCTGCATATCTATCCAAGGAAGTAGTGGAGACTGTTGATGGGTGCATCTGAATGGAATTGAGCTGAGCGATGACACCATGTGAATTCTTCTTAAGGATTTTTTCGAGGCGATGTGAACTGATGATGCAGAGAGACCTTGGTTGTAATCCCATAACTTTGTGTTGTGCCTCGTTGACTTTAAACTGCATCCAAAGTTCAGCAAAATCCCATAAGATGGGGCCAAGTGTGCGTAACCATTGAATGCCCAAAACCACATCACATTCGCTTAAGGACAAGGAAAACATGTCAGAGCGTAGGTTATAATCTTCCATAGAGATACACACATTGTGACACTTCCCATTGCAAGGTAAGGTGCCCCCATTGGCAACCATAACTTCAAAGTTGGAGCAAGGATGGACAAAACAATCAGCCTGTTTGACAATCCGAGGGTCAATGAAGTTATGAGTGCTACCAGAATCAATGAGTATGGTAAGAGGGAGCTTTTTGAAGTATCCCCTAACTCGCATTGTTTGTGGGGTGGTGACACCGGTTACAGCATGGAGAGAGATCTCGGTTGGGTCATCCTGAGATAGGGTGTCAACAGGCAAGTGTTGAATGTCGACCTGATCATCTACTGTATCTGTATCTTCTTCACCAAGTTCTAAGGAAGGCGAAGAATCCACATCCAAGAGATAGATCTTTTGTTGAACACATCTATGTCCCCGAGTGAATTTCTCATCACAATTATAGCAAAGCCCTTTTTCTCGGCGTGCCTGCATTTCTATTTCAGACAAATGCTTGATAGGAGTTGGTTGAGGAGAAGTCGTGATGGGAGGTCATTGAGAAGCCATAATTATGAAGGGAACAAAGGTGGGTTTGGAGCATTTTTGAGCTATAATCTTGTCCTTGGCCAGCTTAGCCAACCCTAGGACTTCCATCATTGTGTTGGGACAAAACATTTTGACCTCGGAGCAGATTTCATCCTTGAGACCACTGATAAAACAACTCCTGTAGAATTCATCAGACAATCCTTCTATGTGATTGGCCAATTTCTCAAATTCTATCTAATACTCTCTCATTGTGCCAATTTGGTGAAGTTTAGTGAGTGCTCCTGTGAAATCATCAAAAGCACTAGGACCAAATCGTGGCAAAAATCTGTCCAGTTTGGCTCGGGATGAGCTTTGATGTACCAACGGTACCATTGACGGGCTTCCTGTTCCAAATGAAAGGATGCAAGTGGAACTTTCTGGACATCAAAAGTATTATGCAGACTGAAATATTGTTCTGCTCGGTATATCCATCCAGTCGGATCAGTACCATTGAAGCGAGGAAAATCAAGCTTCGGCCCACGAAAACTACTAGAAGAAGAGAACCCGGTGGCTGCAAAAGATTCTGGCTGTCGGTTATTGTTCATGGCTGAATGCTGAAGATGGAGGCTGAGAAATTTTTCATCTAGATCTTGGAGTTTGGTTTGGATGGCTTCAAGTGCTTCCTCCATGGTGTTTGCTCCTACACGGGTGACAACCATAACCAGGTTTTTTTTTTTTTTTTTTTTTTGTGGAATGGGTAGAAAAACACAAACAGAAGCTGATTTAGTAAAGGGAAATTTGGATTGGGGAAACAATCTGATGGGTAATTGGGGTTTGACTAGATTTTGGACACTGTCGAAAGGATAAGAAAGCAAAAAGGGGGATTTCAGAAGCGGAGTGATAGAATGAGAAAATTTGGCAGAGAGGGACAAAGAAGTAGAATTCAGAAAGGAATTCTGTGGTAAAATTTGAAGGTGATTGGGTGAAATCTGAGGAAGTTATGGCAAACCCTAAAAATAGACAAATGTGGGATTTTGGGCTTTGGGAAGGGGAATTGGCGATAGGGTCCTAAGGAATGAAAGATGCAGAATGGAATGATAGGGGTTCCCTGAAAATTTCAAGGGAAACAAAGTGAAAACAAGGGAGATATGGAGAAAAAATTGAATTTTATACTCTTTTTTTTTTTAGATGGATCTGCAACGGCTGGATCTGGAAAAACTTTCAGGATAGATCTAAAATGACTGGATCTGCAACGGAAGTGATTGGCAACAGTTCAATTGAAAATAGATATGGACCATAGGTATGTGCGGCTTCCTAACAGTTCAGGGGTTTCACTCGACCACCAATGCTGTCTAACGGCTTGCGTATTGGGGCAGTACTCCTCACTCCATGTCTCAGGTAAAACTGATAACCACTTTGCCACAAACGACAGCTCTTGGTTTACCTCATGGGTGGGAACTAGTCAATCAGGTAGGGGTCGTTTCCCTTTTCGCTGGCAGGTCCTCTCAATGGGCTAGCTACTTCGGGGTTCCTGTGGTACTCCTGACAATGAGTTTTAGGGATTATGCCCAAGTACTTCCCATAGTCAAGTGGATAGGGATTATTCCCAAATCTGAACCTGCAACAGATGCGAAAAAACATTTGGCGGAAATTTCACTTAGCGAGCCCAAGAAAGTGCTCTGATACCAGATGAGATGAACCTGCAATAATTAATTAATGCAAATACACAAGATATCATAAATAATAGAACATAATCACTTTTATATTGATCACGGACCACTTCGATGGGGAAACCTCCTTTGAGCAAGCTCAATACAATTAACTTCACGGTGCCTTCAATGACCTCAACACACACTTATATACTAAGTCTATGCCCAATAGTATGAGTCAAAACCATGGGACATATAATACTACGGGACGACTTACAAAGCATATGCATCCAATACTATGGGTCAATACTATGGGCTAATATAAACTACGGATCAACAAATACTACGAGATGACTTACAAAGCATATGCGTCCAACAACAATATACTAACATAGTAAAGAGAAGGGTTGACATAGGTTCCTAACAAAGGGATAACTTCAGGGATTCAGAGTAAAGAGGTTGGAGTAGGGATTGAAGTAAAAAATTCTAGAAGTGAAAAAGATGCACCAACAACTAATGGTGAAGATGGAAAAACTGGGATTTGGACATCATTGGATGGTGGTTGCAGAGAGACAGTGTAAGACTGGATCTCTGCAACAATTGATGGTAGAATGGAAAGTGGAACTGACAGGGTTGGAAATGGAATAGTAATGGAAGTTATTTCATCAAATAATTGGGATATGGTAGATGGTGGTGTTACGCCAGAAGATAAAGTGGAAAGAGCTTGAATGGATGAAAGTAAGAGTGTTGAAGTTGTGGTATCAACAATAGTAGTAGTTTTAAGAGACTGTTGATGTGCGACAAGAGCATCCATGACTATGGCATCCAACAAATCTGCAATTTCCTGATAACTTTTAGTTTCTTCCTACACCATAGTCACATAAGGAAGTGTTTCATCTTCCACATCACTGTCTTCAATAGTAAGAGTAGGAATTTCAAAGGCAGAAGTTTGAATTTTTTGTCTTTTAGCTGGTTTACACATAGCAATCACTTGAAAATCAATAATTAGGTTGGCTATAGTAGCCACTTGAATATCAGTAGTGGGTCAGGGTACTCCAACAACTTGGGTATCCAGGACCGAACTCATCTGTGCTAATTTCTGCTTCAATTGCTGAGATGTATGCATTAACATCTTTAATTCTGTAGCAGTTTTCAACTTCGAAGTATCCTCCATAAGGCATTTGCCTTTGTCTCCATCTAGGTAGGTCAGCATCAATGGAGCATTGGCTTTGTGAGCTTCCTTTTCTTCCCTATCTTTTCTTGTTTGCTCATCAAGGTTGAGTTCCATGCTTCTATAGCTCAAAACCTTGGTTTTAAGCTCCCGTTGATACTCAAAGATATGGCTCTATTCTTCTTTATCTTTTCCCTCAGCAGGGCTTCAAAGAAAATATTAACTCCCTAATAAATAGAGTCATCAGGGATGTCTTTATGTGTATAACCAATCTTCATATGCTCATGTTTGAAGTGAGCCTCCAGAAATCCTTTGGGGTCATGAGTTCGTTTGGGGGAAAATCCCAATTTCAAAGAAACAATCCTATCTCCCAGTGTTGCATCCCAAGTTGAAGTTGGGATAACCAAAGGCCCAAGGTTTAAAGGGAACTTAGGTCATCCGTTCCTTTTGGGACCAGTGAGCTTAAGGTAGACACCATCTGTAATAGTCTGATAAGATATCTCTTCAAGTAACAGTCTGTCAGGGACAACTCTTGGTAGAAAATGTACAGTATTGCTTCCCCAGATTCTAATGTAGGCAAATTCTTCTCCCACATACCAGTCACCCAATGTAGGCATGAGAGGTCGGGCATCAGGAGAAAAGGTAGGGGCATCTTCCATGAAAATTGCTGGTAAATTGCACTAAAGAAATGGTTGCAGATGTCATAGAGCAAGGGAACAAAATTGCTTTCCCGTAAGGCAGAACAATAAATATGAACATGGTGTGAGGACTTAGTCCAACTCCACCCCATGGTGGGATAATGAAACTCTGTACATAAAACATCAATTAAAAATGCAAAGAAAACAATTGGCTTCCTTGTAGCTGTTGTTTTCTGATATTTCTCAATGGATGTCTTTAACTCCGCTGATAAAATTGAAGCTCAAGGGAATGACTGCCTTGTTGTTAGGACATGATGGGTGATAGGATCCCATTCAGCTTTGAATACTAAACAATTAGGGAGACCATAAAGTCTGCAGAGCATGGATTCCATAAGAGAATAAGGCTCTTTGAACCAGGAACTTGGGTATAAATTATCATCCCTGGGCATGAAATTTGTCAGTCTGTGCATCCAAGACTTCAGCATTTCATTGAAATTGTACCTACTCTTTGATGACTCAAGGAATGCAACATTCAGGGGTTGAACAGCTGGTCTTAGGGCGTAATCTCTGGTAAAAACCTCAGGGTGAAAAGTACCCAATTGATACCCTACGCTATCATTGAAAGGGCGGTCTTTAGGGTTAGAATGGTCTATAATCCACTTACCTGCATCAGTGTAGGGAAAGATAGCAGGTCTGGAAGCTATAGTGTGGAGTTGTGAATCCCTAATATTTTCATAGGCGAGGCGGTCACTCTAAATATCAGTTAGGTCATCATTGTCAAAGATGGAGTAAATTTTGGACCAATCGATTCGGTATGTCTCAGAAACCTTATCGCTGGTGTCAGCAAGGATGTCAAAGTTTGGGTCTTTGTTCAAAATACCTTTCTGACAAGTTTTGCAGCAAGTGTTGCGATACATGTTTGAAAAACTCAAGAAATATGATGAATAAATAAACAAAAATAATAATAAAATAACTCAAAATAGGAAAAAACGTGAACAATTGAATAAGAAAGTGACACGAAACCAACCTATGCAAGCTAGAAAAAATGGCAAAAATGACCCCTGGTAAAAAGTCTCGGAAATGACCCCTGGTAAAAACTCGCGAAAACGACCCCTGGTAAAAACTCGCAGTAAAATCCACACAAATGGAGAAAACGACCCCTGGTAAAAACTCAGAGTAAAATCCACACAACAGGCAATTTTCAAAAATGAAAAACGATAAAAGAAAATAGAAACAAAATCAACATATTTATTAATTCTGTCGGGTTAAATGTGGGTTGTAAGATTAAGATAAATCGACGATTGACATCTAATTAGGGGAGTGTGGAAGACGAGTTGCAGGGGTTTAATTTTTTGGAAATATATACAACGTTCTCGCAATCTGCAATTCCGGGTTGCGGTTGTGGAAAGAAAACATTTACGACAGAAAACCATAATGGTCAATAATGGAAAAATACTAAGGCGAGGTTGTCAATTCATGTATAATGAGAATGGTCAATAATGGAAAAATACTAAGGCTAGGTTGTCAATTCATGTATAATGAGAATGGTCAATAATGGAAAAATACTAAGCACAAGAAGGGTTGACCGACCCTTCGTTTAGTAGATAATTGAGAACACTGATATATAGCAATTCACCTATATCCAAAATGGTGAGCACAAGAAGGATCGGATGACCCTTCTTGCAGTCTAGAACTAGTATGGAAATAATACTAGACAGAAGAAGGGTCGGAGGGCATTTTACTTCATCTAAACCAATTTCACCTCTTGAAGACTCTTTCTCTCCTTGGTGGGCATTTTACTGGATTAGTGCAAATCAAGCTCAGAGCCACTTTTGGCAGATTAATATCTTCCTCCTCAGAGACTCTTTGGACAATAATTTTGTGACGATGGTTGGATGCACCAAACAACATTCTAGAAATCCATACTCTCAAAATGATTTAAGACATCAAATACGAGACATGGCAGGCATTTTGCTGAGGTCACTTCAGGCATTACCAGTGATTTTACACTTGCACAATTTTTGCACTTTCCTAGACTTGGTCCAATCTGCCTCAAACACTATTTTGGTAGATCCATAACTTCTTCCTCATGAAATTTCAAGTCAATATTAGAACATGCTTACGTAGACAAAACAACAACCTACAGATGACCATATGGTGCGAGCATTTTCTTCAACCCACAAACTATGGCAGGCATTTCCATGAGGCCACTTAGGCAGTTTTGCTACTCTGGTGTAAAAGCAACCTGAAACCCTATTTTGGAAGGTTGTTAAATTTTTCATCAAACACATTTTTGTGAAAACTAAGACCATGGAAATATAGGATGTTTGACAAGATAGACATTATAGTTCCAGATAATTTTTAAAAAACCAAAAAAAGTGACACGAAACCAACCTGTGCAAAAACCTATGAACAATTGAATAAGAAAGTGAGACGAAACCAACCTGTGCAAGCTAAAAAAATGGTGAAAATAGCCCCTGGTAAAAAATTGCAGTAAAATCCACACAGTAGGAAATTTTCAAAATGAAAAATGATAAAAGAAAACAGAAAAAAAAAATCAACATATTTATTAATTCTATCGGGCCGTAAGATTAAGACAAATGGTGGCTGAGATCTAATCTGGGGAATGAGGAAGATGAGTTGTAGGACTTTAATTTTTTGGAAATATATACAACGTTCCAACAATCCACAATTACGGGTTGCGGGATCAGAAATTGAAATAAAAACAATCCAAAGTTTCCGCAATCTGCAATCCACATTGCGAGTTTTGGGTTGCAGAAAAGCATGTCGCAAATCCATTATTCAAATAGTGCCCGCAATCTGCAATCTGCATTGCAGGTTGTGGGTGGGTTGCGGGTTACGGAAACGCAGATCGCAAACATTTAGAATACTCTTCCTGCAATCCGCATTTGCAAGTTGCAGGTTGCGGGCATCAAATCTGCGATTATCGAAAAACATTTACAACCGAAAACCAAAATGGTCAATAATGGAAAAAATACTAACGCTAGGCCGTCAATTCATGTATAACTAGAATGGTCAATAATGGAAAAATACTAAGCACAAGAACGGTCGGCCGACCTTTCGATTTGTAGATAATTGAGAACACCGATATCCAACAATTCACCTGTATCCAGAATGGTGAGGACAAGAAGGATCGGACGACCCTTATTGCTGTCTAGAACTAGTACTTTGTACCATCGCATGAATGGGGGGGACCATCGAAGGAGAGAATTGGAGACACTTTGTACTTGGAGACTTGTAATGTTTTACAATATTTAAAGAATTTCAATTCGTTTCTATTTTACTTTCTTTTGTTATGTGTATCAAGTTTCGTTGATTCATTTTGGTTTTTCATACATACATCTAATAACTCTGTTTTGTATTGTTAAATCATAAAACATATAAATTTGTGTGCTTGAATTATCATTCATATGATTTATATGCAGGTTATGCATCAGTCAATTTCTTTACTTGATTCATATTGTTTCACATTCTGCAATCACAACGCAGTCATTATCATCATAATTTAATTTGTTAATTAGCTCATCATTGACAGGATAGTCACATTCTTTTTAATCCTTTGAATAAAATAACACAAGAATCTTTACTCTTGAAAATATGCAGCAACTTTGCTCAGGAATATTTGTTCAAAATTGAAGGGCTTAATACAAAATGAGTATCTCTTCACAGGTTCCAACCCTTACTACATTGCCAAAAATAAACCTCTAATCCTTTGAATAAAATAACACTAGAATATTTACTCTTCAAAATCTGCATCAACTCTGCTCAGCCATCTTTATTCAAAATTGAAGGGCTCAATACAAAACGAGTATCTCTTCACGGGTTCCAACACTTACTACATTGCCAAAAATTGTCTTTTATAAATTGTAAAACCTCTCGAGGTAAAACCCTAACTGCTTCATAACTAAAAATAGAAAATTATAAACTAACTGTTACATTCCATTTCGGTCAAAATTTATACAATTTCCAAAATTTCTCAGAATATAACATTTGATGTCTTTCTCTTGGTTGTAGCTGCTGACAGGGCTTCTTTCTCGAACATTAGTCTTTAAGTGTGCAAGGTGTACTTCACTTTCCCATATCTCTCAGCTGTCTTCCATTGCTCTGTAGATGGTACCTCATAACTAGTCATCTCCTCGACCAGAACTTTCATCTCTATGTGCTTTGCAATGGAAGTTGGAGGAATCTTTTCAGCTATCATGGCCAGCTGGTTTAGAATTTCAAAATCAAGGGAGAGTTTCTTCGGTATAATTTCCCCTGTTAGAACATGAGTCAAACTATTAAATTGCTCATGGTTCCTCCCGATGTTATATAGTAAATCCTTATAATTGTCTCGGGAAATTAACTCATTATTTTCATCCCAAAAAGAAGGCAGTCCCTTTTGTATTACCTTCTCAAATCCCTTTTTGAAGGCTTGAACCTGTTCCTTCATCCGTTGTGCACTAGCCTGAACATTCTCAATGTGAGAATGTTTTCCAAGGACTCTCCTACCCCAAGTTATGTATGTTACCCTGTTTTCGATAGCCATTGCTTTCAGATCACCTTCTGTCAGAATATGTAAGAAACTTATGGTATGCTAGGTTGTATCTTTTGGTATCTTATTTAAAACTTCTCTTATTGATTTACAACTTTGTAAGCTATCATTTGCTATGGCTTCCTTTGTCTTCATAAAATCTAAATAAGGCCTAATTTTGTAGCCTCATCGATGATTGAATCCCAAATCAAATGCTTTGCACCTTGCAATGGTAATTTTCCTTTCACTTGGCTTATCATCCTCTGATTTCTGTCTACCAAATCTTTATTGTTTTTTGGCAACTCTTTTATTTCATTTTTCTTTTTCTAATTTTTCGCTTCTAGTCTTTTTTCTTCTTCTTTTAGTTCTATGATCTGCAACAGAAAAACTAGGACACGAGATCCATATTGAATAAAAAGATATATTATTTAATTGATAATATGCTTAACGCTTTACAAGAGCTTGCCTTTTATAAGGTTTGAGCATTCTTAAGAAGGGTTACATCCCTTCAATTAAACTAATTAATAATTTACTGATTAATTTAATACAATAATTAATATTCATAGCATTGCCACTCCCTTTTAAAGAGCTTTGTCCTCAAAGCAATGGTAATGAGGGATGTAACTGTCGAAATTGTTCTGATTCCCATGTTGCATCTTCTTCGGGAATATTTTTCCATTTTATGAGGTATTCTTTAATGACTCGCATTCTTAATATATTCTCTCTAGTAGCAATGATAGATTCTGGCTCGGATATGATTCTTCCTTCTTCATCTAACAAGGGAAGTATTGTTTGTGCCTTTTGGTTTTGACCTATCATCTTTTTCAAACATGAAACATGAAAAACATTGTGGATGCGACTTGTAGTTGGCAGTTCCAACGCATATGCCACCTGATTAATCTTCTTATTGATTTGATATGGGCCATAAAAATGTGGAGCCAATTTATTTTTTCCACCTTGTTTAAGTGATAATTGTTTCTAGGGTTGTAGTCTTACAAATACCCAATCTCCAACTTCAAATTCTCATTATGTTCAATGTCGATCTTCTTGTTGTCTCATTCTATTCCTGGCAGTATTCAAATTCTCTTTAAGTACTTGGACAACCTTTTGGTTTTCTTCTAAATGGTCATTTACTGATGTGACCCTTGCTTGGTTGGTAATGAACTCCTTCCATTTTGGGGGTTCATATCCAAATAGGGCTTGAAATGGTGTCATTCTTGCAGAGGTATGATAAGTTGAATTATACCACCATTCCGCAAGATGTAGCCATTGGAACCATTTATTTTGCTTATCAGTTACAAAACAACGGAGGTAGGTTTCTAAGCATTTATTGACAACTTCTGTCTGTCCATCTGTTTGGGGATGATAAGCTGAGCTCATGTTAAGAGACGTTCCAATTTGCTTGCAAAACTCTCTCCAAAAGTTTCCTTTAAACTTGGCATCCCTATCACTTACTATAATCTTCGAAAAACCATGTAATTTGTAGACATTTTTACAAAAAGCTTCGGCTGTTTATTTTGCCGAATCAGTTTTCTTCACTCCAACAAAATGTGCATATTTGGTTAGCCTGTCTACCACAACTAGTATTTTGTCTTTTCCATTTGATATGGGTAGACCTTCAATGAAATCCATTGAAATTTCCTCCCATTTTTTATTTGGAATATGTAACAGATGGAGTAACCCTGGACTTGAGATATTCTCAATTTTATTCCGCTGACAAATGTCACAATCTGCAACATACTTGTGAATGTCGGCATACATACCCTTCCAAAAGAATGATTGCCTTGCATTATAGTAGGTTTTAAAAAATCCTACATGACCAGCGGCTCGGCAGTCATGTGACTCTTTAAGCGCCTTGTTCTTAAAACTGGAGTTGGACCTTAAGTAAATACGGCCTTTGTACCATAAGAGATCATTCTTCCATTCAAACTTCGGATACTGATTTATGTTGTTAATTATGGAGCAAACCTCTGAATTCTTGGCATATTCCTTACGAATTTCGTCCAAAAATTATGGGATCACCACGGATACGGTGTAGACTTGTATCTCTTCATCTTTCCTTGATAAAGCATCAGCTACTACATTGTCCTTCCCCCTTTTATGTAGGATCTCCATATCGAAGGTAGAGATTTTCTCTATCCACTTTTATTGTTCGGTTGTTAATGTCTTCTGCTGTAATAAGTGTTGTAGACTATTATGATCTATTCGGATTAGGAATTTATTTCCCAAAAGGTATTGTCGCCATTTAGTTAATGCATGCATGATGGAAAGCATTTCCTTGTTGTATGTAGACTATAGGTATTCTCTTCTGTTCAACTTCCTGCTTTCAAAAGTGATTGGACGACCTTCTTGCATTAGCACAACTCCTATCCCAAATCCTGAAGCATCACATTCGATTATGAATGGTTTTGCAAAATCAGGTGTTGCCAAAACAGGAGTTGAAGCCATAATTTGTTTCAACGTTTCAAAGCATCTTCTTGCTTCATCATCCCATTGAAAAGAATTTCCTTTTAGGATATTTGTTAGTGGGGCAGTGACGTGTGCATAGTTCCTGATGAACCTTCGATGGTAACCTGTTAATCCCAAAAATCCTCGCAATTTTGAAACATTCTTTGGTTTGGGCCACTCCTTCATTGCCTGGATCTTCTTTGGGTCCACCTTAACTCCTTCCTTTGAGATTATATGACCGAGATACTCCACTTCTTGCTTCCCAAATGTGCATTTTGACTTTTTTGCATATAACTGGTTTTCCTTCAGAAGAGATAGAACCTCTTCTAGATGCGTCAAATGTTCTTTCCATGTCTTGCTATATATAAGGATGTCATCGAAGAATACTAACACAAATTTCCTCAGGTATGGATGAAATAGTTCATTCATAGTTGCCTGGAATGTGGCAGGGGCATTAGTTAACCCAAAAGGCATTACTTTGAATTCATAATGTCCTTCATGAGTTTGGAAAGTAGTCTTTGCGATATCCTCTAATCTGACCCTGATTTGATAGTACCCTAACCTTAAATCGAGTTTCGAAAAATATTTTGTGTCATGAAGTTCATCCAGTATGTCATCGATGAAGGGGATTGGAAACTTGTTCTTAGTTGTTATTTTGATTAATCCTCTATAATCTATACATAATCTAAACAATCCATCCTTCTTCCATACTAGTACGACTGGAGCTGCATAAGGGCTTCTACTCTTGGTGATGACACCACAATTCAGTAGATCTTGAACCAACCTTTCTATTTATGTTTTGTGGTGGTGGGGAATACCTATATGGTTTAACCTTGACAGGATTTGACCTCGGTTTAATCTCGATTATGTGTTCTATACTCCTTTCTGGTGGTAGCTGGATGGGTAAGTCTTGAAATATGTGTTCATGTTTCTGGATTAATTTTTGGATTTCCTTTTTGAACTCATTTGGTTCCTCCTCTTTTCCTTCCAATTGATGACATTGTATTATATGTATGCTGATGCCCCCTTTCGAATGAGTTTTTCCATATGCTCAGATGAAACTACTTGTGTGTTTGGTGGATGAAAACCATATAGCTTAAAATTTTTCCCTTGCCACTTAAACTTGATGAAATGTTTTTGATGATTGGCAGAATATGTTCCCAATGTTTGTAACCATTGGACTCCCAAAACGATGTCTACTCCTCCCAACGGTAAGGTGTAGAGTTCTGATTCCAGTTTGAAGTCTTGTATTTGAAGTCTCACCTTGTGGCACTTTCCAACCTTTTCGATCTTCTTGCCATCTGCAACCATCACCTCCATGTCTGGAACTGGATGTACGAACAACTTGAGTTTTCGTGCCACTCTTATATCAAGAAAGTTGTGAGTGCTTCCAGTGTCTAACATTCTCATTTTTTATATTCCCTTTTAACTTGAGATTCTGTGGTTGACTAATGCCTGTCATGGCTACTAGGGAGATTTGGGGGGTCTTGTCGTTCCCGGCTACCATATTTACGGTTTCCTCCTCTTCATCTTCTGGCTCTTCTTCTTCTTCTTCTTCTGATTCACTATTCTCCTCTGCTTCACAAGTATACAATTTCTTTGAACTGTCCTCGGGGCGACACCTATGTTTAGGATTCCATTTGTCTCCACATCGTCGACATTTTCCTTCCCTCATTCGTTGATTCTCATGGCTCTTCCTATCGTCCCTTCTAGGCGGAGGGATGTATTTGTTTAAATCATCCTCTGGAGTCGATTGGATGTTTCTTTATGAGTATGACTTCCCTTTATTTGATTGGAAACTGTCAAATTTGGCCTCGGCTGCTTTTGCTTTTCGCCTTCCTGCCTCGACATTTGTTATGTCATGCATTTTTAAATATTTTTGTATGTATGGTTTTAGTCCTCCCAAGTAGGTTTCCAACCGTTGTTTGTTGGATAGCCCAAATAATCTGGTAGCAAAGGATTCCCATTGATCCGTGAATTCTTCGACGCTTCCCCTTTGTTGTAATCTGGTAAGTTTTGAGAAGAATTCATCTTCTGTGATTCCTTGAAACCTTTTTAAGAAATCATTCTTGAATAAGTTCCAAGTGTATGCGAAGTTGTCTCCCTTCCACCACATATACCAGTTGTAGGAATATCCTTCAAGGTGCATTGAAGCATACTTGACCTTTTCTTCATCCATTGTAATGTTATATATGTCGAAATACTCTTCTACTTTATTCAACCAAGCAATGCATTGGTATTATCCTCCATTATATTTCGTCATTTCTATTCTTGCTCTCGGCGGGTACATTATGAATGGTTGGTATTGAGTACCTTTCATCCTGTTGCGTTCTGGTGACTCAGAATTGGAAGATGGGGTAACCGACATATCTGAGCCATGTTGTTTATGATTTTTTTCCTCATCATCGATTTTTTGTAATATCTCTTGGATACCTTTTTGGATCTCAGTCACTTTTTGGTCTAACATTTTTTGTTCCTTGCTCATTATGTCAAACTTGTTGTCTATTTTCTGCTCCATTACCTGAATGACTTCATCCTTAATTTCTTTCTTAAGCGCTTCCTAGCTCTTGGTGATCATTTCCTTGAAAGTTTGGAAATCCTTCTCTATTTTCGCAATTTGAGCTTTTAACTCCATCGTCATGCTTCTTAAGTGTGGTGGTGAATAATTGGACCCAATTTTGGCTTATGGGATAGTGAGAACAATTAAAAGGTCTTGGAAAATGGTGACTTAATAATAATTATTATAGCAATAATAATTACTATAATAAAATAATAAATATTATATTTAAATATTTATTATAGAGTGGAAATTTTTAATAAAATTAAAATATTATATAATAATATTATATTATTATAATAATATTTGTTTTATTAATTTTGGGTTTTTTTTTTGTAGGGCATACGTGGATAAGGCTAGCGGGCATGGAAGCGCAGACGGAAGATGGCGGGGAGAGAGAGCAACAGTGGGGGATGTGGCAGAAGGGAGGAGTGGTTGCGGAATGGTGACGGCGTTGGGTAGGAGGGATGGAGGGTGTGAAAGGCAGCGATGAAGGAGACGGAGGGCGCAGAGCTAGGAGTGCATGGAAGGTGAGGGAATTGGATGCAGCGAAGGTGTGGAGGTGGAAGCGATGGGGAGGAAGAGTTTTCGGTGAGGGCGAGGGAACGTGGATGGGAGAGAAAGTGGGAGAATGGTGATAGGGAGTGCAATGGCGACAGGAGCGTGAAGTAGGGAGAGCGACGCATGAGGAGAGAACAGAAATCTGGTGAGGGAGATGGGGAACGAGGTGAGTGTGCGTGCAGGGGACTAGGAGCAGATCCGATAGTGAGAGTGCATGCAAGATCTTAGGAGCCGATCCGGCTCTGATACCAAATGCAACATAAAAACTAGGACACGAGATCCTTATTGAATAAAAAGATATATTATTGAATTGATAAGATTCTTAACGCTTTACAAGAGCTCGCCTTTTATAAGGTTTGAGCATTCTTAAGAAGGGTTACGTCCCTTCAATTAAACTAATTAATAATTTACTGATTAATTTAATACAATAATTAATATTCATAGCATGATCTCCACCTCCTTCAAGCTAACTTGGGACATAGCTTGAACCATATCATATGTGCCTGCTTCTTTGTTTCCTTAATCTGTTCCTTACTTCTCTTGTGCTGTATTTTCCAATTTGGCCTTTAGATCTTCAATTTCAGTCTTAAGACTCGATCTATCTTTCTCCCAACTTTCCTATTTTTCCTCAAACTTGATCAATTTAGCAAGACAATCATCCAATTCTCAAGATAAAGTTTCTTTTTCTTGTTCTAACAAAGTTAATTCAGAGGCTTGAATTATCTGAGTTGCTGGAATTCTAACCTTTTGTTGAAGTAATTGGATATTCTTTTATTTCTCAGCTAAAATATTTTTAGTTGTCTCCGCTCTATTTGGTTCATCATTGCTCTTCCCTAGGTCATCTTGCAATCTTTTTATTTGCAGCTGATGAGCTTTGTTCTGTGTTTTCTCTTGCCTCAAATGGATTTGCAGCCTGTTCACTATTTTCTCTATTTTTTCCACTGTTAAAGTAGCTTTCATCATATCAGCATAAATCACCTCTCCAGTTTGTCTGTGTAGGTGAATTTTATCAGGGACTGTTATCTTCTGATAAAATAAAATTCATAAAATTAAACATATTGTCTTCCACTGTTTCTGAAAACACAAATTGTGGGAAATGTAAATCTTTTTTACTGCTACAGAGGAGCATTTTCATCTGGTGTGTCTGGAATCTGAAATGTCTCGAAGTGTGGAAATTCACTAACTAAGAGTGAATGTTCCCATCCAAGAATTCATCAAATTTAAGATAGGGTACTTGACTGTAATCCATTTCTGGTTTAGCAACACTTAATCTAAAAATCAAACTTAACTGGACCTTTGTGACCATGGAATCATCATCAAACCCTAAAAAATGTTAAATGAGTGACAAAACTAACTGTGAATTTTAATCAAAGAAATTAATGTCATGTGGATAGGGGGTGCTATCAATGGAAAGGCCAAGTTTTAGATAAATGCTCATGAAGGTTTGTTTGGTCTCAGGGGATGACTCTCGGTATTGGCTAACTAGGACTTTTTTGGAAAAATCTTCCTAGTTGTGGGAGGAAAACAGGGGTACTGCTAGAGCTTTCCTAACAGTAGACGCATTTACAGGGCAAAGAATTTTATTTTGTGATGAATTCATAATGACTCTTCGACTCTGTGAATAATTTATTGCACACCACGTAACAAATTCTGGAAACCCTGAAGGTTGTTTGGGACAAAAATGGATAAAACGAGACTTATAAACATTGTGCATGTTTAGATAAATTTTGTTTATATAAACCCTCCAACTTGCTTTTGATTTTTGGAACTGAGAATTTTACCATTATGGGGTCACGAATGTCACACTCTCTATCCACTAGGGTTTCTTCTATCCTCATAGTTTCAACATTCTGACAGACGGTTTCACTACTTCCTTCCATTATGTAAACAATTCTAGTTACTTTCACGAGTTAAGAGGACCTACCTGGCATGGACAAGTTGAATAAACTATGCTCTATCGCTTTCGAGCAGCACCAACATGCTCCAATCCTCTGCCGTTCGCAACACAAAAGTCAAAATTTGACATGCCCTTCTCTTTTATACACCACCGAAGGTGGTTTCGCAATGCAGGATGGTGGTTTTCTTTACTGCTTTCTCTGATTGCGAAATGATGTGGAGATGACACGCGTACAACGATATGGTATTCCGCAACCGCTCCGACCTCCATTACATCGTGCATGTTGGCGACGCAAAAATATTATGGGTCATTGATCTAACCTCCCTTTATCGAATATTCGATGATCTAACAACCCTTTTATCATTCTCCCATGAGGTACGGTGGGAATTTTCCCAAGGCCACCTGAACCAGTTTTCCAATAGTTAGTCATTTCCAAGAATTTCTCCAAGGTTGATCCTGAAACCCTATTTTGGTAGACTTATAACTTTCTCCTCAGAAATGATTAAGGAAAACTGAGACCATGAATAGATAGCCACTTCAACAAGATATAGCATTATATGATGGTGTGTGCATTTTTCTCAAACCATGAATTATGGAGGGCATTCTCTCAGAGCAGTTTTGACTACTTTTTACATACTTTGCCAATTTCCAAAGTTTCACAAACCTGTCATACTTTTCCAGGATGATTTTAGATTGAGACACTGACTTAATGTTAGCACCAGAAAACCATCATGTGTCTTTCCAGCCTCATCACACATTCTATGTCATCATACATGCCATGCCATCACTTCCTATGGTGTCAGTTCTCTCTTTGAAGCTCACACGTGTGAGATTTTGGCCTTCCAAAATAGATATCAATTCATGTATAACCAGAATGGTCAAGACTGGAAAAATAAAAATCACAAAAAGGGTCGGCCGACCCTTCGTTTAGTAGATAATTGTGAACACGAATATCCAGCAATTCACCTGTACCCAAACTGGTGAACACAAGAAGGATCAGACGACCCTTCTTGTTGTCTAGAACTAGTATGAAAATAATATTGGGCAGAAGAAGGGTCGATCGCCCCTTCATTTATGAGGGAATTGTGCAAATATTCAACCTATGAAGTATAGCCTGTCAATTCATGTATATCCTAAATGGTGAAGACTGCAAAAATACTAACCACAAGAAGGGTCGGTCGACCCTTCATTTAAAAGAAAAATGAAAAAATATTTAATCTACGAAGGTTGGGATGACAATTCCCGACTACCGACTTCCACAGTATATGGTAGGGATCGGGACGCTGCTTAAGTTATAACATCTAAACAATATTTATCCGGACTTCTGACTGCCAACAAGAAGGATCAACCGCCCCTTCTTTTAATAGATAATTGTGAACACCAATATCCAACAATTCACCTATATCCAGAATGGTGAACACAAGAAGGATTGAACCACCCTTCTTGCAGTCTAGAACTATTATGAAAATAATAGTGGACAGAAGAAGGGTCGGCTGACCCTTCATTCATTTATTTCAAGCCTCATTCAAAATGAAGTGTTGGTTAATGAAATTCAACTTCAAATGACCATCATATTATACAGACACCAGTTCATTTGATGATTTGTATATTTTTTACAACTTGAAATGACCGTCATAATTATCATATCGAAACACCGCAAAAACCAATTTCAAAAGCGGCAATATCAAAAGAAAAAGTATGGTTTTGGAACTTGGATTTGGCACTTTTGGAACCTGGATTTGGCACTTTTGGAACCAGATTTTGCTTGATTTTGGAGTTTAGAAAGGCTGTTTTTGACCCGTCTTCAAAGTGACTTGGACTAGAATATGTCCAATTTTAATGAAATTGGCATTTTTTATACTCTAATTTAAAGATGTTGAATGTTTTGTTCAGTCTAATTTTTACTGAGGCTTGATGGTGAACACATTTGTAATGCATTTCTCTTATGTCTAGGGATACAAGGAACAAATATGATGTATCGATCATTCTATTGTATTGTGGGTGCTCAGTGTACATTATGTTTGTAAATCTAGTATTCACAAGCATAATGTACACCGAGCAAGTTTGGAAATAAAAGCTAGTAGTTTTTTCTTTTAAATTCCTCAATTATGTCTCAAATCCAATTGCAAATCCATTAATTCCGATGATGTTTCCATACCTCCAACAGAAAATGTCATCGAATTTTGTCTTTTGTATCCGGTTACATCTGTCGCAAATTTAAAGGTGCCTTCATCGGATATCTTCCCGTTACTTATGCAAAATCTGTCGGAGATTCAATGTGGTCTTGGTCAGATATCCGACTTAGGAGTATGTAAATTTTGTCGGATATGCGATGCATTATTAGTTGGATATCCGAACTTGTCGTATGTAACTTTTGTCGAATATTTGACCTTGTCCTATGTAACTTTTATCGAATATCCGACAGAAATTTGGTTATATATCTGAAGATCTGGAAAGTAATTTTCGTCGGTTATGCGACGTGTATATTAAAATAAATGTGTCGGATATTCAACATTTTAGTGTTGTTTATTCGACGAGACCTTGTTGATGTCATATATCCATCAAAGTTTCACCGACATTTAAAAAAAATAAAGGTTTTTTGGATTGTCGACGGAGTGATGTCGAAATTCAGACATATATGCCGTCAGATTTTGGGTTCAAATTTTTTCGTGCGAGGGAGGGGGGCGATCATCATCTCTGGAAATCAGAGAATAAAATTATTTCTTTGTCTATGTTATTTTCCTTATGTATGCAACAATTGTTTTTGATGGGACCAAGACTAAAGAAAGTCACCAGCAGTGTAATGCATTGGAACTCTTAAATGGAGAAGTGATTTGTTGAATCTGGAAAATGGACCTTCAAAAATCCTTGTATGAAGTTTTTCTGCAGTGGTAATATAATTACATCTTCAGTTTCTTTTGTTGTTGTTCTTATATAAGTTTGAATTAGTGTTTTTCTTATTCAGATTGATTTTATCCATTCATTATTCTTTATTGGAGTTCTGATAAGGATGTTTATTGGCAACTTAATTCAATCTATTCATTGTGTATCAATTTAGTTTTGTAGAAATTTTAAAACTAAAATTTGTTTTCAATTCTTAATGAATTTTGTTTCTCTAGTTTTGCACAAACTTTAAATATGTTAAAATTTGTAATGTTTAATGTATGAAAGATTTTTCATATTATTAATGATTGCAAACAAAAATTCAAGCTAAATTGGTTAATTTTATTGCTTAGCTCCCGTAGGATAGTTTTAGGAAAACATACTAACTTAACTAGTTGCATTTGCATCTCTATATTCCCCTGCATTTTGTAGCGAGCATAATTATATTCTATAGGTGTGGTTTAATATTTTGCATCTCATTAAAATTCCGCAGCTATTTTCTATTGCAACATATTAGGTCATTCTTGGGGCTTCGCCAAGAAGTATTATTTTAAATTTGTATATTTTATAAATATTTTGTACATATTTATTATTTTATTTAATTAACATTAGATTAGTATTTATCTTTTCTTAGTTAGATTTCTTTATTTTTAACTAGTTAAATGTAATACCCCTAGTTTTGACTTGGAATGTATCATCCAAACTTATGTAACTTATGTAAATATGCTAGTATGGATTCCTAGTGTGGAGCTCAAGGCCAAGGACCAACTAGTGAATGGCTAGGCATGTATGATGTATATATTTTTATTTTGGACCACATGATTGACTTATTATGCCTAATTCGAAATGTATGTAAATATTATGTTGAAAATTAATAAAATGGTCCAACAATGGTTGTGTAATGAGCACCAAAGGGGCTATGAATCCACCAAAGGGGAAGGGGAAGGGGTCCTATGGGAAACCAAATCCTATGATGCCATGTGTCAACCTTTGAACTCACTCAAAATTCTGTCATGTGATGAGAATAAGCCAATTATCTCATTTTTTTTACCATTTTCCAAACATTAATTGCACATGTGAGGTTGGTGGTAAAAGTCACTTCATGTAGTTATTGAAGCATGGGGGTTGTGACAATTATGTCAGCTGTCAGCAGTACTATGAATTCTATGGTCAGAAGTCATGTTAGTTGTCTTTTCACCCTTACCTCATATCCTAGAAATCAACACTCTTTTGATCATTATTCCATTCTCATTCTCTCATGCAAGATGCTACACTACGTGGAGTTATTCCATTTCTATTCATGTCAATTACCAAATGGTGTGTTAAACCCAAAAATTCGAATTAGAAGACAAAGTTGCAGTTTTGGAAGGGAAAATAGTTTGTTGTAGGTGAGCAGAGAGGTTGGGAAAGCTAGGAACCTTACCCATGGATTTTTGTTGCTCGTAGGTGCTTGAGAAGTCACAAATAGAGGTTACAAGCAGTTCTATACTAGCCATATCAGGTTTGAATTCTTCTATGCACACACTTGAAGCACCCATCAAGATGGATCACCCAAGAGAACCGTGGATCGGTGAAGGGGATGCCTGATCTAGAAGGGTGTTGTGTGGGGCAAGTATTTTGGAAGCCAAGGCTGTGAGGGCTGAGTGAGACCCTTGTAGAGCTCTGTATGAGAATTTGGCTAAGCACAAAGAGAAGAATGGGTTGTGAGATGAGAGATAGAATCCTGTAGGTGTTTCCTTTTCCCTGGTGGCCTCATAGCCTAGCTTGAGGGTGGCCTCCTAGGAGAAAGAGTATATGCTGGATGGAGTGCCTATGGTTGGATGGAAAAGAGCTCTTACACAACCAATTGCTTGGATCTCCGTTGGATAAAGATAAGTATTCTTATGCGTTTGATTCTGAAATGTTTTATTTCATGCATGTAATGTTTATACTTGTATTTTAATATTAGATGTGTGTGTATAGATTTGAATTCCAATGTGCCCTTTTATTTATGTTTTGCACACATTCCTTTTGTTGAAAAACGTATTATGGACCTAGGCCGAAATTTGAAAGTCTAGGTTTTTCCAGCGTCCCCTCCGATGGTCGGATTAGGTGAGGGGGACGTTACATTAGATTGGTTTAGTTAAAATAGTTTAGAATATGATAGAATAAATTGGCTAACAAAGTTGTAAAACCAACCAGGGTTGCCCATTTCAATGACTTAAGGTAATTTTGACACCTTAGGATAATTCCTCCTCCTTGACGCAAGTGCATAACTCCCACATCAACAAGCGCCAAATCCCATACCAACATAATCTTGTAATTATTTCCAGTCCCATCATCATGAACGGTCCTCATATAAGAATAAGGAACTAATATGAGTCATTGTCCCTTCTATCCATTCTTCCCAAAAAATCCATCCATCTTCACCATCTAGTGCTTCTTTCGAGACAACATCTGCCACATCGTTAAAGTATCTATAAATATGATCAATAGACAGATCATGGAAGGAAATCATTAAGGATTCAATCCTCCCACACCAATGTGATAAATGTACCACCTTTAGATGATACTTTTTTTTGTCCAATTGTATGATGGTCATCGAA
Organism: Larix kaempferi; assembly: GCA_027924585.1. Classification (NCBI taxonomy): domain Eukaryota; kingdom Viridiplantae; phylum Streptophyta; class Pinopsida; order Pinales; family Pinaceae; genus Larix; species Larix kaempferi. The sequence continues at coordinate 31,613,555 of BSBM01000195.1, read as the reverse complement.
TCTCCAAAATTTTGTATAGAGTCAATTCCAAATGTATTTGCAACTTTCATAATGCCCCAAAACACAAGAAGTTATGCTCTTGTGTTTGTACCCAAACAAAAAGACAATTTCATTTTGAAACCTGTCTCCTTACAAATTATCAAGTATAAACCGACATCACATCTACTCCTTGCTGATGCACCATCAAAAAAATTGCTGGCCCTATTTGAAGTAATGGTATTTAGAGCAATCTGTCTTTGAGGAGCATGTGATACCTTCTACATAGAATTATAATTTTTGAAATATGTTATGGAATTATTCAACACCGACGTCACATAAGAAGAATTGCTTTTAAAAGTGGCACTATTTCGCATTTTCCATATCTCCCATGTCACTAAAACAGGAAGATATTCATAATTCCTATGAGAATGAACCCATATTTGATATGATTCTCAAAATCCCCTGAGTGTCCAACAATTTACAATATTTAAATATATACAAATCACTATCTCGACTTCTCTAGAAAAGGGTCACATGAAAAAAAGATGATTAATATTTTCATTGTCCATCTTGCAAAGAACACATCTGCTTGGTCCAAATCTTCCCCTATGCATTACGTTTTCCTATTTCAATATTCGATCTTCAAAGACAAGCCATGTAAAACATTTAACTTTCAGAGGTAGACGGCATTTCCATAATGTCGAATACCACCATTTGATTTCTGCATCAAAATTTTCATCAACAATAAACTTATAAGTCATATTTGTTGTCACATGCCCTATTAATAAGGTTTTACACCATACTAAGTTATCTTCCTCATAGTTAAGATGAATTCCTAGGAGTTTGGTCTTAGAATATAACTAATCCATTCTATAGCCCAGACACTTCCCAGACCAAGGTCCCAGGCCGATAGCTAATATGAAGAGTTAAATGGAAACCAAGAGGCACATCTAATTTTATCAAGGGCATGAAAACCCATATATGCTAAATGAACCTGAATAATAGGAGACAAACATAATCAGAGACATTTCCAATATGTGGATCTATACCCACAAGCATTTTCTTACCATCTCTGATCTGCCAAACTAATTGGTTGTTTTTCCACATAAACGTTTTCATAAAGATTCACCAAAATAAGGATCCATTCCTGAACTTGAAAGGATACCTTCTAATCCATTTTATCATGTCCATCTTGATATATTTATCATGCAGAACACATGTCCAAAGTCCACCCCCAAAAATCCCACGCCATAAGCTCTTCATGCATAGTGCTATATTAAACCAAAAGCCATTTTTTATATTCCACCCACCGAATTATTTTGGAAATGAAATTCACTCCCAATTAACCAAATGATCATGACCTCCCTCAACTGATCCAAACCACAGAAATATGAACATCAACGATCTTATCTTCTTGAGGAGAGATAGTAGAATTTGTGCCATTAAATGCCAATATAGATGTATTCCAGATGGGACAACTTTTAGGAAAGTAAGTCATCCACCAACAGTTAAAAAATTTAGGCACCATAATTTTATTCTTTTCTCATTTGTTTGGATTAGCCAGTACCAGTCACATAACTCGTAATCATCTGGTTTTATGTAAAAGATGAAATATTTAAAACCAGTTTCCAAGAGTGGTATCTTAGAGGGAGGAAACTGAGAAATTTGATTCAAAATTGCATCTTCAACATTGTTCTATAGAAAATATGACTTGGTCATACTAACTTCCATACCTGTTGCTGAACAAAACAATTGAATGATCTTAGCAAAATATTTCCACTCCTCAACTGTTCCCCTACCAAATAGAACAATGCCACCCACAAATAAAAAATGGGTAATAATTACGATGGGAGATAAATTTATACATTTTAACTTCCCATATGTTTTTGCAGCACAAATTATTCAAATCAGACTTGTATGACCAAAAGAAAATCAAAGGTGATAGAGGACACCCCTTCCTCAAACCTATTTGGATATTGAAAATTTTGGAAGGAGATCTATTTATTAACACATAGAAGTTTGCAGTTGTCATGCAATCCATGATCCAATTGGTGACATTTAGTGGAAGACCAGTTTGCAGCAACATAAGACTCAAAAATACCCAATTTACTTGGCCGTAAGCCTTTACCAAGTCTATCTTGAGAATGAAAGAAATTAGTTTTTATTTTTATTTTGATAGAGTGTAAACACTCCTGCGATATACCTACAACATCCATAATTTGTTTGTTGGATAAGAATCCAAATTGTGTTAATATTTAATATGTTAAGACATAAAATATTATCATTGCATTTAATTTCACAACAATAGCATATACAGGATCACTGAAAGAACAACAAGCACAGCATAAACACAAGAGACACAGATTTATCCTGGGAAACCCTCATGGGGTAGAAAACCCAACAAAGCTTCCTCAATATAGATGACTAGAAAATACAAAGATGTAAACCCTAGACATGAGCTCCTTCTCCTCCATAGTAGATCTCTCCCTCACCTATGTGCTATTCACAAGTGAGTGTAATGTGTGTTGAATGAGAAACACACCTCTTCTATTTATACACAACTCCGACTTGTCTTTTACACAAGCTAGGTCGGCCCCAACTTCACCAATTTACATAATGTGATAGGGTCGACCCCACTAGGGTGGTCTAATAACCCTTTAACCCACATAACACATATAGTGCCGACCCCCACTAGGGAAGTCTAATAACCCAAGTTACCACATTATCTACGGAGGAATAAAACATCTTTGGATATACAATAAGGTCTTCACAGAGGAATGAAACATCTCCGGAATAATAAAGTACAAATATAATATTCTTAGAAGTTACAATATTTCAACACTCCCCCTTAACGAGAAGGATATTATAACAACATATACAAGAGCAAGGAGTCATCAACATCATACATGATACATCTATAAATCATTGGAAGCTTTCTTTATACATCATCAGTAATTCAAGCAGATACTGGAACATCAACATCTTCAGTACTAAATCTTCATCTTCTACAGCACTCGAACAGCTATATTAACATCATCATCATCTGGATCATCTTGATCGATAGCATCTGGATCATCTTGATCGACAACATCTGGATCATCTTGATCGACAGCATCTGGATCATCTCGATCAATAGGATTTGGATCATCTCGATCGACAGCATCACATCATCAAATGGATCCTCTCGATCAACAGCATCACATCATCAAATGGATCCTCTCGATCAACAGCATCTGGATCATCTTGATCAACAACATTTGGATCATCTTGATCAACAGCATTGCATCATCAACTGGATCCTCTCGATCAACGACATTTGAATCATCTCGATCAACATCATCTGGATCATCTTGATCAACAACATCTAGATCATCTCAATCAACAGCATCATCATAGAAGCATAATCTGCAATACACATGATCCAACTACATGATGATCAATCCTTACCAATTTAAGACAAGTCTCATGTCTATGGACGATGCAATCCAGATCTACTTCCAGGATGATCAATCCTTATCAATTTAAGACAAGTCTCATGTCTATGGACGATGCAATCCAGATCTACTTCCAGGATGATCAATCCTTATCAATTTTAGACAAGTCTCATGTCTATGGACGATGAAATCCAAATCTACTTCCAGGATGATCAATCCTTATCAATTTTAGACAAGTCTCATGTCTATCGACGATGCAATCCAGATCTACTTCTAGGATGATCAATCCTTATCAATTTTCAGACAAGTCTCATGTCTATGGATGATGCAATCCAGATCTACTTCCAGGATGATCAATCCTTATCACTTTAGGACATGAGTCCAAGGACGATGCAATCCTATCACGTACATTTTGAACCAAATGTCCAAGGACGATGCAATCCTATCATCAATTCTCAGAGATAGATGTCTACAGATCAATTCTGGGACCGAAGTTCAGGGATGATACAATCCCCACATTCTCAGAGACATCTGTCTATAGATCAATTCTGGGACCATCATCCGGGGATGATACAATCCCCACATTATCGAAGACATCTGTCTACAGATCAATTCTGGGACCGTCATCGAGGGAAGATACAATCCCCACATTCTCGAAAAAATCTATCTACCGATCAATTCTGGGACCGAAGTCTGGGGAAGATACAATCCCCACATTCTCGGAGACATCTTTCTACGGATCAATTATGGGACCGAAGTCCGGGGAAGATACAATCCCCACATTCTCGGAGACATCTGTCTACCCATCAATTCTAGGACCGAAGTTCGGGGAAGATACAATCCCTCTTATTTCTCAGAGACATATGTCTATGGATCAATTCTGGGACCGAAGTCCGAGGATGATGCAATCCCTCTTCTTTCTCGGAGGCATATGTCTACAGATCAATTCTGGGACTGAAGTCCTGGGATGATGCAATCCCTCTTCTTTATCGGAGACATATGTCTATGGATATCTTTTAGAACATGTGTTCAAGGATGATACAATCCCTCTTCTTTCTCAGAGACATATGTCTATGGATCTATTTTAGAGCATGTGTTCATGGATGATACAATCCCTCTTCTTTCTCGGATACATATGTCTACGGATCTCTTTTAGAACATGTGTTCAAGGAGGATACAATCCCCTCATCAACTTAGACCCTGTCTAAGGACCATTCACCAACCTTATTGTAGGTATCACCAATATAGGTATCCTCACTGTCAACGCAGGAAATCTTATCATTGATATAGGTATCCACAACGATGCCAATATCCAAATATCATCATTGACCATATCACTCCCCCTTTCAAGGAGGTTCCTTCTAAATGACACCAAGCTTGTCTTGAAAATACTCAAACTCTACTCGAGATAGAGGTTTGGTCAATACATCAGCAACTTGTTCGTCAGTGCTCACATACTTGAGCTTTGATAGCTCCTTTTTGAACCATATAGAAATATCGTATCTCTATGTGCTTTGACTTAGCATGGAACAATGGATTCTATGTCATCTTGCTACAACTCTAGTTGTCACACAGGATCAGAGTGGGTTCCATCTCTAAGTCAAACAATTCTGATAACAACTTTCAAAGCCATACCGCTTCACAACTAGCAGAGCAAGTAGCTATATATTCCTCTTCAGCTGTGCTGAGAACCACACTAGATTGTTTCCTGCTAAACCACGAGATCATGGTAGATCATAGACAATAACATCCACCCAATGTGCTCTTCCTGTCTGATACACTTCCTTCCTGGTCAACATCTATGTAGCCATACAATCTGAAATCGTGATCTCCAACATAGACCAAAGTCTATTGTACCCTTTAGTTACTTCATCACATGCTTTGTAGCTATTAGGTGAACATGCCTAGGTTCCACTAGATACAGTCTCAAGGTGTTTCACAGCAAAGCATATATCCGACCTTGTATTCGTTAGATACATCAATGACCCAATAATCTGTTTGTATAGAGTCACATCCACTAAATTTGATGAGTCATCCGCTAACAGCTTCAAGTTGGAATCCATGGGAGTGGCCATGGTTGTACATTCCAACATATCAAATCTTTTCAGGATTTCCACAACATACTTTCCCTGGGTGAGAAAGATTCCTTTTGAGCCTTGCCATACTTCTAGACTTAGGAAGTAATGCATCAATCTGAGATCTTTCATCTCAAATTCTGTAGCTTCTTCTTTCTTTCCATGATTTGTTTCTCATTCCCTGTCAAAAAGAGATCATCCACATACAGTAATAGTATGACAGGTTCATCATCCATAACCTTAAGGTAAAGGTTAGGATCAACATTACTTTTGGTAAATCCCAAGCTTTTTAAGAAGCTATCAGCTCTCCTTCTATGATCGAACATCATCTACACTCTGCAGTGAGTTTTCTTCTTCATATCTATCCGTGCCATCTCTCGTCAGATGGGTCTACTGATGTGAGCCTCAAGATCATTCGAACTCTATGGTGAGTTCCTTCTTGAATGTCATCTGTGTATAGATACCATCTTCAACCTTGTAGCAAAGGTTGAAATCCGCATCACCCATGGTGATCATTAGGCTCATCAAATGACTATCGATCCTGGGTATCCATACAAAGTTTTCTTCAATTACACCATTAAGAGAATGGTCTTATCTAGCCACTTGGAGGAAACATCTCGTCATGATCCTCTTCCTCTTTCTAAGAGAATCTTCTAGTCACGAGCCTTCTATAGTATGTTTGATTTATAAGTCTTCTTGTTGAACATCCATCACTTGTTCGGTGTTCATCATTCTTCATGATCTTACCTACAAATCAAAGTTAATTACATGATTAGAAATACTTCACAATCATCAAATCATGTTGACGTGATAACCTTATTATGCATACAAATATGTTTCACATGGTTATGCAACTATCTTGACCAATACTTTGGCACAACACTTTTCCATATCCTGTATGCATACAGTGGTTATCTAGATTCCTTCCATCTCTACCAGAACATACTATTGAGAGCATGCACAGCTCTCAGCATGTCAGCAAAGAGGTTTCATTCTAGACAAACAACAATGGAATGTTTGTCCAACTTACCCATCATATGCATATTAGTAGTATAATGTTCAATGCTATATGAATGCTCACACTATGCATGATACATTCTAAATATGCATACAACTATTCCAAGCAATATCATTTACTATTTCATGTCAATACTTATCTTTTATGGTTGCCTCCCGCTTGATCTCTATATGTCTTTGAACTTCTTATCCATCCTGGACCACTATGCATGGTCTACTGTGCACTAGTGTCATCCTGATGATCTCATACACAATCATACATTCATTAGTATACTATCAAAACATGATAATCTTAAGTATGTATGGTCATGATCATTTCATACATAGGTATACTTACCTAAGATTCTGACAAAGTAGGATTCTAACTTGATATAGGAAAACATACCTAGATTATCAAGCTTGGTTATGTCTTAACATACCCAAACAATAACTTCTTTGTTCTCTTCAATGATTCAGAGACTTTGTGCTAGAACCTGCATATCTCATAGGTTAAGCATAGTAGAACAAAGTCATACATACCTCGTAAGTAGAGCTTCTATGTGATTAAATATTATGGATGAGTCTTTGTCTTCATGTCATCATGGTCATAGAACTTAATTTTTCTTTCTTGATGTACCTGTATCTTTTTAGCAGACAACATCATCCTCATACAAAACCACAAGTGCATTAGTACAATCATAAGTGTCATAACCCTAATTAATGAATATCTTCTACCATTCACATGCATTCATTCTCAAACAATCATAATTGTACTACCCTCAATAACATGAAGACAAACATATCATAAACTTAACCATGAACAAATTTCAACACATACCTGTATCTCCTCAAGTCATACGTATTAGGATTTCTTTTAACCCAATCCACTTTGATTTGCTGAAATTGGATCTGGAGCTGGATTACGATTTGTCAGAGAAACCCTAAAAATTCAATATTTCAATTTCGAACTTCTTAATGGATGGAAAGATGTGCCTTGCTGAGCTGATTAAGCTAGGATACTTCAATTTTGAAATCTCCAAAATTTGACCGCTCAAAATTTCCTTTGAAACTTCTGGATCTTCTAGATAGGATCTTGAACTAGGGTTTAATGAATCCCACCCTTCTTCCAAATCAAAATATTCGATCCAAAGCTCTAAACTTTGATCTTTCTAAGGAGCTTCCAGCCATGGTCACAGACTTAAAAAATTTCAACGTTTGCAGAAGCCCTAATTTTTCACCTTTCCGATCAAAATCTCGAACTAGGGTTTTATTAAGCCCACCCTTCTGACCAACCAAAAATTTTGATCTTGGTCTCTAAATTTCAATTTTGATGAGGAGCATTCAGCCGTGGAATCCGATTCCAAAAATTCCAACTTTTTTCGAAGCCCTAAATTCCCACAGCAGAGATAAGCCAAGAATGAAGGTGCTCAAAAAACAATTTTGTTTTGACAGAAATATGCACCTGATGGTTTCTGGTGTATCTCTTAAATTACGAATTCACTGGGTCTGAAACTTCTACCTGTGGTAATACGACCTGTCCTCTTTCCAACCCCATAGGTCTAACCTCAATTGGATTTTCTGAGAGACAGTTATGCCAAGTGTCGCAATGTGACCTGTTTATGGGATAAACCAGGAGAGAGGACTTGTACGGCATGCCATGTGTCACTGGTTCAACTTAGGCCTCTGAAAAACTTACCTAAGAAACTACAATGCATTATCTACCTGTGACAGTTTACGAAATTACATTTAGAGCTTCCTAGCCCAGGCTATGACCTTTTTTCCTAGGTCACTTGTTTATGACTGAGATCTGGAAGAGGCAGAAACCCTAACTTGTACGGATCATAAATCAGAAAGCACAACGAATTAGAGGCTATCCTTTGGACACAAAGCACAAGGGCATGTTATCTACGACCTATAAAGTTTTCAGATCCCAAGCCTTCACCAAAATGGATTTATAGCTAAAGTTCCACGATGACTAGTTTTTTCTATATAAAACCCTAACCTTCAAATTGTCGCAAGTGAAGCAAGTGTCGTAAGTGCCATACATTGCCTTCCTTCAGGTTAGCTTTGATACCATGTTAAGATTTAATATGCTAAGACATAAAATATCAGCATTGCATTTAATTTCACAACAATAGCATATACAGGATCACTGAAAGAATAACAAGCACAGCATAAACACAAGAGACACAGATTTATCCTCGGAAACCCTCATGGGGTATAAAACCCAGCAAAGCTTCCTCAATATAGATGACCAACAAATACAAAGATGTAAGCCCTAGACATGAGCTCCTTCTCCTCCATAGTAGATCTCTCCCTCACCTATGTGCTATTCACAAGTGAGTGTAATGTGTGTTGAATGGGGAACACACCTCCTCTATTTATACACAACTCTGACTTGTCTTTTACACAAGCAAGGTTGGCCCCAATTTAACCACTCTACATGATGTGACAGGGATTACCCCACTAGGGTGGTCTAATAACCCTTCAACCCACATAACACATACAGGGTCGACCCCTACTAGGGAAGTCTAATAACCCAAGTTACCACATTATCCACGGAGGAATAAAAAATCTCCATATATACAATAAGGTCTTCATGGAGGAATGAAACATCTCCGGAATAATAAAGTACAAATATAATATTCTTAGAAGTTACAATATTTCAACAAATTGTTCTCTCGTCATCATCTCAAATTATTTTGGTTTAATTCTATTAGAGATTATTTTTGTAATAATTTTATAGGATAATTTGCACACTGCAATTGGCATATACACATTGAAGGAAGTAGGTTAGCTACTTTTTGGAATAAGAGTTAAGAATGTGGAGTTTAATCCACCAGAAACCCAACCTTTAGTTATGGAATATTCTATCATCCTAAGCAAATCACCACCCATAATATCAAAGAAACCTGTAAATAGATCCGCAATCCACCCATGCGGGCCCAGACTCTTATCTTTATCAAAATCCTTAAAGACTTTCTCAATCTCCTCCAAAGAGACAAGTTTTCCCACCTCTGTTCCTTCCTCCAAAGAGAAAAAAGATAGATAATATTGTAAGAAATTAAGCTGATGATCAATCCTATTTAAGTTTGTATATGTAAAAAAATAAAAATGATCATATATATATATATATATATATATATATATATATATATATATATATAATTAATTCACTCTTATAAACCCATCTCATTTTTTAATCTTTATGAGTTTTAACTAGAATTTATATCAATATACATTCACTAATATATAGCCAAATAAATTATCTCAATTAATTTGAAATTATTTGTCAAGAACATATCACCAAACAAATTTTAAACCTCATTTGCTTCTATTAATCCTATTCTTTCTTTTACCTTTTGAATATTTCAAATCACGTGCAATGTGAACTTCATGCTTCTCACCATATTCTAACAATAGATGCCAACCTTCTTAAACTTCAAGTAACCTTTATATGAGTGAGAAAAAGGAACGAATTTGGTGACTTCATTCTCTTCAACTTTTCACGCATTCCACATGTTTCTTAATTATATCTTTTAATGTCATTCTCTGGTCAACCTCTCCTCATTTGCACACTGTCGGAAGCTCCTCCTGGAATCCAAAACCAACCCTATAAATACAAATAAATATCACCCACCACTCTACCATCCATTCTCTATGAATTTTTTTATTGGCCTCAGCCCTGTGCAATACACAGTACACACAAGTCTCCGTTAAAATGGTCAAGATGCCCCATTTTTTCCGAAGATTTCTATTACCACAGCCAATAATCATGTGCAGGAAATACGAGGCGCTGGGATCTCATGATACCGGTACTCCCAAGCCGTCACTGTCATATGAAGTTTCCGCTGAGAGACGAGGAGCTAGTGAAGGATTCGTTCCTGTGCTTGTTGGAAAGGGGAGAAAGTGTTTCATGGTGGCGACCGGTCATATGAATCATCCTCTTATGACTGCTTTTCTTGAGACGTTGGATGAGTAGTTGGGACCTCATGTTCTCAACAAAGTGGACCCTTAACAGTTGTTTGTGACGAAGTGAGCTTTCAACGCTTACTCTCTTTGATTGCGATTTGACATCGAGGCGTTCTTTCCAGTTGATCATTCTTACAATTTATGTTTACTTTCTGTTTTCTGTGAAAATATAACACGATATACAAAATGTATATATCAAATGGGAACATACTTGTTGCACGTGAAATTCCTTTGGTGTAAATGTCACGTGAATATATTTGTTGGGTTTCTTTATTCTTTAAATGCATAAAGAAAAATGCAAAGAATTACCTTACACCATTGAAAATGGATTCAAATATATGTCAAAGGCATGTATTAAAACTAAATTCTTTGCATTTGAACACATACAAAATTTCAGGCTAAAACAAGTAAATTTTGGTGTTTTCCTGTGTCGACATGGCGATTTCGATTTTCCGTATTTTCTTTTCAATAGCGCTCACGTGTGTTGGAAGAGTCTTTTTAAAGTTGATGGAGAAATGGTTAAATTTTTTTGGTATGGTATAACTCAAATATTTATGGGGAAAGCGCCTACATCCTGAAGAAAATGTACCACATGACCATTGTAGCACATGACCCTTGGCTACAACTAAAAAGGATCTAAAAGGGTTAATGAAGTGACTTTGGATATCATGTGATAGAAATGACGATCTAGATTGTGTGAGAAAAGATCGACGATGGAGAAAGAGTTTCACTGGAAAGAAAAGTGAGGTGTATAACGCGAGTAAAGGCCGCCAAAATGACCATTGAAGTGATGTTAAAAATAAGGTTTGATCAACGACCACTTGATTAGGTGATTGGAGATCGATGGTTCAAATTCATTCTGTGCTTCCAACATGCGCATCGGAATGAGACCCTTGGCAATTGCAAAATACCATACTACCCTCCACGTGTCAAGACGATATCATTTTGCAATCCAGGAGGGTGGTAAGAAAACCAATTCTCGACGCTGCGAAACCACCTTCGAAGGTATAAAAATACAAAACCACGTGGAAGGGTTCACATTTGTCATTTGAGTGTCGGGTGATTGGGACGTGTGCTTGCAGCGGGAAAACGATTGAAGATACCTTTTCAACTTGTCAATTGCCAGGTAGGTCCTTCAAATCCCGTGCAAATAGTTTATAAGGTTATATATGATGGAAGAGTCCAGTGAAATAGTAGCTCAGAGTGTTGAATTTGTAAGAATAGAAGAGGTCTTGGAAGACAGGGATGGTGATATTTACAACCTTGCCATGACTATAATCTCAGTTTCAGACAGTAAAAGCAAGTTAGATGGATTGCAAAAACAGGGTTTATACATACACAATGTTTATAACTCCAATTTAATATATTTTTTCCCCAAAGAAATTCTAGGGTTTCCAGATTTTGTTTCCTTGTGTGTAACGAACTATTCTCAAACAGGAAAAATGGTCATGAAGTCGTTCAGAACAAAAATCCTTTTCCTGTCAGTTCATTGATTGTTAGGAAATCTTTAGAAATACCTTTGTCTTTCTCTTGTGACGAAGAAGACTTCGCCGAAGAAAACCTAGTGAGCTAGTATAGATAACCCTCTCCCAAATCCAAACAAGCCTTCTTGTCAAGTTGTTTAAAACCAGACGTCGCAATTGATGATACCCCCTACCCACTCGATATTACATTTTTCGATAATAATTATCAACTACTCTTGTCTTTAATTTCTCAGTTTTTAGGGCTTGATAGTGATTCAATGGTCACTAAGGTTCAATTAAGTTTACTTTTTAGAATGAATTCCAATATCCCAGAGACAAAGTACAAACAAATTCCTTGCCTTAAATTTGATGAATTCTTAGCTAAGAGTATTCACTCTTAGCTAGTGAATTTCCACAGTACCAAACATTTTAGATTTCAGAAATACCTTATGAAAGTGTTTTTATTTTCCAGTGAAAAGAACATACATTTCCCACAAGCACTTTATTCAGCTACAATAGAGATTAATATGTTTAACTTCATGAATCTCATATTGTCAGAAGTGTATAGGGTGATTTTTGAAGGGAATTTACCAAGAGTATTACCAGAGATGAATCCTAATGCAGCTCAGTCCAGATAAAGAAGTTGGTGACTAGTTTTTGTTGAAACAACATATAGTGATTAGGATCTATGGTTTTGTGAAGGAGCCATGGGTTTTACCAACTTTCTTGACATTGAGAGTTTTTGCTTCAGAATTCATCAGACAGAAGTTCAGAGTGGAAAATGACCATTTCTTGGCTTTCAAGAAGGATTCAGACATAAAATTTCCTCTAAAAATAGGCCCTTTCATAGTGAAGATCATAAATGGTCTTTATTTTATAGAAAAACAATTGGAGATAATGAATTTTAAGAAAGCCATTTCTATCAATTATGACCCATGTCATATCATTTCCCAAAGGAGGTAGCAAAACAAAAGCAACGCTGATCATGAAGAAGTTGAAGGGTTAGTTGTGAGGGCCAATCTGTTGCAATATCAATATGATGTAGAAGTCTCAGCATGTTGACAATCCAATCCTTCTACCACAACAAAATTTTCAGCTGAATTGATACATACCCCCGGAAAAATTGAGATTGGTTGTAAGAGGAGTTTCCATGAAACTACTGATATGGAGGTGGAAGAACAGGAAGGAAGAAATAATTTCAAATTAGATCCAAGAAATGAGTTGATTATGTTTGGCATTGAAAAAATGGAAAGAGAAATAAAAATATGAAGGCCCTTAGGTTCAGATGTATGACTATAAATTTGAGAAGCGAAAGCTACAGGTGATAGTAACAAATTTCAATCTAGATATGAATTGTACGTTAAATATGGTTAAGACAAACATGCAACATCGGAGAAAAGAAATAAATTGTTTCTTGAAGTTAGAAGCGTAGTAGATTCAAAGGTCTCTTTAATGAATGCTAGAGATCCTATAAAAAACACTTTCAATTTGGCCATATATTCAGATGACAAAGTCTCAGAGATGAAGATAAATTTGAACAAGATACTAGTTCCAGATAAGATCCATTTGCATAGGCAAACTGAAGAGATAAATTACATAGACTTGATGAAAGCCACTTTGAAAATTTCAAAGTTGCAAAATACAGTGAACAGATTAGAAATCCAATTAAAGCAGGATAAGACAGAGAATAAATCCCATCAACAGCAGATCAAGAAACTACAAATTGATTTAGTGGAAACTAATAATGAACCAAATAAAGGGGAAGCAAGAAAGAAACTCTTAAATGAAAAGGAAAGTACCATTCAGTTTCTCAAGAAAAGGCTCAAAATTCCATCCACTCAACTAATTCAAACATCTGAATTGACTGTTCTAGAATAAGAATAAGAATCCCTATCTCAAGAGTTAGATGATTATAAAGCGAAATTGCTTAAAATTGAAGAAAAGGAGGTGAGCTGGGAGAAGGAGAGGTTGAGTCTGAAGACTCAAATTGAATATTTGAAGATAAAATTACCAGGTGTGATACAAGAAAAGCAAGGAACAAGTCAAAGCAACAAAGAAGCAAGTACGGATTATTTAATTCAAGCAATGTCTTAAGTTAGTTTGAAAGGTGTGGAGATTAAGGAATTGAAAGAAGAAATACATAAGTTAGAGGAGGAAAACCAGAAAATAAATAAATAAAAATAAAAATAAAAAAATTGGAAAATAAGAATAAGGAGATGATGGATAAAAATAACAAATTAGTGTCTCAAATTACACGACAACTACCCATGCAAGGAGAAAAACATCTAATTTGGGACTTGATAATAAATGAGGCTGCAAAATTCATGCCTTACTTCAATTTTATGAAGAAAAAAGAAGCGATAGCCAATGACAGTATACAAATTTGTACAGCGATAAGAGAGGTTTTGGATAGAAAACTGAAAGACACAGCCAAAAATACCATTAAATTTTTAAATACTTTGACAGAAGATTATTTGAAGGTGGTAGCCATTAAAAACAAAATAAGAGATATCAAATGTTATTTTGGGAAATTTTAAATTATGCAAATTTTGACAGAAATGGAATGTAATATGTAGTTTAAAGTTTACTATTTTTAGAAGTTAAATAGTTGGTTTTTCCTCAAGAGACTTCTCTATGTATAAAAACAAATTTTGGAAATGTAATCAGGGTTGGAACCTGTGAAAGGAATACACATTTTATATTGAGATTTTTCCAGTTTTAATAAATATGGTTGAGCATAGTTGAAAACATTTTATAAAAGAAAATATTCTTGTGTTGTTGATTTACAGTCTGTAATTTCCTTCTCCTTATGTGATTTTTTATTCCAGTAAACTTCTTTCCGTTGTGTTTTTCTTTCATGCTTAGAAGAGAGTTTGATTAAATCAAAATTCATGTAATTATGCTCTGATTTATTGGATTTAAGTATTCACAATTTATTCCCCTAAAGTTAATATTGGAATCATCTATAATCGGTGCCAAATGTTGATGGATTGTATCTTTTTCTTCCATTATCGCCTGCAAAACAAGAACTGGGCTGTGAAAAGATAATTGCATTGCCTTTGCTTAAATATTCATTGTTAAAATTCTATTGATTCTTAAACATTCTAATTTTGACTCCATGCCCAATGGTATGTATGTGTTTCATCTATTTACAAATTTTAAAGCACAATCATTTCGAAATATCTCTAGCCATTGTATTTATTTGTTGAGAGAGCCCTCTCTGGTAGGAAACTATCTAGTTTTCCTACTAAATATTGCTTGGAAATGCTTACCTTAGAACTATCCTTCCACAACCGAGGGATAAATTATGAGTGCTAACATTTTGGCATCGTTTCTAGGGAGCGAAGGTTCAAATTTTCCATGGGAAGAATGACAATTTGGATCATATTTCTGTGCGAAAAAGAGGTCGTATATTTGTTTTGCTTGTATTTTTTCCTGGTGACTTTAGTTTGAAACTTCAGTTTAAAAAGGAGACTCCAAAAAGGAATTGTGGCTTCCATAAAGTACGTACGAGAAGCAATCCATATCCCCAGTCGTTTCAATGGGTAGAAAGTCCTCAAAAGATTCTCAGAAGAAACAAAGGGAAAAATCAAGAAGGTACATCTCAGTCATAAAATTTGTTTCCTTCTTTTCAAGAAGAATTGTTGGATATTGAAGACATTGGTTTAAATGTAAAGTTTGAACAATATTTCTTTAGGTCAAAGTCTAAAAAAAATTTAAAAGAAACAATTATTGATAAAAAAAAATACTTCAGTCATATCTATTACACTTTGTTTGGGAAAATTTACAAAAATATGGTAAGGTTGAGTTGAAGGAACACAAAATTCAAAATCCACCACCACAAGCTCATAATATTGCTCAAAACCCTCAAATAGATATGGATGATAGGTTTTACACACTCGCCTTACCTGTTGTTTTGCATGACCTTCCTCAAAATTATGCCCAAAGAATTACATTATATGATGGAGAGGGAAATTATAGAGCTGAACAAAACATTGATAGGTTTAATGATTTTATTGATATTGAAGAAGTAGATTATGGTGATGCCAAAATGCATTTGTTGGCTCAAATTTTATCAGGAGAGGTTAAAAAATGGTTTATAACTCTTGCTATAAGGTCTACTCCTTCATATGATGAGTTTGTAAATCGTTTTCTTGAAAGATGGGAAGAAAAAAAGAACCCTTTACAAATCTTGACACAGTATAATAATTTGGAAAAAGAGAATTTTGAGTTTGTTCAAGAATTTTGTAGAAGGTTTATGACATTCTATAATTCAATCCCTAATGATATTCAACCCCCAGTAAGAGCTTCCAAGTTACATTATGCAGATGCTTTTGATGGTGATTTTTCATGTATGCTAAGAGAAAGAAAATCAACCACTTTACCAGATATGTTAAAGATGCAGTAGAGGTTGAGGCAAATTTGATGGCTTCTGGAAAAATGAAAATGAAAACAGAAACAGATAGAAGGAAACTTACAGAAGAAAACTAAGATTCAACTTCTTCTTCCATTGATGCTAAATTTGATATTATGATGAAGACTATGGAAAGGCTCATAGACATATTAACCTTGGAAAACAAACCTCAAAATAGGGATCAACAAGAGACTCAAATTATAAATCGAAATTTCAGAAGACAATTCCTCCACAGATAAGACAAACGGATTAGAGAAATCAGAGAAATGCAGAAGATCAGCAAGTCATGCCCCCATTTCCTGAAAAAAAATTTTGATGAGGAGGAAGAGATTGGACCTATCGAAGTGAGATACATCATTATGATGATCATGACTCTGAATTTTATTTGACTAAAATGGAACATGACATGTTTTCTCAAGAAGGGGAGTGTAATACTTTTGAATTATAAACAGAGAAATGTCAAATTGGATATCAAAACGTTGTGAATGATATTTAGAGAAAAATCAACATCGGAAATAGAGATGCAGTTGTGAATAAAGGAAAAGGTTCTATTGATCAACCTTCAACCAGTCATCATAAGAAGGAAAAACAAAAGGAGGATATGGTGAAAATATTTCTAGAAATTAAAAGAGATTTACTCAAAAAAAGTAATAAAACACTCACTTCTTTCAACTTCCAAAATGAGATTTCAAAGATTAAAATTTCCATCCCTTTTAATGAGATATTGAAAAATAGAGAGTACAAAGAGCATATTGCAGAGATGATTAGAAGTGAAGAAAAAATGGAACCTGATACATTAGAACTAAATGATGATGCTCCAACTATTCTTTTTGGTTCCAAAATAGAATACTATAGTTCGGAAGATCTTCCACCTTTCTACATGAGTTCAAATATTCATGATATGATTCTCCATAATTGCATGCTTGATTCAGGAGCTTCACATAATTTAATGCCAAAATTTATGGTAGATAGTTTGGGTTTGGAAATCACAAGAGCTTACAAATATTTGTTTTCTTTTGATTCAAGAAAGGTCATATGTTTTGGATTGATCAAATACATGGTGGTTTCCCTCACTAAAATTCTATCTAAAAGTATTGTCATGGATGTAGTTGTTGCACATATTCCTCCAAAGTTTGGTATGTTGTTATCTAGGTCTTGAGCTTCAAAACTTAGAGGAACCTTAAAGATGGATATGTCTTTCACTACAATTCAATTTTTTGGTGAATACAAGAGGTTATACAGAGAGAATAGACTTGCATATGTGGTAAGCTGTAAAGATGAACCAAATAATCATCCAATTTATGCAGTAGACATTGATTTAGGTTCTTCTATTTTTTACAATGATTTTCATTTTGAGGAAGAAATAGATTCTGAAAAATAGAAGGAAGACAATAATTTGATTCTAGAACAAGAAATCCTTAAGAAGAAAAAAAAAGTTGAAGGGATTTGGACTATTCATTTTGATGGGTCAATAAGTAGAGAAGGTGTTGGTGCAGGTGTGTGGATAATATCTCCAGATCGAGAATTCTTGGTTTATTCCTTTAAGTTAACCTTTGAATGTACAAATAATGTTGCAGAATATGAAGCCTTAATTTTGGCACTTAGTGTATTATAAGATTTGAAAGCAAAGAGAATTGATGTATATGGATATTCTAAATTGGTAATTAATTAGGTGAATAGAAGTTTTCAAACAAAACATCCAAGGATGAGGGCATACAGGAATGCAGTTTGGTATTTTATTGGGAAATTTTTTGATGATCACAAGATGGTGATGATACCCAGAATAAAAAATTCAGTAGCAGATTCCCCGGCTAGTACTGCTAGAGCTTTTAAAGTTCCTCGTTTTCCAAACAAGAAACATGAGATTGAAATTGTGAGCAGGCATTCAATCCTTGATAATTCAAAATATTGACAATTTTTTTAATATGATTTGCAAATTAAAATATTTTTAGAGATGTGAATATGATTTTTCCAATACAGCTATTGATCTTGAAGAAGTAGACTATATGTCTCACATAGGCATACTATTTTTTATTGATCTTGAAGAAGTAGACTATATGTTCTAAATGAATAGTACCTTTTCCTTTAGAAGAAATTTGTGAATCACCTCCCATGTAGATGGAGACGCAACTTTCAAAGTCTAATGATGAGAAGGAGTCTTTGCTTGCAACCATGTGATTTGAAGCTTCTGAATCTATGAGAAGAGATGTAGAATTTGAAACACTTGCCATGAGTGCATGACCTATTTATAGATGATCATTATTGTTTTTCTTCCTTGCGCCATATGGATAAGTAATGTTTTTTTCTCCAAGAGAAGGGCCATATTATCAATATTTTTCTTCATGCATGAGCTTTCTGGATGAAAGCCCCTATCACAGTAAGAAAATTTTGTCTTCTGCTTTCCCCTTTGCTTGTATTTTCTTGAACCGGAGGGCTCATCTGAATGCTTGGTCTTACCCTTTTGCTTGGGATCATCAAACTTGGTCTTCTCTTTCTTTTCATTTCCTTTACCATTCATAGCTTTGGGTCCTCCAACAAATAGGGCTTGATCTTTGGTGGTTTTTATGGACCTCATTTTAACAAGCTTGTCATGCTCTTTTGTTAAGGACTCAATGAATGCATTCAAGGTAGGCATATTCAAATTCAAATTGGTGAGTTTTCTCGAATGGAAAGTAGAGACAAACACTGAATAATATTCTTCTAGCTTCATAAGGATTGAAAGAATCAACTGCTCATCTTTCTTCTGAGCATCACATTGCTTCAATTGAAGCACCAAATGCTTGAACTTGGTGAAAAAATAATTGATGGTCCCAAAATTCTTAGGATTTAGGGGAATCGGTTCATTCTCCAACTGATAATCCCTTATCTCATCCTGATTTCCAAAGAGTTTGGCAAGTTGTTCCCATAGTTCTTTTGGAGTCTTCAATCCGCTTAGATGGAAAAGAAGATATTTCGAAATATTGAGACATAATAAACCATAAGCTTCATCAATCTTATTGAAGTATTTGGACTTCTCTATGGAAGCATTAGGTTGTGGTTCTTTGCACATAGTAACTTTGAAGAGTCCCTTGGCGTGCATCACTATCTCTATATAATCATATCACTGATGATAGTTGAAAGGAGTAAGGAGATTCTACGAAGAAGAGTCCATCTCTACTATAACGAATGTAATAGGATACTGTGAGAAACATGCAATCACAAACAAACAAACAAAAATTTAGGTTGACAAACTTCACTTTTAAAGTTGCATCACACCCGGCATAGACTATCAAGCAAGCTTGAAAAATCAGATGCACAATATCCAGGAATTATGTGGAAAACTTTCAGCTTGTGGTGCAGTGTTGGAATATTTTGAGCAAACTTGCTCAAAATTCATGTGAAGAATGCTGAAGAAGAGTTTCCTTGTCTCACCATGGCTTTGATACCATGTAAAATTTTAGCACAACATATATATGAAACAAAGACAACAGTTACTAGAGATGCATGCGGCAAATAATATGTCAAAACACTGCAGCAAAAGGTTTGCGTCAGTTCATGCCTTATCATAAACTCAGAAGATAATTACAATGTATAAAAATGGCTACAATAAGCCAAGCAATTCAAATTCCAGAGAGTTCATTCGAATTGAATGCATGAGAGTGGATTACATGGAATTTAACACCACTCGACACATCATTTAACCACTTAACTACTATGTAACCGTCTCGAACAGACTCTGAAACTGTCTAACTGAGTCTAACTGAATCCAGAACTCAATTGAATTCCCAAAAATATGGCAGGGCGCCTTTCTGTCTGCAGTTAACTGAATATTAGGTGAAAATAACACCATATGAAGTCAACCAGTGTAGTAGGGCTCCTTCTAATCTTCAATTGGCTGAATAAAATAATAAATGTTGTCAGTTGGACTCAGTAGGGCGCTCTAGTCATGCAAATCACTCCCTGAATGATGGAGGAGGCCCAATGTGTTGGAGAAAAATTCCTATGGATTGGGGTGGACCACAACAGACAGTTGACCAACAGAAATTAACTCAATTCTCAATGCTATGCTATATAAATGACAATGCTAAGATAATGAAGAGCATAACCAACCTTGATCCAAACGTTTGATGTAGATCCCCGTTGGAGCTTTCAATCTGTGCACTTGAACCTACAAATTAGTCTTGACAGCCAATATACAACAAGTGCATGTAATATGTAAACGACATTAACATCATCAATAGCAATGGTCCAATGATATTATAAGTAAATGCAACCCGACGTAATATAAACACATTGACAACATTGATGGACGAGAATATGAGTATTTCAATTAATAAATAACAAGAAGTACAATGTGATACGACCTCTTGTCGGCAACCAATCTGAACCAAGATCTGGGTCATTCCACTTGTGCCTCCACCACTTCAATCCTCCATGGAATGGCAAACTCAAACTATGATAGGAGTTTGGAAGGTGAACATAAAGAGCTCAAAACTACAAGGCTCGATGAGTGTAGACTCAAGATAAGGCAGAAATCCACTAGAATTCTCTTGCTCTCCTTTTTCCTCCTGTCCATAAGCCATATGTGCTCAATATATAGTCCTCTCAAAGGTATATGAAAGGACACATCGAGGCGTTTCTATGGAAGATGGAGGGTCAAAGGTCACCCAATGACCTCTTTTTGGGAGTAAAAAGTAATTAACTAGTGATTTCTATCATTTTACATGCTACCTTCCAGCTATAGTGATCCAACTCGTGGGTACGCCCACTGTAATGATGCAGCTAGTGTATAGCGGAAAAAATAGGGAAAAATAGTGTCTCTGGAGGATAAAAAGTTGATCTGAGTCAGTAGAATGGGTCCTCTAGGCCAAAGAGTGTTGATGCTCACAAGGTGGAAAATTACATTGTAATAGATGCCCCCTAATGTGTGAGGTCAGAGACTGATGCTATGATGGTCGAAATACATTATAAATCTCAGAAGTGGAGTGATGGAGACACAAGTTGAAGGAGCAGCTCACTCGTCATAATACAATAGTATGCTTGAGTACATGTCGATATAGTACAAAAATATGATACAATGGCCATGAATAGGTAGTACATATGTCATAAGTGATCATAGCCATGATCCCTCTACAGTAAGATATGGTCTCCTGCTGAAAAGGAAACAACTGGTGCAAATTGGAGGTACAAACTGCTGATATCTGAGAGGTGATATCTCAGATGTAAAGTCATAGTCATAAGTAGCATACTAAATTCCACTATCGCCTGGGGTCTTCTACATAAGTCTTCCACAGTGCAAGTCCCATCAAGTGAATAAAGGAGTTGAGGTCGAACGTGATGTGACATCGTCTGATTATCGTTCAATGATGTGCACCATTAACAAACGTGATATAGCCCACCAATAATGAAAATGGGAATCAAGGCATAGAGCACAATCATCAAAGTGTGAATAGATGTGTTGAGGTCGAACACTAGGATGAATCCATCGACAGGGGACATTGATGTATTCCCAAAACTGTCAAAGGTGAGAGAACCTGCCACTAATGACTACAAGCCTCAAGGTACTCAACCGAACTCTAAGCCTCAAGTTCCGGAATAAATGGGTTGAATTCGATGGAACGAGACATGCTAGAAGGAGGGCATTAAGGCATCGCCCATCAACCAGCACGAGGTACCAGCTATGTTGAAAGATTTGGAAGAACTCAGGTGAAACAGACTGACTCAATAAGGATGGACGAGATGCAATAGCCAAGACATCTGAGGAGTGGCCGACACTGGTTTCAGGACTTCCTTTGAACAAGAGCATGAGCAGATGGATAGACTCAGGCAGCATAGACTCAATATAACTGTGCGATGCAAGAGGCATCACAAAGGGATCCATAATGACTAAAGCTTAACCAATCGGTGGAGTGAACTGAGAAACTAGTACATCTCTTAAGGTCCAACTATAGTGCCGACTCATAATGTATGGAGTGGAATGAATGCTCTGTTCAAAGGCAACACAACAGCTTCCAACTAGAAGTAGTAACCATAATCCCGTCCGGCTTTTTGGAATATTTGATTTTTTTGGTCTTTTTCATATTTGGGAAACCTTGAAAAAAAATAAAATTGTTTATAGTACAACAAGTGAGGGAACGAGTGTCAAATAGAGAGAAGACTAGTTCCAAGCAGTGGAACATACCTATGATCAATGCAAGGAAGTGTGTGCAGGATGTGGACACTCAGGGGGGATAATCCCTCAGGGTCAAAAGCTCATCAAATTGTGGACGGAAATGTAAGCTCTACAGGGCTCGACAGGGAAAGTGCTCAGGCACCAGGCTAATAATGAAGTAAGAGGGATTCGACAAAAGGATCAAGTGGCAAGAAGGATGATGCAATGCAGTCACAACTTGATATAAATGGGGGAGTTCTTATGGGAGATGGCCATCATAAGACAAGGTAGAGTATGGATATTTATCACAACGTCATGGTGTAACTACAAAGGACTCCCAATCCTAAGGAAAAACAACGTCATGGGCACCAGAATGCAAAAAAGGGGTTCTAACTAGTGTACCCATGTTCGGAAAGGCCCTACCACCACATAAAAACACTTATATAATAGTCTGAAGGTTTTGTGTCAGTTAAGAAGTGGGGTCGCACCTAGGGTTTATGAAAGTGTTCAAAAGGTCAAATGCATAATGCATGTGAAAATGACATCTAACCTATATGCTGGGTGTGAAACGTACCTGTCATAGGTGTGAAATGCTCATAAACAACTTCCACTGAAGATCTCTGGTAAAAAATGCTACTCCATGGCATTGCATTAGTCCAAAACAACATTAAATGGTGAAAACTAAAGACAAGTGGGTTTTGAAAATTAAAAATTATAAATAGTAACAAAAATTTACAATTTACAATTCATTTTTACTATTCACCCATTTGGAGTTTTGTGCTTAGTTTTCACCTCAAATTTCAGCTGTTGATTCTTGGAGCTACGGGCGTCTGATCATCGAACCGTCAAGAGCAGGTTGGTAATCTCATCCCTACCTTCCAGTTCAATGTTTTTATTTTAGTTTTCATTGGTTAAAATTTTTGTTTGGCCATGCCCTACATGGTCACGGCGCTACCTGCGGGCTATAACTATGCGGGTCACGGGAAGGGCTGGGTACATGCAGTCAATGCACACGTTGACTGTGGGTACCTTCCTCTGTGAGAACAACTGCCCACGGTTATGACCATGAAGCTAGTTTTTTAAACAAAACTGACTAAATTCTTGGGTTTTTCTCTTTCCAGGATGGTTCTAGAGTGAAGAGAAAGAGAACATGACCTAGTGGATGAGGCCGTTCGTAACGATGTGCGTTCATAGCGAGCGCTACAAGCATGTGGTTTATACAAATTTTGGAGCATAGGGGGTTTGAGGGCCCAAAACCTATTGCTCCACCGTTTGATAGATTATTGGGATGTCGATGCACAAAACTTCAACCTAGATGGGAAAATACTTTCAATGGAAGTGGAAGATATCTACTTCATTACAGGTTTGTCCCGCTGAGGTGAGGTGGCAAGCCTTCAGTCTCGATATGTGGGTGGTAGGATCACCATCCTCGACTATATAGAGAGGAATTGTGTTCCAAATACTCGGGCAGTGTGGATTCAGTTTCAAAAGGTTGTCGTGGAAACTTTAGTGTGGATTACTGGTTCAAAATCTCTTCACCAGGCATCCAGGCTAGTTATGTTCTATGCATTGTAGTGTATGCAGCCTATGATATTTGACTGGTGTACTATGCTACTGGGGTCCATGAAGACCCAGCTGACAGAGTGCAAGCATGGGGATTTAAAAAACTTCGGATATGGCAGTATTTTGTGTAGCTTCTTCTTTGAGCGGGTTTTGGGGCTCAATCTGAGGATTGAGGTCCCTCCTCATAGTCTCCGTGACCCAGCCATGACTCGGTGGGCCGTAGTCTTAATGCGACAGGGTGGTGGCTGTCAGGCATCACCATATACAAAGGAGTTCTTTCACTGGTGGGACCGACAGGTCGTAGCGATAGAGGACTACCCCTATGCAAGGATAGACTTCCGGCAGGATCAAGACATGTCGCTCCCACTAGATGCAGTGTTTGGAGACATTGGTGAGTACTCTTTTTAGGTTTTTGGTATAATAAATTCTTATGGATTTTTTATTATAGGTGTAAATGCAAAAATCATTTTGGGGGTAGTATCATGTATTAATGTTTGACTGTTTGCTCGTAGACAATGGCCCAGTGAGACCCGATGGATTTCCGAGACATCGTCGTCAGGGCAGGGGTGATGAGATGGTAGGTGCTGCAACAGAGCGGACACTACAGACTCTACAGTCCAACCTATCATGGATGACCGCTAGGGGACCACTGGTAGAGGTGGTGCAGCTACCAGAGGATATGCAATGCCAGGTAGTGGGGGTGTCGGGCAACTGGGTGCGACTACTGCAGCGTGTTGCGAATGCAGTGCATTATTTTTATCAGACACATCCTGTTAGGGTGGTAGCTAAGCCTCCTCGTAGGGATTAGATATATCAGGTTCCCATTTTGTATCAATCTGTATATTTTGAGAGCCATGGGCTCCAGTTTTGTATCATGACACTACCATTTTGGACATATTATTTATAAAAACTTTGGTTTACCATTTCTACTATATGTGTGTATGTACAAATGTATGAATGTATCTTTTATTTGTGTGCTTCATTGGAAATGTGACAAATGCCAATCTAATACATATTTAGTATATGCATCAGATATATGATTAAAACTTCTCGGAACATGAATGTATTTAATTGAAACAAAATGCCGTTCCAAGAGTCTTACCTTTAGGAATTTCCATAGTAACATAGGATCCCTCACACGGTATTGACCATTCAGCTGAGAGACAATTAGTTGTGAATCCAGGTGGACTTCTAAAGACTGGATACCATGTGAAATAACATCTCAAAGTAGCTCAATGATGGCACTATACTTAGCCACATTGTTAGATGTAGGACCAAGACAAGCACCTCGTGAGGACACAACTAGGTGGTCAGGTGAGAAAATAACCCAAGCAGTAGAAGCAAGCTGCTGCGTATGACAGCTAGCACCATCTACGGATCCTAAGAACATAGGAACCTCTGCTGACATCTGTCAATCAAATGGAAGCTAATCAGCAGACCCAAAAACCAAAAGAAAGATAAACTATGTACAGAAATAACTATACAGTAGTGTACAAAAGTATTAGCCTGAACCAGAGGTTCATGCATAATACCACTTGAGGTAAAGCCCATTTCTAGGCTCCTTCAAGACAGTCCCCTCACAGTCTTCTAATTCATAGGATCCTTTTTCCAGGACACGTCTCACAGTATAAGGACTGTGCCACATGGCGTTGAACTTTCCTACCCCCAGGGGTTCTTTCGCTTGGTCATATAAGACGACCAAGTCACCTTCAGCATATTGCCGGGGACGGACAGACCTATCATACTAAACCTTAACACGATGTTTATTTGCATCTATAGCCACGGCATCTCGACGCTACTCGTCAAGTTGCTTAAGGTGGACTAAACATTGCTCAAGACCCACCATATTAGGGAGGTGCTCTATGGCTAGTTTAATCGAAGGGATTTCGCATTCAATCGGTAAAAGAGACTCCACACTGTGTACTAGTTGAAATGGTGAGAACTCGATGGTAGTCTTGACTGCGGTTCGATATGCCCACAAAGTAGGATATAACATAATGTGCCAGTTGGTCTTGTTTTGTTGGATGGTATGTTGGAGAATGGTCTTCAAAGACTTATTGACTACTTCAACTTGACCATTCGCTTGGGGATAATAAGAGGATGAGTGTTCTTAACGAAACCCAAGCTTGAGAGACAAATCCTCCATCATTTTGTTCTGAAAGTGACTGCAATGGTCAGTGACAATCTCTTTCGGAATACCAAACCGAATAATAGTCTGATTGAACATGAAATGGGCTGTTGTAGCACCGTCGGCTTTTATGGTAGTCATGGCCTTATCCCATTCTGTGAGGTACCTGCAACAATTAATTAACAAGAATACGCGAAATAGCAGAAATGACAGAACTCAGAATCACTTTTGTATTGATCACAGGCCACTTCGAGGGGGCAACCTCCTTTGAGCAAGCTCAATACAAATAACTTCACGGTGCCTTCATAGGTCTCAACACACACTTATATACTAATTCTAGGCGCCAATACTATGGGTCGAAACCATGGGCCGTTACAAACTATGGATCAACAATACTACGGGCGACTTACAAAGCATATGCGCCAACAACAATAACACAAACTATTGATCAACAAATACTACGGGACGACTTACAAAGCATATGCGTCCACAACAACATACTAACAAAGTAAATATATGGGTTCCTAACATCCCCTCCCCCTTAAAAAAATCTTTGTCCTCAAAGCTTCGGATGTGGAAATTGTTGTTGAATCTGAAGGAGTGGTTCCCATGTAGCGTCCTCTGGTTGCATGTCGTGCCACTGAATTAAGATCTCGGTGATAGAGCGAGAGCGAAGCTGACGTGTGCGCCAATTGAGGATGGCCTCTGGTTCCAAAAGGATGGATCCTTCATTATCCAGTTCGGGTAAAATCGTTTGGCCGCTGATGTTGGTGCCAAGAACTTTCTTCAAACAAGAGACATGAAAGACTGGATGAATGCGGGAAGAAGGAGGAAGTTCCAATTTATAAGCAACGGACCCAATCTTCTGAAGAATCCGATATGGCCCATAGAACTTTGGAGCAAGCTTATGACGCCCTTTGAGTTTCAAGGAGGATTGTTTGTACGGCTGGAGACAAAGAAAAACCATATCACCGACTTGAAAAGTGCGCTCTGAACGGTGCTGATCCGCTTGTTGCTTCATGCGATTTCTTGCCATGTGAAGATTGTCCCGTAAAATGCGAAGAGTCTGATCGCGGTTGCGAAGGACCGTGTCAACTTCCTGAACTGGTGAACTGGTGGGGGTGTATGGAAGAAGAGCTGGAGGTGCTTGACCATAGACTGCTTCATATGGGGTCATTTTAGAGGCAGTGTGGTAAGAGGTATTGTACCACCATTCAGCAAGAGGTAGCCACTTTGCCCACTGATGTTGTTGTTCTGAGGTGAAGCAACGAAGATAAGTTTCCAAGCATTTATTGACAATTTCAGTCTGACCATCTGTTTGTGGGTGATACCCTGAACTCATCTTCAGTTTGGTGCCAGTGTGGCGAAATAGTTCTGTCCAAAAATGACTAGTGAAAGTCGCATCACGATCTGAGACAATGGAAGAAGGGATGCCATGAAGACGAAAGATCGGGTCCATAAAAATTCGAGCAACTGAGGAGGCTGTATAGGGATGACTGAGAGCACAAAAATGACTATATTTGGAGAGGCGATCAACCACAACGAGAATCACTGTCTTCCCGCCAGATTTAGGGAGCCCTTCAATGAAATCCATAGAAATATCTGTCCAAATCCGTGTAGGTATGGGTAAGGGTTCAAGCAATCCTGGAACGAGTGTTGTTTCCCCCGTATTGCGCTGGAAGGTATCACATTCGGCCACCATTTGTTGAATTGTCCTTTTCGTGCCCTGCCAAAAGAAGTTACGCCGTGCTCGTTCATATGTTTTGAGGAACCCAGAGTGCCCGGCCGATGGAGAAGCATGGAGTTCATAGAAGACATCCTGTTGAAGATCTGTGCTCTGGGGAAGCACCAGACGACCCTTGTATCGCAGAGAAGAACCATCCCAAGAGTAATGTGGTACAGCAGAAGGGTTGTTGGTCAAGCGTTGGATGATCTGAGATAAGGAAGAGTCATTGACATAACCCTGTTGAACAGATTGCAACCAATTTGGAACCGGCATAGAAATAGCTGAAAGAGAACCTTGGGCACCAAATGTGCGAGAAAGAGCATCTGCCACAATATTGTCTTTCCCCTTCTTGTAAGTGATCTCATAGTCATAACCCATGAGTTTGCTAACCCATTTCTGTTGTGCCGGGGAGGAGACACGCTGGTCCAAGAAATATTTCAGACTCTGGTGATCAGTCTTGATGCAGAAATCATTCCCTAATAGGTATGGACGCCACTTCTGTACTGCATGCAAAATAGCCATCATTTCCTTCTCATAGGTAGAGGCAGCTAAATTCTTACCTGAAAGGGCTTTGCTGGTGAAAGCAACGGGGTGTTCATTTTGAAGGAGAACAGCACCAATTCCATTGCCGCAAGCATCACTCTCAATAGTGAAGGGCTTGGAAAAATCGGGCATAGCTAGCACAGGTGTAGTACACATAGCTTGTTTTAGTTTGTCAAATGCACACTGAGCAGCAGGTGTCCATGTAAAAGCATCCTTTTTCAATAGAGCAGTTAATGGAGCTGCAATCTTCCCATAATCCTTGACAAACTTGCGGTAGTAGCCAGTCAACCCCAAAAAACCACGAAGGCTCTTGAGTGTCTGAGGACGTGGCCAATTGTTCATGGCGTCAATTTTGGCAGGATCCACGCGAACCCCTTGTGCTGAGATAATGTGCCCGAGATACTCAACTTCCTTTTGTCCAAAAACACATTTAGACTGCTTGGCATGGAGATGATGGTCAGAGAAAAGTTGCATGACAAGATCCAGATGCTGGAGATGTTCATCCCATGTTTTACTATAGATGAGGATATCATCAAAGAATACCAGAATGAATTTCCGCAAGTATGGTCGAAATATTTTATTCATTAAGGCCTGGAATGTGGAAGGAGCATTAGTGAGGCCAAAGGGCATGACCAAAAGCTCATAATGGCCATCATGTTTGCGGAAAGCTGTTTTAGGAATATCATCCTCATGAACCCGAATTTGATGATACCCAGAACGAAGATCCAACTTGGAGAAAAAGTGAGCCCCATGAAGCTCGTCAAGAAGTTCATCAACAACAGGAATTGGGAACTTATCCTTGATGGTGAGATGATTAAGTGCTCGGAAGTCAATGCAGAGGCGCCATGAACCATCTTTTTTGCGGACGAGAATAACTGGAGAAGAAAAGGAACTAGTGCTTGGGCGAATAATACCTTGCTTCAATAAGTCCCGAACGAGCATTTCAATCTCCGTTTTTTGGTGGAATGGGTAGCGATAGGGCCTGATGTTGGGAGGAGCGCTGCCAGGAAGGAGCTGAATACGATGGTCTTCTGGCCTAGAAGGTGGTAATCCCACTGGTTCAGCAAAGACACCTGCATATCGATCCAGAATTTGTTGTAGATCCAAAGGAGTAGTGGAGACCGCTGATGGTTGCATCTGGATGGAATGGATCTGAGTGATGACACCATGTGAATTCTTCTTGAGGAGTTTTTCCATTCGATGTGAACTGATGATGCTGAGAGAACCTGGTTGTAATCCTGTCAATCTGTGTTTGTGTCCATTCTCGGAAAACTGCATCCAAAGTTCCGCAAAATCCCATAAGATAGGGCCGAGTGTGCGTAGCCATTGAGCGCCCAAAACCACATCACATCCGCCTAAGGGCAAGGCAAACATGTCAGAGCGCAAGGTATAATCTCCCATAGAGATACGCACATTTCGACACTTCCCTTTGCAAGGTAAGGTGCCCCCATTGGCAATCATGACTTCAAAGTTGGAGCAAGGATGGATAAAACAATCAGCTTGTTTGGCGATCCGAGGGTGAATGAAATTATGCATGCTACCAGAATCAATGAGGATTGTAAGAGGAAGCTTCTTGAAGTAACCCCTGACCCGCATTGTTTGGGGGGTGGTGATTCCAGCTAAAGCATGGAGAGATATCTCTGGCTGGTCATCCTGAGACGGAGGGTCAATAGGCGGTTCCTGACTGTCGACCGGAGCATCCAGTGTTTCTGGATCTTCGTCACCCATTTCAGAGGCAGGCGGAGACTCCACATCCAGGAGATAGAGCTTTTGTTGAACACATCTATGTCCCCGAGTGAAATTCTCATCACAATTATAGCAAAGACCCTTTTCTCTGCGTGCTTGCATCTCTGTTTCTGACAAACGCTTGATAGGAGTCGGTCGAGGAGCCTGCGGTATAGGAGGTCGCTGAGACCCCATATTTCGGAAAGGAACAAAAGTGGGCTTGGAGCGTTGTTGGGCTGCAATCTTGTCTTCTGCCAATTTAGCCAACCCGAGTGCTTCTATCATTGTGTTGGGACAGAACATTTTGACCTCAGAGCGGATGGCATCCTTTAGACCACTGATAAAACAACTCCGGTAAAATTCATCAGACAATCCTTCGGTGTGGTTGGCTAGATTCTCAAATTCGGTTTGATACTCTCTCACAGTGCCAGATTGGCGAAGTTTAGTGAGGGCTCCTGTGAAGTCATCAAAAGCACTAGGACCAAATCGTTGCAAAAGAAGCTGGCAAAAGTCTGGCCAGTTGGGCTCTGGATGAGCCTTGATGTACCAACGGTACCATTGAAGAGCTTCCTGTTCCAAATGAAAGGATGCCAACGGAACTTTGTTGACATCAAAAGTATTATGCAGACTGAAATACTGTTCTGCACGGTAGATCCATCCAGTTGGATCGGTACCATTGAAGCGAGGAAAATCAAGCTTCGGACCACGGAAATTGCTGGAAGAAGAGAACCCATTATCTACTGAAGACTCGGACTGCCGTTTGTTGTTCATAGCTGAATGTTCAAGATGGAGACCAAGAAATTTTTCATCCAGATCCTGGAGTTTGGCTTGGATGGCTGCAAGGGCTTCCTCCATGGTTTTTGCTCCTGCACGGGTGACAACCATAACCAGGGATTTTTTTTTTTTTTTTTTTTTTTTTTTACTGGGTAGGAAAACAAAAACAGGAACTACTTCAGTAAAGGAAAATTTGAATTTGAGAAAAAATCAGAAGGGTAATTGGGGTTTGACTCGTTTTTTGGACACTGTTGGATAGACAGGGAAGCAAAAATGAGGATTTCAGCAGCGGGGTGAAAGGATGGGAAAATTTGGCAAAGGGGAGCAAAGAAGCAGAATTCAGAAAGGAACTCTGTGGTAAAAATTGAAGGTGATTGGGTGAAATCTGAGGAAGTTATGGCAAACCCTAAAAATAGACAAATGTGGGATTTCGGGCTGTAGGAAAGGGAATTGAGGATAGGGTCCTCAGGGATGAAATATGCAGAATGGAATGACAGGGGTTCCCTGAAATTTTCAAGGAAAACAGAGGTAAAACAAGGGAGATATGGCGAAAAAACGGAATTTTATACTTTACTGGAGCGGCTAGGACTCGATTTTTTTTTTTTTTTTTTTTTTTTTTTTTTTTTTTACAGACTGGAGCGGCTACGGCTCTGCTTACAGAATGGGATCTCTGGTTCGAAGGATTCTGGAACAACGTCGAACGGCTGGATCTGGAACGGTTTGCAAAATGAATCTGAAACGGCGCAGCAGTGATCGACAATAGTTCAGCTGAAAGTAGATATGGACCCCAGATATGTGCGACTTCCTAACAGTTCAGGGTTTTCACTCGGCCACCAATGCTGTCTGACGGCTTGCGTATTGGGGTAGTACCCCTCACTCCATGGCTCAGGTAAAACTGATAACCGCTTTGCCACAAACGACAGCTCTTGGTTTACCTCACGGGTGGGAACTAGTCAATCAGGTAGGGGTCGTTGCCCTTTTCGCCGGCAGGTCCTTTCAATGGGCCAGCTACTTCGGGGTTCCTCTGGTACTCCTCACAATGAGTTTTAGGGATTATGCCCAAGTACTTCCCACAGTTAAGCGGATAGGGATTATTCCCAAATCCAAACCTGCAACAGATGTGAAAAAAAAATTTGGCAGAAATTTCACCCAGCGAGCCCAAGAAAGTGCTCTGATACCAGATGTGAGGTACCTGCAACAATTAATTAACAAGAATACGCGAAATAGCAGAAATGATAGAACTCAGAATCACTTTGTATTGATCACAGGCCACTTCGAGGGGGCAACCTCCTTTGAGCAAGCTCAATACAAATAACTTCACGGTGCCTTCATAGGTCTCAACACACACTTATATACTAATTCTAGGCGCCAATACTATGGGTCGAAACCATGGGCCGTTACAAACTATGGATCAACAATACTACGAGCGACTTACAAAGCATATGCGCCAACAACAATAACACAAACTATTGATCAACAAATACTACGGGACGACTTACAAAGCATATGCGTCCACAACAACATACTAACAAAGTAAATATATGGGTTCCTAACACATTCGGAAAATTAGTCCATGGCCACTATAATATGGTGATGCCCCCCAGCTAAAGCTGGTTTGCAATCCATGAAATCCACCCCCCACTTGGTGAAGGGACTGACGGTGATGACCGAATGAAGGGGCGTTCGATGCGAGTGTATATTCTGAGAAAAGACATGGCAAGGGTGACATCTCTTCACAGCGTTTATACAATCCTTAAATATTGAAGGCCAAAAGTAACAAGCTCGCATAATACGTTGGGCTATAGCAAGCTTGGATAAGTGACCGCCACATGCCCTTGCATGGCAATCATTAAGCACCCACTATGATTCTTCATGAGTCAAGCAACGATGGAGAATAGAATCCTTTCCTCGGTGATACAAAGTGTCACCAATGATAGTATAATCTTTAGTGTGATGTTTCACACGCTATCGCTCGTCTCGTGAATAATGCGGAGGAAACTTCAAAGTTTGGAGATACACAATAACATCCCCATACTAAGGGTCCTTGGACGAGATAAGAAATAAGTGTTCATCCACAAAGGAATCTTCATGGATGACATCCTCATCAAGTCTCGGAAGGTCTGACATAAGCTCAGCAAACACCAACGATTTCACCGATTTCGCCGAAGCAAAATCGAGATCGAACTCCTGAAGGATCACAATCCATTTATTGTACTTCCCCCCTATAAGGAATCGTGATAGCATGAACTAAAATGGATTGATATGCACTACAACTATGGTTGTTCTAAGAAAAATATAGTGTCGTAACCGTTGGACTACATGTACAGTTGCAAGTGCCAACTTTTCTATGTGAGTATATCTCAGCTTAGCATCTACTAGATTTCAACTGAGGTAATAAATGACATGCTCGATGAGTGCATCATCAACCTTAACCAAGACCATGCCAATCGTCTCTTGAGATGCAGCCACATAAATTATGAAATCTCGTGCGAACTCTAGTGGACTAAGCACAGGGGCTGATACCAAAGCTTTCTTAAGGGAATCGAAAGACTGCTGGGCTCACTCATCCCAGATAAACGGTGTGTCTTTCTTCAACAAACACGCGAAACCTTTGGTAAGATTAGCATAATTGACTACAAAACCTCATAGGAAAGTAGGTCTCCCTTGGAGGCTCTGAAGTTGAAACAAGTTGTGTGGAGGAGGCAACCGAAGTATTGCCTCAACTTTGAGAGGATCGACTCTAATACCCTCTTTCGAAACTATAAATCCTAGAAGGCGACTAGACCTTACTGCAAATATGCATTTATTGGGATTCAATCGGATCTTGTAGTGTATACATCGTTCGAGAATCCAACGAAGGTGCTTGGGTTGGTCCATTCTCTTACAAGAATGGCCGGTAAGATCATCCAAGAAAGCCTCCATTATACTTTTAAGGTCATGAAAGGCATAGGTCATGGGACGCTGAAATGTAGCTCTGGCATTTTTAAGGCAGAAGGGCATTTTTTGATATGCAAACGTACCCCAAGGACAAATGAATGCATTCTTATGTTGGTCATCAGGTTTTATTTGAATCTGATTATACCCTGAAAAGCCGTCCATGAACGAAAAAATCTCACTTCCAACACAAGCATCCAATATCTGACCAATGAATGGCGCGGGGAAATTGTCTTTCGGACATGCACGATTCAGGTCTCTGAAATCAGTGCATACGCGGATCGTTCTGTGCTTCTTATCCACAGGAACGAGGTTTGACACCCATTCGGTAAGGGGAATGGTGTAGATGAAACCAGCTTTGAGCAGTTTTTCTACCTCTTCCTTGATAGCGGCTACCTTCCTAGGGATAACAGCACAAAGACATTGCTGAACTGGTTTAACATGAGGATACATCCTTATCTCGTGTTCGATAATACTAGGGTCTATTCCTGGCATCTCCTCGTATGACTAGGAAAAAGCTTCCCACAGTTCAGTAAACAATTCGGTGTAGATGGCAACGTCTTCAGAAGAGAAATCATCAACGATGTAAACATTCTCAATCTTTCCAGGAGTGCGAGAGATTTTGATCAGTTGAGTCCGGGAAATATTAGCCATGTTCCCCTCTGCATAAATCTCATGTGAACCCAAAAGAGCCACAGGGTGACCAACCATCTCTGTAAGAGTCGCCCTAAACTCTTCTTGCTCGGTGAGATCGAGGTTGGGAAGGAAATAAGAGCGATGAGGCATATTCCCCCAAGGTATCTCACTACCACACATCACCTCTATAATAGCTTCATCCGAAGGTAAAGCACCATCAAGGCAATCATTCTAACAAGGTGAGTTGACTGCCCAAAATGGCAGCGTAACGGGATCTTCCTCATCTATCCGAGGAGAGGGGAGATCCGACACTGTAGTGGCTTGTTGAATATCCTGATAAGCAAGCTCAGCAGCAAAAAGTGGCATAGACATCCCGATGTGCGCAATGTCTCCAGACGTAGAACCTGTGGACGGTAAAGCCCAGGGATCATTAAAATATGAAGTCCGGAATAGTACATTATGTAAAGGAGGAGGCGCGTTGTCGAAAATGGTTCCAATAAAGTTCACGGGTGTAAGGAAATCATAAGATCCCATCAATGAAGGGTACATAACAACACCCATGCTCCCAGTTGCCGGCTGAGAGTCTATAACTTGTGGGACCACTGATCCCGTAGATGCGGTCGGAGGATTAACGAAGTCCAGTTGATCGATAATCACAATCCTGCCTTCATGTGGAAAGAAAATGATCCTGAATATAGTAGATGCAACAGCTTTCATAGCGTGCATCCAATTCCGACCCAGTAAAAGGTTGTAGTCAGTGGGCGCATCAACCGCTTTGACTTCAATAGGCATAGGTTTACCTCCCAAGTGGACAACGAGGGAAGGGATTATCCCATGCGGCTTAAACGACCTACCATCGAATGTAGTGAGCATGGTCCTAGACGTGAGTAGAGGAGGAGAACCAAGAGCTTTCCAACAAGCTAACGACATCACTGACGCAGAAGCGCCTCTGTCAACCACCGTTCGTTTGACAAAATTTTTAAGGAACTCCACATGGATTTGAAAAGCCATGTGGTATGGTAAGCGAGGTTGCACATCAATAGTGTCAAACTTGATGACGTTGGGACACCCTCCATCCTAAACTCCTAATGCACATAAAAGGGCATGCCTTTGAGAAGGACACACCTGTAAAACTTCAAGAGCCGACATAGCACACGGAGTTTGGCCCAAATCTTCTACAATGGAGTAGTTCTGGGCGGCTCGGGCATTGGGATTATGCGTAGAGCGCTTAAGCACACCTTTCGGTATCCGAGGCATAATAGAGGGCTTCTCAATATGCAAGGAATTATCAGGAGGAGGGGGAGGCTCATTCCCCATATTAGGTTGTGATGCCCCATAATCACGTTGACAAGTAGCAACACTAACCTCAGATTGGACCATATTCATGCATCCATAACCACTAGTATTGTAAGAAGATGTAGGAGTCTCATTAGGTCCATAACCAGTGGCGGGAGCATGCAAAGCCATGTTTTGATGATGATGAGCGAGGGGATCCTTCAACACAGCTGGGCTCTATGCCAAATACTTCGATGCTTCTTCGATTTGAGGACACAAGTGAGTAAGATGATCTTCCCCACAAAGATTACAAGGAAATTTCACCTTATGCCTAGGTTTATGGTCCTCACCAGCATTTCCGCCTTCCCGAGGAGGGTTGGCATTCTCCTTATGAGGGGTATTGCGATTGCTATTATTGTTCCCATTGTTTCCACCTTTGCGGTTATTTCTCCCCTTCTTTTTACCACCAGGCTGCTGGTTACAAGATGGTTTAGTCGTTTGCACAGTATGTACATCGAACAATGGGGTGGAAGTGGACAAGGTGTGAACCTGTCCGGGAGTAGACTGGTTTAGTGACAAATTTTGCATTTGATTAGCCACCAAATATATAGGGAGAGTACTTGCATATACCACAATGCCATCGGCATGCAGTTCAGGAACTGTCTTGTGCTCATGTCTTGTTCATGGTGTGTCAGGGATGATGTCATACAATATGCCATATTGAGAATATAGTAAATCCAACTACTAGACTTTTATGATGGCTTGTTCCTCAGTCATAATACCGAACATCGAAATGTCCTTAGCAATATATGGGAGTAGAGACTTGAGGAACCATTCCAACAGAAACTCTGTAGGAATGTTGGATTTCACTAGTCGCTTCCGTCAACGCCACTCTTGAACGTGGTCAGAGATATGCCGGCCCTTATTCTGACAGAAAGTAGATAGAAGTTCAGTACCAGTATCGTAACGAATCAGCAACTGGAAATGATCCAAGAAAACCAAAGCGATCTCATTGAATCCCCTATAAGTGTTTCGAGGAAACTCGACATACCACTTCGCAGCTGCCCCCGTGAGGGTGTGTTGAAATAGTCGTAATCTAACGAAATCGTGTTTCAACGAGTTGGAAGAGCACCAAAGGTGAAATGTCATGACATGATCACCCAGATACTCACCACCTTTCCCATCGAAATTAGGAATGTATGAAGGAAGATTGGTAGGAACCGGAGGCCAACTAGGGTTGTGACACACCGAATCATTCGTGAGCTTCAAAAGATCCAGAAGATTCAAACGTGCAAGGAACGAGAGTTGTGGCTCGAAAGCTTGATTATAAGCTCCCATAAAAGGTTCGTTATAAGAACCTGAAGGATAGGAAGGACCAAATTCTTGACCATGAGCATTAAACTGTTAATTATATGGACCCATCTGACCATAAGCGTGACCATGGCCATAAGGTCGATTACCTCCCCCAACTTGACCCGTATGAGAGTAAGTAGGTATATATGTGTTTTGTGCACCATATTGAGGTGGTTTGTGCTGATGGCGAGCACCAACTGTATTGTAGTAAGGGTTGCCACCATAAGTATGGGGCATATACGTACTATTCGTAGCGGGAACCGTGTTGTAATAACCAAGATTATAGGATATGTTCCCCCCCAGCATAAGTGTTAGGATTAGCATGAGTAGTCCTATGGTGTCCATAAGCATAAGATGTATTCCGAGTCCCAACATTGGTGTTACTATTAGCAGGAATGGTGGCGTTATGACCATGTGGATAGGGTATATTCCCACCTCCTACATTGGCAATACTAGTAGCGACAGCAGATGTAAAAGTATGTGGTATATGTCCACCACCGAGGTTGGGAGGAGCGTTAACATTCACGAAAGTGGTCTTAGGTTGACGAGTAGCGACATGTGTATTAGGTGGGAGATGGCGAGTCGGGTTGCGAACAGTGTTCCTATTCGATTGAGTAGTCCTAGAAGGCGGTCGTCTTCCGACATTAGAATTTTTAGGAGGAACGTGACCAGTCCCCATGCTATGTGTGTGATTGGACAACGTGGTTCCCCTAGCAAGGGTATTACCCCCAATGGGTGCAGTCTGGCTAACACTATGGCTAGTGCTAACATGACTACCAAAAGTAGTGGAAGGATCAACTGTGTTATAATTAGGCATACCAAAAGAGAATGCGGTAGGGTTGATCGTAGGACCAGTGTAGTCATGTAACTATGGCATCCCGTGTATATAATTATGTGGAAACAAAGGA
This sequence comes from Larix kaempferi, assembly GCA_027924585.1. Lineage (NCBI taxonomy): Eukaryota > Viridiplantae > Streptophyta > Pinopsida > Pinales > Pinaceae > Larix > Larix kaempferi. The sequence goes on along the minus strand of BSBM01000195.1, from coordinate 31,575,527 downwards.
TCGAATGGGTCATCCTCAGGCCGATCCGGACCAAACAAATTATGTTGAGTCTCAGGTAGATCACCCCCCCATGCCTCACGAGGAGTAAGGGTGTCAGAAGTGTGCTCAACTCTACCCAATGGAGTCATAGGGGTTTCTTTAGTATCTAAATGTGCAGCGGTCATGACGTCTAGGACGTATGTCTCATAAGAATCTGAAGACTCAGAGAGAGCCCACCGGCATCCCCTAGCAACATGGCGTGAAAGCTCGATCGGTTTTAAACCAGCAAACCGAAGGGATCGACAGAGATTAGGACCATGTGCCACGATATATCTAGAGAGAATATTAAATCACAACGTCCCCTAATGGCCAAACTATCAATCAAAAACAGTAAATCAAAAGCACACACCTAGAGAAACTACAGCTAAGAGCAGACAAATAGAGTGGCTAAATGAGCTCCCGACACTAGAGTCGATATGTCGCACCTAGGAGAGGCTTGAGACTCCCAAACTATAGCCGTAGGTAAGAAAATCAATTATAATGGCCCCTAGACTTCACTGAATGCATAGGGTCAAGTCCTTATACAACGGTAACTATGGTGTCCGACCCCTATCTGACTCAGGACACAAACAATATAACCACTGCAAGTACCCTATGCGATACCTAGGTAAGGAAACTATCGTCACCACAGTATAACCAATGCTCAGGGGACAGACAAAGGTAGGCTTCGTCGTATGGGCAGGGTAGCTAAGCCCGAAACTCAAGAGGGCCAAATCCCCCAAGAGACCCTAGATATGAACAAACCCTGGAAATATCTCCCACATTCAGCCGGTATTGGAGGGATATCTCTGCAACCAACCTCTCATGACCTTGTGCTTAACTCTAGTCTGAGTAGAGCTTCCTAAGAACACCGATATATACCATGGATTTCACCACTCCATGGTCAAACACATAATGTTTTATCTAGTAGTCTTGGATTGTTTACTCACAATGATCTATTCCAAGACTCTAAACCTATGCTAGTTGGTGTACCCTATAAATAAAATTGGTCGAACCAATTTTAGATTAAGCGTTAATTTTAATGGCTGTGGTTACTCACAAGATATGGTCGTGAAACTAGTGATGTATATGACTCAATAGTATGCGAAATCATCAAACTCTAGACTCATCTATCCAATAAAAACCATGTCACTAACATACAAAATCAATCCAACAGTTTCGAAATAAAAAGTGCAACTCTTTTATATTTTCGGTGCACAAGCAGAACCTAAAAGAAAGCAGCAAGCACTCAATGCAAAATGCAGTACATGAAAGTAAAATATTTTTTTTATTTTCACTTATAAATGAAACGAAAATGCAAAACTATGTTTTTTATTGTATTTTTCAATATGATGGAATGAAAAATGCAAGCAAAATCCTACTATTCAGTTACAGAAATGCAAGGGAGATCACTCATAGAACCTAGCAGATCCTAAACAGTAAGACTCAGCCAATGGAATGAGCTTACAAATTAAAAATGGGTAAAAACCAATGAGGCTCAAACCAAGAGAAAAGAGGAGTTATGGTCACAAACAAGGCTTGGAACGGTCAGGAACAAGGCCAAAGAAGACTCAGGAACACTCAGAATCAACCCAGCAACAACCAAAGGTCATGAAACAACCAAAGCTGGAGTTGTACGCTACTGTCGAAGGAAAACCTGCAGGTACCCGCAGTCTATAGTTTAGACAGAAGCGGGTAGATGCAGGTAGAGCTAAGCTCACCCGTGGGTAAGGAAATGAAAATGAGCAACCAAAGAGTCCAATGGCTCAGAAAAAGGGTGTTTTCTATAGAGTATCCTAATGGCCAATTAATGACACAGAGCTTCGACAAAGAACAACTCTAAATAACAACTAATGCTCAAAAAATCCCCAAAAATGGATGTTCTCCCTAGCGGAGTCACCATTTCTGTGTTGGAGAAATCTTCCTATGGATTGGGGTGGACCACAATAGACAATTGACTACCAGAAATTAAATCAATTCTTAATGCTATGATATATAAATGACAATGCTAAGATAATGAAGAGCATAACCAACCTCGATCCAAATGTTTGATGTAGATCCCCATTGGAGGTTTCAATCCGTGCACTTGAACCCGCAAATAAGTCTTGACAACAGATATACAACAAGCACATGTAATATGTAAACAAAATTAACATCATCAATAACAATGGTCCAATGATATTATAAGTAAATGCAACCCAATTTAATATAAACACATTCACAACATTGATGGACGAGAATATGAGTATTTCTATTAATAAATACAAGAAGTACAATGTGATATGACCTCTTGTCGGCAACCAATCTGAAACAATATCCGATACAATCCACTTGTTCCTCCATCACTTCAATCCTCCATGGAATTTCAAACTCAAACTATGATAGGAGTTTGGAAGGTGAACATAAAGAGTTCAAAACTACAAGGATCAATGAGTGTATACTCAAGATAGGGCAGAAATCCACTAGAGTTCTCTTTCTCTCCTTTTTCCTCCTATCCATAAGGCATATGTGCTCAATATATAGTCCTCTCAAAGGTAGATGAAAGGACACATCGAGGTGTTTCTGGGGCAGATGAAGGGTCAAAGGTCACCCAATGACTTCTTTTTGGGCGTAAAAAGTAATTAACTAGTGATTTCTACCATTTTACATGCTACCCGCGGTCTATAGTGATGCAACTCGCGGGTACACCCACTGTAATGATGCAGCTAGTGTACAGAGGAAAAAAGAGAGAAAAATAGTGTCTCTGGAAAATAAAAAGTGGATTTGAGTCAGTAGAATGGATCCTCTAGGCCAAAGAGTGTTGATGCTCACAAGGTGGAAAATTACGTTGTAACACCCAATTAAATGACATTGATGGCCCAGTTGACTCCCTGAATGTAGGAGGAGGCCCAATTTATTGAAATTGTGATCTAGTAATGATGTAAGCACATGATTGAGTCAAAATACTTAGGATAAGTGGCAAATTAAGCTGTGAAGCTAAAATAAATGATCTGTGGTTGGAAAATGCTCCAAAAACATACAAACCAAGGGAAGGAAGGAGATGGAGGGACTGCGGCTTGGAGAGAGAGAGAGAGAGAGAGAGAGAGAGTTAATGATTGAGAGAGAGAAAATTATGGGGGGAGAGAGAGAGAGAGAGAGAGAGAGAGAGAGAGAGAGAGAGAGCAACTTGGGGATTAGAAAGAGATCAATGAAAGGAGGGAGGAAGGGAGAAAGGGAGGATAAGGGAAAGAGAGATCAAGAGAAAGAGAAGGGTGGTAGAAAAGTGAGGGAGGGAAGGAGAAAGGGATGGTAGAAGACATAATGAAGTAGAGAGAGAGAGGAATAAGGTGGGGGTTAGAGAGATTGGATCAACTATTTTGAAAACAAAAAGAACACGCACAAGTACAAACAAAGACCTACACACAAAAAAAGATAGTTGATTGATTAGGTTAAGACCCTCATAGCACGACCTAACACTTGACCTAGTCATTTCATGGATTCACTAACTTTATTAATTCTAAAAATATATAAAATGAACATTGAAAATTACGTAAAATTAATGTTGCACAAGAATTGCATGTTATATACAACTCTATATAATTTTTTTTTAAAATCCATCATTTACATATCAAACCTAGGGCCTAAGGTGAACAGATGCATTATGTTTTAGAGAAAAAATAACATACCAATCTTAGAAGAACACTTTTGTTTTGAGAGTTATACATATTTTCCATAAATAACAGTTATATATTCGAGAAGGTAATCCAATTGTCCACATTTCATCGAGTAATAGCATGGTAATCTGTCTAACTATACGCCAAGAAAAAATATTATGTTATTATAAATTTATTCAAAATAATTATGATAAAAATTAAGAAATGTATTTTAAACAAAAATTAATTTTTTTTTAACAATTAGTTGTATATTATTTCCATATTCATATGAAGAAATATTTATTTTGAAGTCTTAAAATGATTGTTTTTTGGGTTGCACATACATATAAAAATATTATTTATTTTAATAATTTAATAATAATTAAAATTTATCATAAAATAAAATTTAAAAGAATAAAAAAATTATTTATGTTAATAATTTAATAATAATTAAAATTTATCATAAAATAAAATTTAAAAGAATTTACAACAATCTTAAAAGTGTCTATAAAAAACATGTTAATAAAATGGAATAAAAATAAATAAATGTAGATATGGGGGGTCCGAGTTTTGTGAGTATTTATGAAACACGTCATAAGTTTTAAGGTATCATTGCCTTGCACTAGGGCGACCATATTTAATTATTTTTCAATATTAAGAATCATAGTTATTTACTTTCTTGAATAATATTAAAAATGAATAATTGATTACTGAGCTATTTATAAAATAATTCTTTGTGAACTTGTTGTGCTTTGGGTGCAAAACCTCATAAATGAAACATGTGAATTTGTTTAAATAATATATAAACAAATAACTCAATTTTTTGTGATTGTGGTGTAAAACCCCATAAATTAATCATGGGCATTTATCTGAATGGAATTTTTTGAATTAAATTATTTACAAAATAATTATTTCTGAAGTTGTATATTGGACTGCAAATCATCATAAATAAATCCTATTTCTACATGTCCATGCCACGAATATGATCTTAGCAAAACTATATGGTACTTGCCAACACTAGATTTCGTTGTGTTTAGGATTCCTTTAGCCTAAGGCCTAGGATTCTTGGCTCAACCATCTTGAAGGCCACTTGATCTATCCCTAGTGATTAAAACCTTATAATAGTGTGAATTTCCATGAATTGAGACCCATGCCTTATGCTAAAAACCTAAAAATGATACAAAATTCAATAATATAAAATTATTCTCAATTAATAATCAAATTTTTGTTCAAATAATTTTTATTACTACTTTATAGCAGTAATAAATTAGAAATGGTTAGCAAGGTTCTCTATAGAAAAAACCTAATGTAACTTAACGTAAGATAACCTAATGTAAGGTTACATTACCCAAAATAAAAGTAGTTAAAAATTTATGTCTACTCATAAAATAAAAAACCAAAACCAAATGAAAAGTAATTAAAAATCCATGTCCATTCATAAAATAAAAATATTTTTTTTTGGATTTGTAAAAAATTTAAGATTAAAACAAATTTACACCAAGAAATTGGATCCTTACAGGTGCTTGATAGATCCGGATTTAAGATTGTTCTATGTTGCTGGATAATTGAATTGAGCTATTTACAAAATAATTAGTTGTGAACTTGTTGTGCTTGTGGTGCAAAGCCTCATAAATAAATCATGTGAATTTATGTGCTTAAATATTATAAAATGAATGAATTGTTTGTGCTGCAAAAACTCATAAATTAATCTTTGGTCACTTATTTGAATTGATAAAACAAACAATAAATGTTGAATTAAGTTATTTAATAATAATTATTTGTGAATTTGTTATGTTTATGGTGCAAATCCTTATAACTAAATCCTACTTGTACATGTCCATGTGACAAATAATAGAGCATCACCACTTTATGGTACTTGCCAACATGACATTTCTCTTAACATAAATGAGGAAAAACTCAATTTCCAATAATATTAACAAATATAACACTATATTAATACCACAAAATATAAGTGGTGTTAATAATACCATCTTAACACCACAAAATGTATGTGGTGCTAATAACACCACCTTAACACAGCAAAAATGTAAGTGGTGTCAATACCATCACATTAATACCTCAAAATATAAGTGGTGCCACCTTGTAGTGCTAAAAGTTGGATTTTCTTGTTGTGATACATCTAATTTCTCAATGTGCAATGCCTACATGTAATGAGCCTCCATGAAATGATATAAACATACAAATAATATTAATATTTAAATTTATTTAAAAATTATATTTTTGTTTATTATTTATAATATAATTTTTGAAATAATATTTTAGAACTTACTATATTAACACAAATAATTTTAAACTTTGAAATGTAAGAAATATTGGATTCTTAAAATGGAAATGTTTATTCAAGTTTTTTGTTTCAAAAAACTAAATATAAATAAATTTACCCCATCTTATTACTAATTAAAAAATAATTTGAAAAAAAGACATAAATTTATTTGCTGTTCTAAGTATAGAAATATAAATACAAATACACTTGTGAAATAAAAATAAATTAAAAAAAACATAAATTGATTTACAAAGTAAAATAAAAATAAATTGAAAAAAAAAACATAAATTTATTTGTAGTTCTAAGTATGGAAATACAAATAGAAATACACTTATTATTAAAGAGTTGACATCGTGAAATGCAGTTATATAATTGATGTTGTTGAACCATTTGAAATATAAATATAAATACATTTATAATTAAACAATTTAGAATGTGAAATGCAGTTATATAATTGATGTTGTTGAACCATTTGAATTGGTAAACCTGAAAATTGGATCTAAATAAACTAAATCAATGTGATAAAAGCAAAATGCATACTATAGTCACTTAACTTGTAGCTTATTAACATTGATATACCACTTGGAAATGTTCAAAACCCATTTCCATATTAAAATAGGGTTCAAGACCCATGTGCAAATTGAACGAAGGAAAGAACGAGAAGTAGAAAACAGTGGACATTGAGACACATTGAGCTGATGGCATCTACATTGAGAGAATTTCTGTGAACAAGATCTCCATGGTGGTTATTCTATTCTATTTTATTTACAGCGGTTGGTTAGTTAGATCCTGAGCTTTCGCCTCAACACAAGTGAAGCCTATTTCATTGCCACAGTAACCCGTCGGAAGAGGCGGTTGAAACCGAGAACGGGTGTTTAAACCAAATATAAACCTCGAATCTTTGTCAGAAGGGAGATTCAGAGCCTTCATTCTTGATTCCCACAGGCACGCCGATATCGCTTCGAATGTGGTACACTTGTTGCCTTCTACCTGTCTTTTTAGAGCCTCAATGTCTCTTAGCCCAAAGAAGAATGTTTTAACAGTCATTTCCTCTTCCTCCTGAGGAAACTTTACTTGTTTATAATCATCAGGCGTCGGTTGGTCATATTCGTGGTGGGGGAATTTCACAATAGGATTCTCTCTGGGTCGAAGGATTTCTCTGTTCCAGACTGGCGAAACAGAGAAAAATGAAGAAAATTGCAGAAATTTCAAGAAAATTGCAGAAAATGTCAAGAAATTTCCAAGCAAATTCAAATTACGGAGTCGCCATTCTGATAACAGTCTTTAGTGCAGGGATGTGTCTACACATATTAAATTATTATTCTAATAGTTGGTGAGTCTCTACATAAGAGATGAACAGATTATCACAAGTTATTTTAAATCTAGATTCATTCATCCATTTAAGACAAGCAAATTTAAGATCAACAGCCATTTAACAGTTTAAATCACACAATACAAGCAACATTTAAACATAATAATGGTAGAAACTTGAATCAATTCATGCTAAAACAATGGAGAAGATACATGATTACTAGGAATCCTGGTGTGAGTGCCTCCTCCCTTGCCATAAATTCTCCTTCCTTCATCCTTGCTTTTGAAGACTTGAAGTTCTTCTCCTTCCTTCAGAATCTCCTCAGCATGCCTTTGCTCTTTTTGGCTCTTTTTACCATGCCTTCCATGCCTTTCTTATATAGCATTGGGAGATGAGCCTTAGGTTTCTCTTCTAAATGTGGGATTAGTCATTTTCCTCATTTTGATTATTTTCAAGTGAAAACCCACTTTTGAATAGTTTTTAGGCTTTTTTCTCCACCTAGGATATTTTAAACACAATTAATGCATTTTAATGCATTTCTTAGAGAGGATTTGTCTCTGATTGAACTTGTATCATGAATTTCCTGTCACGGGTGTATGGTAAACATATGTTGCTACATCACTTAGTTAAGAGTGTCAATTTGATTGTTAACACGTATGTGTTATCTATGCATTAGCTACCAATTATTTTTTTATGTATTTCTTTTATAATTCTTTATTTCTAATTTTAAACGATGGCCATAAAATCAATCTAGACAATACACTTGTTCCATCCTCTTTCAAGATAAGAAAAACATAGATGGTAGTCCACCCCAAATTCTAAGGTATAAACACCTATCGATATAATAATTGTGTATCACTTTAGTTTTATGGGCACAAACAAAAAGTTGGGATTCACATTAACCCGTTAGAGGAAAATGTTAGGTATAAGCACAAATGTTCAAGAATTTACATTCTGTGACATCTATCTTCTTATGATTTTGTTCATATGAATTAGATCAATTTCATCTTTCGATCTTATCGCAAGAGATTAATTCCTTCATTGAGTTTAATATAATTTTTTATATAAAAGCTTTGATGTTTCATTGTCTTGGAAGAGGATGTTTCAAAGGCCTCTCCTCTTATGGCATGGAATGTCATTGCCTTTGAGGCTTCAAATGTTAATAATAATTGTCAGGTTTTGCTTCTCATAGATGCCATAATGATAATGATTCTATATGATTGTCAGGTTTTGTGTTCCATATATTCCTCAGATTGTGCGGGTGAGAATGAACCACGGACACGATTGTGAATAAAAGCACCTAAAAAGTTATGATTTTATAATCAATCAATGAAGTAATTTATTGCAATGGCGACAAGGACTTTAAGGAATTCTGGATTTGGCATTTTATTTCAGGTGGATAATTTTAAATATGTTATTTGGATGGCCCCACGGATGAGTGGTAAATTGGCAGGCATTCCAAAAACGTGGGAGACATAGCATTGGAAAGTAGGCCTCGAGCATTGTATTGGCAGGCATTCAAAAAATGGCAATCCCATCTTCTTTAGTTAGGTCTGGCTTGGAAAGTAGTTGGGTTAATTTTGATTTTTTAAACCAGCTGATCGGTTGGCAAGTAGGTGGGTACATTTTGAATTTTTAAACTAGCACAACCAGATTTTAATGGAGCCTTTACACGTTGAGAGAAATTGAAAGTTGTAATAAAAAAATGCAGGCCTAAGAAGATATTAAACACAAACTTTGTCTATGGTATATAGTAAAAGAAACATGAAAATAGAGTGTTTTAAAATAAAAATTGTTGTAATTTATTATGGTCACTTTGTTTTAACCTAAGTTTCCAGATCATTTGGTTGCTTTTAGATATATATTGGTTTCTTTCAATTAAGTTTGGCTAAATTTCATAATTGTATTTTTCTTTTAAATGAAAAAACTATATTTGAAAATAAAACTTCATAAACGCAATGGAATATAGTAAAAAAACATGAAAATGCAGTGTTTTTAAATAAAAATTGTGGTAATTTATTACGGTCACTTTATTTTAGCCTAAGTTTCTAGATCATTTGGTTGCTTTTAGATATATATTGGTTTCTTTCAATTAAGTTTGGCTAAATTTCATAATGGTATTTTTCTTTTAAATGAAAAAAACTATATTTAAAATTAAAACTTCATAAACGCAAGCATCCCATAATTCATTGATGCAATCAACACCAAGCACTTGAATGCATCCTACTGAATACTCACATGGAACAAGTCATCTCCTCATTAACCACCTTATGACTTCATTCCTCTCCATGTCAGAGTGATGACTGAGGTGTAAAATTGAGAGTAAGCTAAATTCTAGACCGTTTGCACCAAGAATCCGACGATTTTTCTGGCGAAAATCCAGTTGAAATTGTTTAAATGACAGTTTTGGGTTGCTAGAATAGCATAATCGAGGTGCCCCAGGGATAATCGAGGTCGCTGAATCCATTCCTGCAACTAAAATTGCAATTCAAGCAACCCAAATTGCAGTTTCAAATATTTCCCCTTCGCCGAATTCTGGTGAAAATCACCGGTAAAGGTGCAAATGGTCTAGAGTTTAGCCCATTCCATAAAATTGTCCACCACCTTATGATTTCATTCATCTCCATGTGAGAGTGACGACTGGGGTGTAAAATTGTCCAATTTTTATTTTTAAATTAAATTTAGCTTTTAAAAAGTAAAACCCCTCATGCATGAATTATGTCACATCCTTATCATCGTTCACCAATAAAAAATTCCCTTTTTGGATTTATGTCACATCCTTATCATCCTTCACCAATAAAAAAATCCCATTTTCATTTTTTAGAAAATAAAACATATATTTTTTATTTGTAGAAAAATAAATTTAATAATATTTTTTTACACATTACAAAACTTTATAAAAATAGCATAAAAAATTCAACAATAATGCCAATTCAATAACGTTTGACTTTCCAATAAAAATTATATCCTTGCCTTAAAAGTAAAAAAATGATTTAATTAATTTACAAGTAAAATAGGACAAAATATAACTATAAATATTTATCTAGGTAAAAGTTAATTAATAACCATCAAAGTATAAACTATGTGTTGGTTGAAGTTGATAAAGTGAATGCCGCAACTATATAACTATATATAGATAATAGTATGAATATAAAGATAAACTATTAAAACCTATAAGCAATAAATTAAGGAAATGACTTAATTAATTTACAAGATATAAAATAAAATTGTTGGAATCGATTTAATGCTAAGAGTGGGGATGAATAGTATTAGTGCAGTTATTAGCATATTTTACCTTCTTTAAACATATTAACCTTTACTTAATGTTTATTTTTTTGTTATACATCAGTAAATAATCATCCACACATATATGCACCACATTATCAACACAATATTTTTTTTACCTGAAAACCCAAATGGGAAAAAACCATGGAATGCTTCCTTATAGTGATAAATAATGTACATTCAAAGAAGCACCAACTTCCTATGTTTACAAATACCAATTGAAAGGAGGAACAAACCCCTATGTGTAATACCCCATTTTGACCCTTAGGATATATTGGGCTTTTAATGTAAATTTTGTGTGATGTATGTTTTCCTAGTGTGGAACTCAAAGCCAAGGCCCCGCTAGTGGATGCTCGAATTTTATTTAAAAAGAAAAGTATTAGATATTATGTTACCCATGTGCTATTAAGCCATGAAACATTGTAAAATTATGTAAATAAACATCAAGCAATAAAATACCAAAACTCGCTATGGAAGCAAGTAATGAGAAGGGGCCATGTGTATCTACTAGGGAGTGGTGAGGCGGCTGTGGGATTGAACCATAGGCTGCCATATGTCATATTGTAAATCCATTTGACTTTCTTTGCTGACATTTAATTATGTTTTAAGGAAGTTGTTGAAGAATTCAGTCCATGGCTTCAGTGGAGCATGGGCAGCCCATAAATTCGTATGGCACTGTATGGACTCCGTTTCCTTGACCCACAAGCCACTCTACCTCATGGGAATTGGTTTTTCTCATTCCCATTCCATTGTTGAACATCCCAGCTTTAGTTTTCATCCATTACGAATGCCCAGCAATGAAGAAAACCAGAAATCGTAACTTTGCAAGAACCCACGTTTTGAAGAGCCATAAACGCCAAGAATTGGTATTTGATAGTGAAATCCAATGGGGGATCCATAGGTATGAACCTTGGGGCGAAATTCAGAGTATTAGATACCCCGAAATCCATTGGAAAACCCAATTTTTATAGCCCAGAAAACCAATGACGGAATTGAGTTATTTGATGACATAATTATGAGAAATCCAAGGGTGGATGTTTGAATAGAGGATTGGATTGCTTGAATTTAGCTTGAGATGTATGTACCTTTGTGGTTGAGCTCATTGGATTAGCATCCTCCTTTTTTGTTTATTGAATGCTTGATAAACTCAACTTTGTGTTGGCTTAGCATGATTGTTTGAGTGAAACCATGGCTATGAGTGAGCCTCTTTAGTTCCTCCTTAGTGGATACACAACCCAGCTCGGGGGTGATCTCTCAGCTGAAAGAATATAGGCTGGACAAAGATCTATGGTTGGGTGGAACGTTGCTCTCACACATCCATTTGTTTGGACAGCTTCATCTCAAAGATAAGTATTCTCTGTGTTTTAAATTGTGATCATTCTGTGCTCTGTTCGGAATGTTAATTATTTGTGTTAATGAAATGAAATGATTCTCTTAATATGGTTGATATGAAGCTTGTGCATAGCATGAGGATGGGATTGATTATTTTCTGATTGTTTCATTATTCTGCCTGGAAGAAATAGGTTGATGTATTCCCTTCTACGTGTATGTTATTATGGTTATTATGTTGTATTTACATTGAGTATGATTCTGCACTACATTTCAAGATAAGTATTCCTTGTGGTTTGAGTTAGGTTAGTTCTTTTCTCTGCAATGTTTTAATTAATTACTGTTGTTTATATGTTGAATGCATGATGAAACTGTGTGCATACATAGTGTTTAATTCCGCTGTGCTCGCTGAGTATGAATATGCATACACAAGTTTTATTTATCCATGCATTTATTAGTAATGAATGGGGTTGTGTTTGTCAATAAGCCTGGTATGTTTGGTCATGTTCCCTCCTTTGCATCGGATTGATGGGAGGGGACACGACAGAGTGGTATCAGAGCCCATATTGCAGCACTAGGGCTGCTTTGGCCAAATTCTGAGTTTGCAGGAAGATATCCGAAGGTTTTTAACACAGTATTGATGAAGTTTGGGCGGCATTTTGATTGGGGAAAATGGCAGAATCAAAGTTCTTAGCTATGGCAGAGAATCACACCATTGCATAGATCTCGCCAAGAGATTTCCAACGGTACTAGACTTGCCTTATTTGGTTAAGGGACGACGGAGATATGAGTCCCACGAGTTTGCAGGAGCAGAAGAGGTGTTTCCACAATTTCGCAGTTTCGAATTGCAACAGGTTGCGCAGCAGTTGTACATGTTTTGCAGAAGTTGCACAGGTTGTGCAGTTGGAATTGCGGAGTTACACAGGTTGTGCAATTGGAATTTCGGAGTTTCACAGCTTGTGCAGTTCGAATTGCGGAGTTGCATAGCTTGTGCAGTCGGAATTGCGGAGTTGCATAGCTTGTGCAGTTGGAATTGCGGAGTTGTACAGGTTGTGCAGTCTGAATTGCGAAGTTGCACAGGTTGTGCAGTCCATATTTTGGAGTTGCATAGGTTGAGCAGTTGGAATTGCGGAGTTGCACAGGTTGTGCAGTTGGATTTGCGGAGTTGCACAGGTTGCGCAGGAGTTGCACAGGTTGCGCAGTTTCGAATTGCGGAGTTAAAAATTAAAAGTAGTCAAACCCAGAAATTTATAGAAGATGAATGGTGCATCGAAACAAAGATACGCGAGTTGATGAGTGTTCCTTATTGTAAGGAGTAACTTCTCCTAGTAGAAATGTTTTGCTTAATCTTTCTATATTTGTTTATATCGATGGCTGAAGTTGGCAGTTCAGGATATTTTACAACTATGTAAAAATATGCAGAATTGTGGAGAAAATTGTCATTTTTAGAGTAATGCAATTTCCACACCCGAAGTCAGAATGGACCATGTGGATAGACATTGAAAAGTTTATCCAGTAGGGAATGATGGTGCATAAATAGAATTTGAAGGAGGTTATCATACCTCATAGTTATGCAGAGCAGAAAAGTGCCAGTGGCTGTTTTGACAAAAAATGTTGTCAATATGGACAATTCCTAGAATTGCATGCCTAGAAGTAGCATAGACCATGAAATCGAACCAGCTATGATGTGGAAGAAGAATTTCATGCAAAGAGGAGGGATTGAAAAGGGAGAATTCCTTAACCCCTATCTTGCTAACTATATTTATAAGCTTTATGTACATAAAATTATGGCATGAGAATGCTGAAAATGCAAGACATTAGATGGATGGCATGAATATGCACTAGTTGACATATTTATAAACATTGCAAAGTGCAAGAGCATATTTTTTTGCACACATATGATACTGCATATTGGTAAAATAGAGAGGTTTTACATATGCAATGAGTCACTTAAGATCTCTATGGTGGTTTCTAATAATTAGTTGTGTTCGCATTGGTTGTAGGACCAAAGAAAATCGAAACATGGCTAAGGATGTGGATGATGTTGTTGCATATGACCAACCAAATTATGAGGAAAGGATGGTGCAACAAATCTTTGATTATGAGGTTGGAAAAATGACTATGTAGCCTTGGTAAAAGGCCAACTGATTAGGTAACATCAAGCAATGTTAATGACAACCATTCAGGTAATGGTTATTTGTGCTTAAATTGCATAAATGTTGAAAGAGGATTTCGTGAGATCCCTTCAACTATGTTTAAACTATGTTGATTTGGTTTTCATGTGGTATTGAGTGCCTGAATGTGAATGTCAACCTGCCGAGTATGGTGAGGTGTGGGCAATTAAAGGCAAGGAGCCTTGCGCCCTATAAGTTTTTTAGAAACCTGAATGCATTCATATGAAAAATTACATCATGCCATTTGTGTATATTGGTTGTGAGTTTAACAACCAAAGAAAGTAAAGACATATAGTCATGTTGTGGTAGTACATGCCATATGAGACATCCATGGTTAGGCCATAATATGCTGGAATGCATAGTATTCATGGATTAATGTAAGGTTGTACTGAGGGGTTATGCATTAAGTGAATGCACATCAAAATATTATATAAATGTTGTAAATGTGCATGCATATGTGTGGGTGCACATGTTGAGATGCATTGTGAGAATGCATGGTTGTGATATATATGTTTCAATGCAATAAGATAATCGATGAAATGGTGAACCATTGTTAATACTAAGACCATTTCATGAGTTGTTGTGAATGCAGGAAAATGATTGCATAAACGAGGTAGACATGTTGATGGGCTACTAGAGTGCTCTACTGGAAGGACAGAGTTACATAAAAAGAATATGGTTGTGAAGTAATGAGTATTTACAGTTTATTTAAATTGCATGGGTAGTGTACCTGTGTCTTGCAATTTTATTATGATAATGATGCATATATAGATATATGTATATTTCATTGCATTTCAAATGTTAACAACTGAGGGTGTTTGAATTATTGAATGTTATAATTCTGAGCTCACTTCAATGACTGTTGTAGCAATGAAAATATTATATGCATAGATACTCATAATGAGGTGGGCTGAATGAAGTTCAGATTTCAGGTATAAAAGTCTTGTGTATGGCAATGAGGATAAGTCCATAGTAAAGACCAGAATCTACCATGTGTAGAAGCCAAAGGTCATGAGAGGGTTCTCATGGTTGTAAATTATGCATTGAACAAATCTAAAAAATTTCTGGTTTAAGTTCATGAGAATAATCTCATGGTTGCAAATCTAATTTCTGTAGAAAAACAGATTTACAAATTTTAGATATGAGATTTTGCTAATAATTGTTAATGATTGTTTGGCTTATATAAAATTGTGTTAGGACGACATGTTGTAAGTGGATGTTCATGTATGGTAGCAAGTGTAAAACCATAATGGACAGAGTAATACTACTTACGAGAGCCAAACAATATGAGGATGGCCTCATAGTTAAACCAATCCAATTCTGTAGGAGGACAGAATTGTAAATTCATATTTGAATTTAATTATTAATGCCATTGATTGGTTATAAAACAATCATATTTGAAGTTATTGTTAAATTTTGCTGATTGTTTGGCTATTTGATAAGTGTGCCAGAATGACACATTGCAGGAAGACCATGTGCGATGTCCTGCAGAAGCCAAACTAGATGGGAAGGACCCCATCCTTTGGAAATGGGTTCCGGGTGAAACGCCATTGGACATTCTGATAATGTTCCATCTGCATTGCAAAATTGGTAAACAATATGAGTGAGATGGTAAAGAGTATGTCAGTAAGACATATGAGGGTTATGTAACATCAAAAGGAGTTGGGATGGAAAACCGAGGGACTGCTAACTTAGAGAAAGGATCCCCCATTCCTCATTAATAAAGAAAGACTACATCTGCAAATGGATAAGTGTTCTGTGACCCTAGCTAAGAATATGCATGTTTAATTGTTAGATTAAATATGCAAAGCATGTTTTGATTTTATTTCCATTATGGTATATTTCTTGAGTATGAGTAGGGCCTACATGGCTCACATCAGAAAGGGGTGCACACTTTTCTGATGTTGGGTTATGATAGGATTGTTAATATTGACTACACCCTAAAGGAATGGACACATTCCCAGTGTTTCAATGTTGGATAGTGAATGCTATGAAATGTGTTTATAGTTTTAGAGCAGCAATACTGATGAGTTGCTTATCCCTCTTGTGCTATCAGCTTACACAGATGCAATTTGGTGATTGTATGATAAACGGAAAAGTAAAGAAAGGGTACTTAAGAGGACTGTATGAGCAGTGGTAACCTTTGTGCAGTATGAGTGGGTTTTGTGGGGCCATGCTATCCTGTAGTCAAGAAAGTCACCTAAAGAGTTACTAAAGGGAACCATCGGTTTGCACAAGAGAAGGAGTGCCATCCTTGTGTAGGTGAAGAATTGTTATGCACATTAAGGGGTTGTGACACATGTGAAAGGCTAATGCAAGCCTAAGGCAGAGTAGTAGAGCCTTGACGTATAATGGTCAGTGGCACAATTTCCTTCCATTGGTCGATGACCCAGGTGGATGTGCTGGCTCGACAATGGAGAGGGCCAACCAGGTATGGGACTGGTTGGGCGCCACAAATGCTTGGTAAATCTAGTCAGCGTGAAGGTGTACTGGTTGGGAATTAATTATTTGATGTTTTGGAGTAGCCTGCGTGCTGACCGAACATCCAAGTTCATAGGCGATCCCAAGGCTTGCAAAGCAAAGTAGGACCCTGTGGACCAGAGAAGAAATGCACAATATATATAAGTATTCATTTTCATTTATTCTTGTTTGGAATAATGAAGATTTTAGGTATAAGTCTTCTAACAGCTAAGATGATACACTATTGTTTCTTTGTTTGAAACCTTGGTCATTACAGGAAAGAAAGGACCCTGAAAGAACTATAAATGCTTGGTAAATCCAGAGAGTAACTGGTTGGGTGCCAAAATCCTTGGTAAATCTAGAGAGTAACTGGTTGGGTGCTAAAATGCTTGGTAAATCTAGAGAGTAACTGGTTCGGCACTATAATGCTTCGTAAATCAAGAGAGTAACTGGTTGGGTGCTAAAATCCTTGGTAAATCCAAGGAGTAACTGATGCTCGATAAATTTAGAGAATAGTTGGCGGGGGCATTAACCACTTGATGTTGTGGAGCAGCCAGCGTGCTGTCCAAACATTCCTTAATTAATTGATAAAACCCAGTTGGTGTACTGGCTTGGAATTTCCTATTCAAATGGTTGTGGAGTAGCCTGCGTGCTGGCCCAACATTCATTATTGTACCCACAGGAAATCCAAGGCTTGTAAAGCAAAGAAGGAGCCTGTGGAATAAAGTGAAGACATTCAACACAGATAAGTATTTGGTTATCTTGCAGCCTCTTGCTTATGAATATACATGTGTTTATGAATTTTTTATGATTTCTTAAACTCTTGTTTAGAAATAAACCCTATGAGAATAAATTGAACATGTGAATTGATTCAATGTTTGAGTGTAGGTATGGTTGAAAGCAAGGACTATGAAGGCATCCTAGAGATGCATGTGGACATGTAACCATCCTAAAGAGCTCAGCATGAACAAAAATGAAAGATGGTGCTAGTGGGACTATGTGGGTCCTAGCAGACAAGAGTTGTAGACAAACCGTGTGGAGAAACTCCATGGTTGAGAGGTCTAGAATAGACCATAGAAACTGAGTGTCATAGCCAAGAAGGGCAAGTCAAGCATTCACGTTGAAGTGAAAGAGGCTAGGAGCATGAAAACCACAGTGGTGGTGTGGGTTCCAGAATGGAACAAGACTAAGAGGAGAAGACTCTTACTGCTCTCTCTTTCTTTTTTTTATTGATGCATTTATAAAAATAGAAAATTGTTGAATGCATGTATGGCTGAAAGTAGAGTGTGTTTATTTGCTTGAAATAAATTGTGAATGCTGATGTAGTTGATTCCCTATGAAAGAATGGACATGAATGAGCTCATGTGCATGTTGGGAAAGCATGAAAAGTATGAAAGTATCATGGATAAAGCATGGACTACTCATGTCAATTGGGCAGTTAGTTGACTGATTTTAATGTTTATATTATGCTTGGCCTAACAGAAATTGCAATGATGTATTCCATAGGTGATCAATGGAGTTTAATTGGTTGCAACTGTTACAAAAATAGTGGTAATAGTGAGCAAAGTGTGGGCTGTTGTGTACATTGATCATGGTAGTAAGCCAAAAGCTATTTGATTTGACTGAAAACATTTCTCAAATAGTTGCCAGGATAGCAAAAAAAGATGGCATCCACAAAAATTCCATATTTGTAGATCAACTGGAAGGTAAATAAAGGGAAAGGATTGCTATGGAGCAATGCCCACCTACGAAGATGGAATATCAAAGCCAACAGGAGAAGCTTGTGGAAGCCAAAGTACTTGTTCCAGAGGGTTCAAGGTAAGGGATAGAATGTAGGGCAAATCTACAAAAAATTTGAAAAATTTGGACTTGTAAATTGTATATGTATTCCTAAGTATAGGAACACCGAGGACAATGTTATTCTAAGGGGGAAGGGATTGTAATACCCCATTTTGACCCTTAGGATATATTGGCTTTTAATGTAAATATTGTGTACATGTGATGTATGTTTTCCTAACGTGGAGCTCAAGGCCAAGGCCCCACTAGTGGATGCTCGAATTTTATTTAAAAATGAAAGTATTAGATATTATATTACCCATGTGCTATTAAGCGATGGAACATTGTAAAAATGATGTAAATAAATATCAAGCAATAAAATACCAAAACTGACTATGGAAGCAACTAATGAGAAGGGGCCATGTTTATCCACTAGAGAGTGGTGAGGGGGTGGTGGGATTGAACCATAGGCTGCCATATGTCATCTTGTGAACCCATTTGATTTTCCTTGCTGACATTTAATTATGTTGTAAGGAAGTTGTTGAAGAATTCAGTCCATGGCTTCAATGGAGCATGGGTAGCCCAAAAATTTGTATGGCAGGGTATCAGCTCTGTTTCCTTGACCCACAAGTCACTCTCCCTCATGGGAATTGGTTTTTCCTCATTCCCATTACATTGTTGAACATCCCAGCTTCAGT
Organism: Larix kaempferi; assembly: GCA_027924585.1. Classification (NCBI taxonomy): domain Eukaryota; kingdom Viridiplantae; phylum Streptophyta; class Pinopsida; order Pinales; family Pinaceae; genus Larix; species Larix kaempferi. The sequence goes on along the minus strand of BSBM01000195.1, from coordinate 31,556,559 downwards.
TTTCATCCATTACGAATGCCCAATAGTGAAGAAAACCAGAAATCACAACTTTGCAAGAAACCACGTTTTGAAGAGCCATAAACACCAAGAATTGGTATTTGACAGTGAAATCCAATGGGGGATCCATAGGTATGAACCTTGGGCAGAAATTGAGAGTATTAGATACCCCTAAATCCATTGGAAAACCCAGTTTTTATAGCCCAGAAAACCAGTGACGGAATTGACTTACTTGATGACAGAATTGTGAGAAATCCAAGTGTGGATGTTTGAATAGGGGATTGGATTGCTTGAATTTAGCTTGAGATGTCTGTAGCTCTGTGGTTGAGCTAACTGGATTAGCATCCTACTCCTTTGTTTATTGCATGCTTGATAAACGCAACTGTGTGTTGGCTTAGCATGACTATTTGAGTGAAACCATGCCTATGAGTTAGCCTGTTTAGTTCATCCTTAGTGGATACACAACCCAGCTCGGTGGTGATCTCTCAATTGAAATAATATAGGCTAGACAGAGATATATGGCTGGGTGGAACGTTTCTCTCACATAGCCATTTGTTTGGACAACTTCATCTCAAAGATAAGTATTCTCTGTGGTTTAAATTGTTACCATTCTCTGCTCTGTTCGGAATGTTAATTATTTGTGTTAATGAAATGAAATGATTCTCTTAATATGGTTTATATGAAGCTTGTGCATAGCATGAGTATGGGATTGATTATTGTCTGATTGTTTCATTATTCCTCCTGAAAGAAATAGGATGATGTATTCCCTTTTGCATGTGTGTTATTATGGCTATTCCGTTGTGTTTACATTGAGTATGATTCTGCACTACATTTCAAGATACGTATTCCTTGTGGTTTGAGTTATGTTAGTTCTGTGCTCTACAATGTTTTAATTAATGACTGTTGTTTATATGATGAATGCATGATGAAACTGTGTGCATATATAGTGTTTAATTACGTTGTGCTCGCTGAGTATGAATATGCATACACAAGTTTTATTTATCCATGCATTTCTTAGTAATGAATGGGGCTGAGATTGTCAATAAGACCGGTATGTTTGGTCATGTTCCCTCCTTTGCATCAGATTGACGAGAGGGGACGTGACACTGTGTTTTCTCCTACACCAACTTGAAGGAGACACCAACACCCTGTTGCTTTGTTTTACAGGCACCAACCTGAAGGGAGCTACAACTCCATGTCTCCTTGTAGTTTTACAGGCACCAACCTGAAGGACTCTTCAACTCCCTGTCTCCTTGCCTCGTCCGACCATCCTCATCTCCAATATATTTTACTGCCTTGCTAAAATTTAACTCTGCAGAATTCTTTAGGTCTTCTGATGATGATCCTATTGTGTGCTACCATTGTATATAGACTGTACTCTGTCACTACACTGCATACATCACTTGACTTCTCATTCCTCTCAAATCACACTTTTGTTGAATATTGTAACTTCTAAGAATATTATATTTCTACTTTATTATTCCGGAGATGTTTCATCCCTTCGAGGTGATCCTATTATGTATCCGGAGATGTTTATTCATCCGATGAATTGTGGTAACCAAGGTTATTAGATCCACCATGTGGGGGTTGGTCCTGAGTTAATTAATTAGGGGTTATTAGACTTCATTGGGAGAGGTCGGCCCCATAAGGGAAATAGTCAGTCGGGAAACTAGTATAAGTAGAGGAGAATGCTCCTCACTTATCTCACACTTGCTCAGCTCAGAAAGTAGCGCACTTGTGTCTGAGAGGTCTGCATAGGAGGTAGAGAAGGAGGTCAAGTCTTGGAGCACATCTTGTATTTTGGTTGATCATCTTATTGAGGAAAGCTTTGCTGGGTTTTCTACCCCATGAGGGTTTCCCAAGGTAAAATCTCTGTCTATCTTGTGATTATGTTTCTTTCAGTGATCTTGCTAGTTAAATTAGTTTAAACTTAACATGGTATCAAAGCTATCCTGAATAGAACATCTTTCACAAGGCAAAAATTATCTTTCTCTCTCTCTCTCCGAAAATTAGGGTTTCTGCAAAAGTTAGTATTTTTAGATTGTGGTTTCATGGCTGAATAGCCCTTCTCAAAATCAAAGTTTTGAGCCCTAGATCAAGATTTTTGGTTGGGTAAAACTTCAGGAAAGTCAAACCCTAGTTTTACCAAAGGTGTGACAAACCAGAAATTCTGTTGCAGATCCGGAAAGCAAAAGGAACCACATCTCCTGGTAAGTGCTACTCTATCTTTCTGAAACTCCAATATATTGGACTCCCCCAAGAGAAGATGGATCCAAGCACTAAGCTTGAAGACGCTAGAAGGTATAGAGAATTTTCAGGCATGGAAATACAGAATTGGTCTCATTCTTGAAGAGAATGATCTTGCTCAATATATCAAGGATGAAGTTGCAGAACCCGCTGAAGATGAATCCAAAGAAAAGCATAGAAAGGATCTAATTAGGGAAAAGAGAATCATTGTTGATTCTATCAAGGACCACTTGATTCCCCAAGTGGCATCCAAGAAGACCCCAAAGGAAATGTATGATTCCCTAGGAAGAATGTATGAAGGGAGGAACATCAATAGGAAGATAAACCTAAGAACTCAGTTGAAGAGTACCAAGATGAACAAGGGAGAATCCATTCAAGACTATTTAACAAGGGTTTCCCAAATCAAGGAACAACTATATGCCATTGGAGATACCCTTGATGAAGATGAACTTGTAATGACTGCTCTAAATGGTCTTAGTAGACCTTGGGAGTCATTCATACAAACTCTGTGTGCCAGAAAAGAAGGTATGAAGTTTGATACAATATGGGAGGATTGTGTTCAAGAAGAAGATAAGGTAGCCAATAGGGAAGCCCTTCTCAAGGAGGATGACGAAGCCTTGGCTACTCACACCAAAGGAAGAAGAAAGGGTCACTTCAAGAAAGTTGACCACAAAGGGTCTCGACCCTTCCATAGATTTAAAAGGGGAGGAGGACTAGAACCAGGAGGAGATCTCTCCTCAGTCCAATGTTATAATTGTCTTAAACTAGGACACATTACCAAATTTTGTACTTCACAAAAGAAGAAGTTTGTTCACAAAAGACATCATGCACATATGGCAGAAGATGATAGTGGAGAAGAAGAAGAATAAGAAGAAAGGCCTCGAAAGAAAAGATCTAAAGTAAAGAAAGAAGATCCAGAAGAATATGTCCTATTTTCTGCACTCTCTGGATCTATGTCTCATGGAGAAGATACATGGCTCATTGATAGTGGTGCTTCAAAGCACATGACAGGTCAAAAGAAAACTCTCTCAAGACTTGAAGAAAAGTCTTCTCCACAAAAGGTATCTCTACAAGATGATTATCAATATCCCATCAAAGGAATTGGTGAAGCAAGCTAGAAGCTTGATTCTGGAACACCTTTAAAGATGAAAGAAATTTTATATGTACCAGGTTTAAAGAAGAACCTACTTTCCATCTCAGCTCTAGATAAGAAAGGCTTTAGAATTGCATTTATTAATGGACAAGTACTTATGTGACCCAAAGGAAAATCAATTGAGGATGCAATTGTTATTGGTGAAGAAGAAGGAGGTCTTTACAAACTCAAGGGTCACCCAAAAGTTGCTCTTGTGCATGAAACCACTAGCCCCAGCAAGCTATGGCATAGAATGCTTGCTCACATTAACTACAAAGCCCTACCCTATGTGAGCAAGGTGGTCATAGGATTACCAGACTTGAAGGTTGATCATAATGGCACATGCAAAGGATGTGAAAAAGGGAAGAATGTCAAGAACCCTTTTCCAAAGAGTGAAACAAAGACTAAGAACATTCTGGGGTTAATACATTCAGATGTATGTGGACCAATGCCCACCACATCCCTAAGTGGGTTTGAATACTATCTCACATTCATTGATGATTATTCAAGGAAGACTTGGATATACTTTCCAAAAGGAATTAATGAAGTCTTTGGAAAATTCAAAGAGTTCAAGGACTTAATAGAAAATCACTCAGAAAAAAAAATCAAGATTCTCAGAACAGATAATGGCGAAGAATATACTTCAAAGGACTTTGAACACTTTTGTAAAGAAGATGGAATCAAGAGGGAACTAACCACTCCCTACAATCCCCAACAAAATGGGACTGCTGAAAGAAAGAATAGAACCATCATGGAAGCTGTAAAGACTATGATACATGACCAAGATCTACAGCTGTATTTATGGACTGAAGCAGCTAGGACAACAGTCTATGTACAAAATAGACTATCCCATAGTGCTCTTGAATTCAAGACTCCAGAAGAAGTGTTCACAGGAAAGAAGCCTGAGGTAAGTCATCTCAAAATATTTGGATGTCCAGTGTACATTCACATTTCAAAAGAAAAGAGAACCAAGTTGGATCCTTCTTGTAAGAAGCGAATATTTGCTGGATATTGTGAATCATCCAAAGCTTTCAGAATTTACATATCAGGTTTTCATCATATGGAAATAAGTAGAGATGTGACATTTGATGAAGAAGCAACTCTCAAGAAATCAAGGAAGTGCCAACTTGAAGAAGTCTATGAAGAAGATACACCTTCTAGAGTTATAGAGGCTGTGCCCATCCTTGAAGATGATTCACCTGAAGATCATGACATGTTGGAACCACAAGAACCCCCCATTACAAGCTTATCTAAGAAAAGAAGGCCCGCATGGGTTGGAGACATTATTCAAGTTGCTGAAAAATATGGAGCTCCTAAAGGCTCCATTAGAGAAAGAAAGAAACCAAAGCTAGTATCCAACTAGGTGGCTTTGATGTGTGACCTTGTGGATCAACAACCTACTATCTATGAAGAGGCAGTTCAGAAGAAAGAGTGGGTAGAAGCAATGACAGAAGAATACCAATCAATAATGAAAAATGATGTTTGGGATCTAGTTTCCAAACCAAAAGACAAACGTGTGGTATCTTCCAAATGGATATTCAAGATAGAACATGCTGCAGATGGTAGCATTGAAAAATATAAAGCAAGATTTGTAGCCAGAGGATTCTCTCAGAAAGAGGGAATTGACTATGAAGAAACATTTGCACCAGTTGCTAGGTACACTTCAATTAGAACTATCATGGCACTTGCATCTATGATGAAATGGAAATTACACCAAATGGATGTTAAGACAGCCTTCCTAAATTGTGTGATTGAAGAAGAAGTGTACATAGAACAGCCACAAGGGTTTGAGGTTAAAGATGGGAGAACACATGTATGCAAGCTGAAAAAGACCTTATATGGATTGAAGCAAGCTCCCAGAGCTTGGTACGGAAGGATTGACAATTTATTAACAAGCATGGGCTTTACCAAGAGTAAATTTGACCATAATTTTTTATCTCAAAGTGATCGATGATGAACCTGTTATACTATTGTTATATGTAGATGATCTGTTTCTGACTGGAAATGAGAAACAAATTATCGAATGCAAAAAGAAGCTTTCTTTAGAATTCGAGATGAAAGATCTCGGATTAATGCACTACAACCTAGGTCTGGAAGTATGGCCATAACCAAAAGGAATCTTTCTAAATCAAGGTAAGTATGATGTGGAGACTTTGAAAAGATTCGATATGTTGAAGTGTAAAGCCATGGCCACTCCCATGGACTCCAACTTGAAGTTATTAGTTGATGACTCTTCAGAATTAGCAGATGTGACTCTATATAGACAAATCATTGGGTCACTGATGTATTTAACAAATACCAAACTAGACATATGCTTTGTTGTAAATACCTTGAGTCAATATCTAGTAGAACCTATAAAGGTTCACTTAATAGTTGCAAAGCATGTGATGAGGTATCTAAAAGGTACTTTAGATTTTCGTCTATATTATCTTGGAAGTCATGAACTCATATTATATGGTTACTCAGATTTCGATTGGGTAGGAAGTGTTTCAGACAGGAAAAGTACATTAGGTGGATGTTATGGTCTTGGATCTACCATGATCTCATGGTTCAGCAAGAAACAATCTAGTGTGGCCCTCAGTACTACTGAAGCAGAATATATAGCTGCCTGCTCTACTAGTTGTGAAGCAGCATGGATTCAGAAACTATTATTTGGAGTGTTTGACTCAGAGATGGATCCCACTATGATCATGTGTGACAATCAAAGTTGTATTAAGATGACAGAAAATACAGTATTCCACGATAAGTCAAAACACATAGAAATCCGATATTTTTATATATGAGATATGGTGGAGAGAGGAGCTATTAAGCTCGAGTATGTGAGCACTGAGGAACAAATTGCTGATATATTGACCAAACCTCTGTCTCGATTGAAATTTGAGTATTTTCGAGACAAGTTTGGTGTAGTTCAAAAGGACCCTCCTCGAAAGGGGGATTGATATAGTCACTAATGATGAGATTTCCCACATCGACAGCAAGGTCAATGATGAGGATACATGTTTATTACACTTACACATTTATATGTATACTTGGGATAGTTATATTTAGGATAACTATACTTAGAATGCTTATATTACTTGTATTTCTGATTTATGCACTTGTATTACTGATATATATACATGTATTGATGTATTGATGAGAATACTTGTATTGTTACATGCAGTGATGTATTGATGAGAATACTTGTATTATACATGCAGTGATGTATTGATGACAATAGTTGCATTATACATGCAGTGATGTATTGATGAGGATACTTGTATTGATGATATGTGTACATGTATTGATTGATGTACTTGTATGAATGAGGATACTTGTACTTATATTGATGAGGATAAGTGGGGATTGGATCATCCATTGACTTTAATCCTAAAGTGAGCCATAGACACATGTCCTCGAAAATGAAGTCCTTAGTGGACAAGTGGGGATTGGATCATCCCTGGACTTCAGTCCTAAAGTGAGCCATAGACACATGTCTTCGAAAATGAAGTCCTTAGTGGACAAGTGGGGATTGGATCATCACTGGACTTCAGTCCTAAAGTGAGCCGTAGACACATGTCTTCAAAAATGAAGTCCCTAGTGGACAGGATGGGATTAGATCATCCCTGGATTTATGGTCCCTTGAATTGAATTGTAGACATGATGTCTCCGAGAATGAAGTCCCTAGTGATAGGATGGGATTGGATCATCCCTGGATTTATGGTCCCTTGAATTGAGTCGTAGACATGATGTCTCCGAGAATGAAGTCCCTAGTGGACAGGATGGGATTGGATCGTCCCTGGATTTATGGTCCCTTGAATTGAGATGTAGACATGATGTCTCCTAGAATGAAGTCCCTCGTGGATAGGATGGGATTGGATTGTCCTTGGATTTATGGTCCCTTGAATTGAGCCGTAGACATAGGTCTCTGAGAATTGATTAATGGGATTGGATCATCCCTGGATTTATGGTCCCTTGAATTGAGCCATAGACAGAGGTCTCCGAGAATTGGTTGATAGGACTGGATTGTCCTTGGACCTTGGTTCAAAAGGTACATGATAGGACTGGATCATCCCTGGACCTCGGTTCAAAAGGTACATGATATGACTGGATCGTCCCTAGACCTCAGTTCAAAACGTACATGATAGGGCTGGATTGTCCCTGGACCTCGGTCCAAAAAGTATGTGATTAGGATTGATCATCTTGGAACTCAATCTGGATTGTATCATCCATGGGCCTATGTCCTAAAGATATTAGGATTGATCATCCTATAATATGATCGTGTGATGACGATGCTGATGATCTTGTGATGAGGATGCTGATGACGATGATGATGGTTGTGTGATGACGATGCTATAGATCGAGATGATGATACAGATGCTGCAGAAGATGAAGACTCAATACTGATGATGCTAATGTTCCAGTAACTGCTTGAGTTACTCATGATTATGTATTGAATACAGCTTCTGATGATTTGTAGATGTATCATGTATGATGTAGTCGATGACTCCGTGCTCCTGCAGATGTTGTTATAATATCCTTCTCGTTAAGGGGGAGTGTTGAATATTGTAACTTCTAAGAATATTATATTTGTACTTTATTATTTTGGAGATGTTTCATCCCTCCAAGGTGATCCTATTATGTATCCGGATATGTTTATTCCTCCGATGAATTGTGGTAACCAAGGTTATTAGATCCACCATGTGGGGGTTGGCCCTTAGTTAATTAATTAGGGGTTATTAGAATTCATTGGGAGAAGTCGACCCCATAAGGGAAATAGTCAATCAGGAAACTAGTATAAGTAGAGAAGAATGCTCCTCACTTATCTCACACTTGCTCAGCTTAGAAAGTAGCGCACTTGTGTCTGAGAGGTTTGCATAGGAGGTAGAGAAGGAGGTCAAGTCTTGGAGCACATCTTATATTTTGGTTGATCATCTTATTGAGGAAAGCTTTGCTGGGTTTTCTACCCCATGAGGGTTTCCCAGGGTAAAATCTCTGTCTATCTTGTGACTATGTTTCTTTCAGTGATCTTGCTAGTCAAATTAGTTTAAACTTAACAACTTCTGCTAATGAATTGCTTCTTATATTGTGTGCTCAGCTAAATATGCAATCTATGCTTCTGCTTTAGTGTTCTCTTCTTTGTGAATGCAATGATCAATTGATATTGTGCTTTCAATTGATTGTTTGTTGTTCAGGAATGAAGCATTAGTAACAGATGGAATTGCGCACTTTTGACGTGTACGTTCTAGTTAAGTTTTGCAGTCTCTCAGATAATCTACAACGTCCTGTGCATCACATAGTTGGTCCATTCAGTTTAACACACTTGTCTCAGATCATCTGCATCATGATGCCCCTATCAGATTCTGTTGTTGTTCTGTTGTTGCACATAACATGAAGTCTTCAACTTTGTACACTTTCAATTATGTTCTTATGCATCAGCTAGACATCTGCGCAATGTTTGATAAACATTGGTTCTATCTCTGCGCTTCTATCTTTAAAAAATATGTGACTATGGATGTGCTGATTGCAATATTGTCCTTTGAGATATCTATCACTTTCACATTCTTCGGTATCTCTTCCGCTCATTGTTTGCACAATTGTCACATATCTACAACATCATTTTGTGCACCATCAAAACTTCATTATGCTGCATGTGTGCATTCGACTCTTTGATAGATCATTCGTTCTATCCATGAGCCCCTTGATTCCATGGAAAACAATCTAAAACTTGCACACAAAATCACTTATGTTCTTGCTTACAAGCTTAAACTTCAACTCTCCAACTTGCATAGCTATTTATACATGTCCTGCATGGATTGTATGTTTGCAAGTTGGTTGGTGCATCCCTTCTTCCATACTTCTTGGATTCTACATGTGCCACGTGTTATCATCTGCTCTATTGATGTGTTACCTCAAATATATCAAGCACCCTCAAGGTCCACAACTTAGTGTGACTTTGCACAATGGTAATGTACCATTGCGTTATTGATGTGCCATTGCCTTATGATATGTGCACAATCTCCCACTTCATCTTAATCTATCAATGAAATTTCCTGTACCATCCTTTGTGGGTAATGCGCCCTTGTGATATCGATACTTTACGTAATCTGCACATTCTTCGACTTTTATTTGGTGGGACTTTGACTTTATTACTTGTGGGACTTATGCACTTGTTGTTCGTTGGTTGTGGAATTTGTGCATATATGAATTTCGACCATTCTACCATTTTACTTACTGAAAGCTTCTTCTGATTGTCTATGCTTGCACACTTTTAGGATTTTCTGACCATATGTTTTCCCTTTCTTCCCATGCACTCCCAACCATCAACCAAGCAATGCTTAGGCATGCTTGATTACTTATCCCATCTGTTGAACCAACTTTTTGGCATTTTGAGCACTTGTACCATTGTCCAACCAATCCCTTTAATTTGTTTTCATGAGATAGTATGACTTGGTGGACTTGATTTATATGCAAGGACCTCATGATGTAGGATTCATTACTTGTGTTTCTTCTTGGACTGGATCTTCATGAAGTATCTTCTAAATCTGCATGATGTATCATCTTAACCTACCAAATGTATCCTTGATGCACTCTTAGATATACTCCAACGTTGCTTGAATGTTGTATGCTTGATATACATCTTCAGACAGAATGCACTCTTAGATATACTCCAAATTTTCATACATATATGTCACCTTCACCATTTGCGCATATACCTTTTTTGTTCATGTTTTCTTCAACATGCGCATGGACTACCTCAAAGTGGATTCTTCATACTTATGTTGGAATGCTGCATCCACTTTGCATTAGGATGATATCAATGAATCACATTGCAATTGACATTCTCTTTGGCAATGGATGACTGTCAAGCACCTGACTTCTTCGTTAGTTGACGCCATGAAAAATAGTGTTCAACAATCTCCCCCTTTGGAATTGACGTCAACAACTTATGAAGTTGTACCTGATCTTCTTGAGTTGTATGCTTCGTCTCTGCTTGGTCACAGTGATCCACTTGTGTGTGATCCTCCTGAGTTCTTTGGGCTTTTGGAAATTGCACTCTCTTTCATTACTTTTGTCTTCTCTTATAAAACTATGCTACTTCCTGTTATATCTACGCAAACCATGTCTTCAAGTGTTCTTCTTCACACTCTTTCATGTCTGCGATAGCTTCATGTTGTTCCTTTTGAGGTCTGCATTTCTCAAGGCTTAAGTCTCTTTCACATCTATCGACCTCTGTAATGTTCTTCCTGCATCAGTTCTTCATATATGTTTCATGCATATTTCTTGGCTTCTTTATGTATTAGCTTCATGCATCTTTCCTCAGCTTCATGCATCTCTCCCCCTTTAACATCAATTGCAAAGTGTTCCATTGCACAATGTGGATTCTTCTCTTTATGTTTTGTGCCTAAACTCGTCATGATTGTATTATGGGATAAATCCCCCTATCTTTATACCTCATTTATTAGAGTCTCCTCATAATTATTGTTTATTGCTTTTTCAGACATAGATGTTGTATTGTTCTTTCATCTTGATCTCATGTTCTTGTCACAAAACATCACTATACTTTGTGCAATTATCTATGTTTTCACCCTTACTTCTCCATTGTGTAAGTGCATGAGTCATTTCCTTACTAGTTTTGCACTATCTTTTGTGCGCCTGACTACTTAACCTATTGCATTTACTTCATTGTCACAGAGCCTTGTCCCATTTAATGTAGTCGCATCCTTTGCTAAAGATATGGCACATTTTCATTCATTGGCCAACTTGGCACAAAAGTGGACATGAGACTCAGTTCATGTGGCAAGAGTGACGTGCCATTTCCATACTGAAACCTTTTATGGAAACAACCTTCATCGTAAGGTGGAATGAATCGAAATTATCCCTTTTGTACTGATTTCAAAAATTCATTACGTTCATCATTTATTTTTGGCAGCTCCACCTTCCTTTCCAACTTGTGCAATATTGAATTCCTTCTCATCACTTAACTGCATGCATGTGAACGTCTCTTAAAGGATTCTATAATATTTATGTGGGAAATGTATGGTTCATCAGTTCTTGCATCCCTTCTCTTCTACGTCGCATTGTTGTCTAGTCCTTTGTTGCTTTATGTTTCCTTCCAATGGCCACTTGATGCAAGAGCATCGGGGCCTAGGAAAATCAGTCGAGGTTGATCGACAGGAGGGAGCCGACCAGTGGGATTTCCGATGACCACTGGTGCGGAGAGTAGGTTGACATGTCGAATTCAACAAGTTGAGCAGAAGCAGTCGGAGTGCGACTAACTGGAGTAGTGCAGTGGATGTTGTGTTAGGTCGAGAATCAACAGGAAATGGTCGATAGACGACAAGTGGAGTAAGACGTCAGGTGGTCGACGAGTGGTCGAATTACGATGCGATAGGTTTAGCGAAGCCAAGCATAGAGGAAGGGGAGGACTGGCGAACTGCAAAAGATGAGAAGTAAGCCGACAAGAAGGTTGATATGTGACCGACTACTGTAGCAGGGTCAGAAGGGAAGAAAGTCAAGGGACTGTACTTGGTAGCCATTCAGGGATTGTATCAGAGCGTGGAAAGAAGTCCGGTTGGGAAGAAGACTATACCGATCTGACTTGCATCAGTTGGTATTGAGCCTGCAAGTGAGTTGGACAGCTCCAGCTGTGGTTGGATAGAGTTGTGCACGACTTGTTTAAAGTCCAGTTGCGATTGGATGTGTGAGAGTTTCAGCAGAGGTTAAAAAATGGCTCACGGTGGCATTAATGTCAGAGGACGAAGAGCAAGTGGCACAGCAGCCGTCACAGTGGATCGTGAGATGTTCGACGAATGTGTCAGAATGATGTGGACTTTGACAAATGAAGTCGCAGCGATCAAATAAAGCCATAGCTATGGTTGTATTCCTGAAGCACTTGACCACAACAATGAGGAAGTCAAAGAGGTGGAAGCTTGGGAAGAAGCCGCAGAGGAACCAGAGGAAAAACTGATCAAACTCCTGACGGATATGAGAGGTCGGGCGAAAATAGACGTGCGTACGTATTCGGGAAACCTGGACCCGAAAGATTTGATCAACTGGTTCTGAGAGATGGAGATATTTTTCGACATAGAGCAGATTGAGGATCCTAAATGGGTTAAGACTGCATGTCTGAGGTTGAAAGGTCATGCCTCGTTGTGGTGGGACAATTTACAGGCTGATAGACTTAAGAAAGGCAAGGAGAAAATCAAGTCTTGGGACAAAATGGTTTCCAAGTTGAAGGGAAAGTTCTTGCCAAATGACTATGTGATTTCCTTGTTCAGGAAGTTACAGAAATTTCGACAGAAAGAGAAGACTGTGAAGGAGTACACGGAGAAGTTCTATCGATTTTCGATTCGGTCAGGACAAACTAATGAAGGACAAGAAGTTGTCATTCGGTATGTGAACGACTTAAAAAATGCTATTCAGGATGAACTCAGGATGTCGAGATTCAGAGCAGTCAATGAAGCCTACTAGTTAGATCTGAAGGCAGAAGAGAAACTATCAAGAAAATCCGCAATGACTAGGGGAAGGATGACTGGTCGAGGTGCAAAAACTATCTCTGCAAAAGGCCAAAGTAGCAGGTACATGAAGGAAAGTGTCGAAGATATCTGACACGCAGAAGGGACATCGACACGGGAGAAAGCGCAAGAAAACCGACGCGATGGTCGTGAGAGTTGCGGTCGGGGTGCATATAGTCGAAGTGGTCCATTCGACAGGAAAGGAGCTAATAGACCAGCCATAATCTATTACAAGTGTCGAGGAATGGGACACAAGGCATATGAGTGCCCAGAGAACCTACATGCTGCAGAGGAGTCAAAACCTAGACACAGAAAGGATGAGCAAGTCGACAAGAGGAAGGAATCGGCATCCGACAACAGTGGAAGTGAAAAGAAGAACCACCGAAATATGACGGTTCAGAGGGCCTTGATTTAGGAAGATCAATGCGACTCGATGGAGCCAGCACAATGGAAGGCGATCTTTTGAACAAAGGCGTAGATCGGAGAATGGCGTTGCAAAACCATAGTTGATGGTGGAAGCATGGAGAATATTGTGTCGATAGAAGTCATTGACAATATCAGGTTGAAGTGTCGAGAACAACCACACCCCTACAAGATCTCATGGTTGCCGAAAGGACACCATGTCAGGGTGACCAGACAGTGCCTAATCAACTTCAAAGTTGAGGGATTAGAGGATAGTGTACTGTGCGATGTAGTTCCCATCGATGCATGCCATCTATTGTTAGGAAGGCCATGGAAATATGATCAAAAAATGATCTATGATGGTTTAGCCAACATAGTCACAGTGTGGAAGAATGGCATGAAGAGGACTCTTAAGCCGAGGCGAGAAGAGAAAGCCAATAGTAAGTATGGCAAGAGAAATCTTTGGAAGAAGCGAGTGTTGATGAGCACCGCGAAGGAATTCCTCGCAGAAGAGGAGATACAGTCCAGATGTTTTGCGATCATTCCAAAAGGACCATATGTCGAAGGGATGACCAGAGAGGAGAATATTCTGGTCGAGATCGAGGAGTTTCTCGAAGAGTTTAGTGACATAATGGATGATGAGAAACTGACGGGATTACTGCCGACAAGGAGCATATCCCATCAGATCGACTTGATTCTACGGTCGAGTCTTCCAAACAAAGCATCATATAGGATGAGATTGACAAACGGACAGGAATTCAATCAACAGGTCCAAGAGTTGTTGGACAGGGGGTTAATCAGAGAAAGTTTGAGCTTGTGTGCAGTACCAGTGGTATTGACACCAAAGAAGGGTGGAAAATGGAGAATGTGCATTGACTCCAGAGCCATCAACAGGATCACGATCAAGTATCGGTTTCCATTGCCAAGAATGGAAGACTTGATGGATTTCCTAAGTGGAGCAACGTACTTCACAAAGATATACCTGAAGAGTGGTTATCACCATATTAGGGTCAGAGAAGGAGATGAATGGAAGACATCATTCAAGACAAAAGAAGGATTATATGAGTGGTTAGTCATGCCATTTGGGTTGAATAATGCACCCAACACATTCATGAGATTGATGAATGAGGTGTTATAGCCATTCTTGAAAAAGTTTGTCGTAGTCTATCTAGATGACATTCTGATTTTTAGTTGAACCAAGAAAGAACACATGGAACATATTCGACAAGTGTTGCAGAGATTGCAAGAAGAGAAGTTGATGGTGAACCTGCAAAAGTGTTTCTTCATGAAGAAGGAATTGTTGTACTTGGGGTTTGTAATCTCAAGTAAAGGGTTGGTGATGGACCCAGAGAAGGTGAAGTCAATAGTAGATTGGTCGGAACTAACAAGTACGACTGGAGTGAGGATTTTTCATGGACTTGCTAGTTTCTACCGAAATTTCATTCAAGGATTCAGTCGAATTTGTGCACCATTGACGAAATGCATGAGAAAGGGTGAGTTCAAGTGGATGGACAAACCCCAGAGAGATTTCGATGAGTTGAAGGAAAAGGTCACTGAGAGCCCAGTCTTGGTGCTCCCAGACTTTGACAAAGTTTTCCAGGTCGATTGTGACACAAGCGAAACAACAATTGGAGCAGTGTTGAGCCAGGAGGGTCGACCAATTGCATTCTTTAGTGAAAAGATAAATGGAGCGAAGAAAAAGTATTCAGTCTACGACCAGGAATTTTATGTTATCATTCAAGAACTTAAGAAGTGGAGGCATTATTTGTTTCCCAAGGAATTTGTGTTATACACAGATCACCAAGCACTGAGGTATTTGAAAACTTAGTCGAAATTGGATCAGAGACACATGAAGTGGGTGGAGCTACTTCAGAGGTATACATTTGTGTTGCGACATAGGTCGGGCAAGTTGAATAAAGTTTCCAACGCATTGAGCAGGAGAGTTCGGCTATTGAGCACGATGACAGTTCAGGCAACAAGGATAGAGTTGATAAAGACAAAGTATGAGATCGACAAGGATTTTGCGAAAGCATGAAAGGCTTGTCATGAACCTTGGAGTATCGACAGGACTCCATTTTTGAGTTACTTCATTCAAAAAGGCTATCTATTCAGGGGAAGTCAATTATGTATTCCCAGAGGATCCGTAAGAGAGAACCTGATCCGAGAATTTCATAATGGTGTGTTAGCAGGACATTTTGGCATCGACAAGACCAAAGCATTGGATGACGAGAATTATTTCTGGCTAGGGATGTCGACATATGTCGGAAAGTGAGTTCAACAATGTCAAGTTTTCTAGATGGAAAAGGGAAGGAGTCAGAACACAGGGTTGTATACACCATTGCCGGTACAAGATAACCCTTGGGAGCATGTTAGCATGGATTTTGTGTTAGGATTACCGAAGACTCAGCAGGGAAGTGACTCAATATTTGTTGTAGTCAACAGGTTGTTGAAGATGGCGCATTTCATACCGTGTAAGAAGATGAGTGACGCCACGGGGATCACTGTACTATTCTTCAAGGAGATAGTCAGGTTGCATGGGTTTCCAAATAGTATCACGTCAGATCAGGATACCAAGTTTATGGAGCATTTCTAGAGAAGCCTATGGAAGAAACTAGACACGAAGTTTTAGTTTAGCTCGGCTTACCATCCACAAACAGATGGATAGACCGAGGTGGTAAACAAAACTTTGGGAAACCTTCTAATATGTTTAGCAGCTGACAGACCCAAGCAGTGGAAAAATGTGTTGGCATGGGCGGAGTTTGCATATAACAATTCTGTGAATCGGTCGACGGGATTGAGCCCATTCCAGATTATTCGAGGGAGAATCCCACACGGAGTGGTGGATTTGGTCGAGTTGCCGACAGAAACCAGGAAGAGCACGGATGCAGAATCATTTGCAAAGCATATGCATGAAGTTCATGAAAATGTGCAAAACGCATAGAAAAGAGTAACGCGGCATACAAGTTGAGGGTTGACAGGAAAAAGAGGCTCCAATCATTCCAGGAAGGGGACTTAGTCTATGCATACCTACAGAAGGAAAGATTTCTGACAGGAAGATACAACACGCTGAAGCTGAAGAAGATAAGGCCATGCAGAATTCTGAAGAAGATTTTAGACAATGCTTATGTGTTGGAATTGCCGGAAGACTTGAACATTTCAGCAATGTTCAACATTTCAGATCTGTATAAGTTTGAAGAGGGGTCCAGCAACGGAAGCAAAGAAGTGATAAGCATCGACTGGATAGACCAAATTCTAGATCGACACAAGGAAGAGATCGCAGAAGTAATCAAAGAACGCGAGGTTGGGAAAATGCATAGCGCATGGAAGAAGGAATACTTAGTGCGATGGAAGGATGATGAGTTACAGGGGGCGATATGGATTTCCAAAGAATATTTCAGGAGACTGATGGAGCAGTCAAATTATTTTTCACCTGGGAGTCTGATGCAGGAGCATCGAGGCCTAGGTAGATCAGTCAAGTTTGATCGACAGGAGGGAGCCGACCAGCAGGAGTGTCGATGACCACTGGTGCGGAGAGAAGGTTGACTTTTCGAAGTCAACAAGTCAAGCAGAAGCAGTCCGAGTGCGACCAACTGGAGCAGCGCAGCGGATGTTGTGTTAGGTCAAGAATCGACAGGAAATGGTCGATAGACGACAAGTGGAGTAAGACGTCGGGTAGTTGATGAGTGGTCGAACTACGACGCGACTGATTTGGTGAAGCCAAGCATGGAGGAAGGGGAGGATTGGTGAACCACAGAAGATGAGAAGTAAGATGACAAGAAGGTCGAGATGTGACTGACTACTGTAGCAGGGTCAGAAGGGAAGAAAGTCAAGGGACTGTATTTGGTAGCTGTTCAGGGTTGTTGAGGAAGTTAATATAGTTATTAGGAGTAGGTGAAAGACATGATAGGTGACGTCATGGACAGAGGTTGTGCAACACAGCTAGGAGCTGACAGTTGTAGGTTCACAGGATTTGGAAGGATCGATGAACAGGAGGATACATGTCTCGGGGATTGCAGCAGTCTTAGGAACAACAGTACTAGGGTAGGAGACCAAGGAGAGGAAACCAGAGAAGGGATCATCTTCAGTCTTTGATCAATAGCATCAGAGAACAGAGCTGAGGAGAGTTGTGAAGAATCACACCTGCCGAAGGAGAAGAGAGTTGAGATCGAGCCATAGCTCAGAGTTCCGAGGTGAACCAGGAGTGGGTGAGGTCAACACACACGGAGAACACACCACAGTTACTTCTAAGTTGTAACGGCTGAGGCCAATTGTAGTTAGTCATTTGTTTACAGCTATTCCGCATTGTAACAGAATTCAAAGAAGTAATATAAAGCCACTTCTGGCATCCTGTTTTACACATGTTTCGTGTAAGCATTGTGGTTTGTGTCATGTGTATGTTAAGAAATAAAGTATTCCAGTAAGGTGACTTGCATCACCTCCTATTATCGCAGAGTAACCAACTCCCTCAAGAATATGCAACCTGATGTCAAGTCTCATCAAGTTGAATTTTTGCGCTTGAGAAGGGATATGGGTTCCTGGAAGCAACAAATGAAGAATAACCAAATTCTTCACCAGTATCATTATTCTAAGTAGTTGGATCTTCTAACCTGCAGGGTTGACAATCTGGAGCATCACCAACAAGAAATTCTACAAGAATTGTATTTTCTACGACCTCAATAGGATGACTCGTCATAGTCTGCAACCATGCAACTTCTTCTGAATGCAATTCCCTAGTTCTGGTGGAATTGGAATTACGACTTTCGAGCCAGTCGGATTTAGATCTTGACCTTGAACTATGTTGGGATATTCCTATACTCAATCCTAGTCTTACGAGCATTATCCATTTTTGCATTTTCAGTCATGCATGCATTTTGCATGCAGTCATGATTTTGCATGCATGCATGCAATTGCATGCATCCTAGTCATTAGTCCCATCACCTAGCCCTCAGTTAGCTAGCCCCGGGAGCTTCTCACTGATCAGTTTTAGCCCTCCTAGTGCTTAGTGCACCCTGCATGCAATTGCATGCATCCTAGGCGCCCTCTCTCACCTACCACTCAGTTGCAATTCAGTTAGTTGAGTTATCTTTATTTCTTCCCTTGATTTAAGGCTACACTGACTCTCAACTGACTGTATCACTCTGATGGACCTCCAGTGAGACTAGACTGCCCATTCTGACTCCAATTAAATCCTCATGCGCCCTCCACTGAGCCTCCTTCATTTAGTTAGTGCCTCCATGTGCTAGTTACACCTACCACACCCAGTTAGACTCCGTTTGACATCTGGTTGACAGTTACTTGTGCATTGATGAATCCATTGATGATGATGAGGACTCCTAGTTGTGATTTGATGATAATCTATTGATCTTTTGATCTACTCCATGAAGGCTAATTCGAATCGCCACCTTGGCATTCGAATCCTCACCATTGTATTATTTATTTGTCCATATTGTGATTAATGAATTAGTGTGTGATGTTATTCTGCTTCTATCCGAGTTCTACTATATCATAATTTTGTTGCTCCTTTACACTACATTGACCACTCTTCTTCTATTTTCTTGCTTAATCTTAATCTTTCTTGTGAGGTATACATCAGCTCTTAGATCTACTATGAGGATTTTCACATGGTATCAGAGCATGTTGAGAGTATTGTTTGTCTCCATTCCTGAGAGTTTTTTGTAGGTTATTACCAACCTTTTGAGTGCAGCAGTTGCAGCAATTTCTGCACTTTTGCAGCAATAGCAGTTACATAGATTTTCTATTGTTTTTACAGGTCTTCTGAAACAGCTCCCATGAATTCGGAAGGAATTACTCCTCTTTATCTATTCAACTATGATGAATGGAAACCACAGATGATGGCACATTTGAAGAGACATGGTCTCTTTGATTATTGTTTTGAAAGAGAGTTCGAACCCCCTAAAGAAGAGAATGATTGTTTAAATGAAGGTGAAAAAGCCTCTGCATCCATGATGCTTAATATGTCTCGATGCATGGTACACCACTTCTATTCTGTTGAATCTCCAAAAGAGCTATGGGCCCATCTAGATGAAATATTTGGAAAACAGAATGAAGGTATTGGTCCAAACCATTTCGAGAGCAAGCCCACTGTTGCATTCACCCTCCTTGATGATTTCTCTGGTCATGAATCAGTATCAAACATATCTCATATTGAAGTTGTCCTAAAAGAAGAAGAACTTGCAGATTCTACACTCATGCTCACACTCTAGAAACTGTAGAGGTTCTTAAATCCTCTCTTGTATAAGAGTCTATTGGTTTGCATCATGATCTATTGAATGTTTCATAGGTCAAATCAACCATTAGAGGTAATACATTCGCTCTCCTTGATCAATCACCTCTTATTTACTACTATAAGATCATTTTTTCATGCTCTCAGAAGTTTATTGAAGATGAAGGCCATTGCCATTCGCTTGGGATAATTTCTCATGCATTTCATGGTTTAGATCTCACCTCTAATGGTTCAAAGGAGATCTTAAGAAACCATTTTTCAAGTCTTGGATCTGATTTGGATTCCAAGCAATTACTGACATTTGATGGTTCTTTTGGGCATAACCTCACCCATGATGGTTCAAAGGAGAAAACAAAAGACTATCTTCACATTCATGGATTTGATCCTACCTCAGCTTATTCAAATCACAGGTTCCAAAATCATCCTCATACTTTTGGATTTATTCTCATCACATTCGATCTGAAGAGCAAGTACAAGCACATGCTTTTTGAGCATGAACCACTTCTTCCCAAGAAGAAGATATGTCTAGACATATGACCAAGCATCACACCTGCTTGAGTTTGGAGCAATTTTTTTTGGTGTTCCCTACAGTATATTTTGAGGGGGGTATGTTTCCCATGAGGTTTTCCCCATTTCCTCAGTTTATTGATTGTTATTATTATTCATTGTATTGGGTGACCTTTGGTATCTGTTACCAGGGACCAGGATGGATTAAGGGGGGGAGTTGGGATATTCCTATACTCCATCCTAGTCCTACCATCATTATCCTTTTTTTCATTTTCAGTCATGCATGCAGTCATGATTTTGCATGCATGCATCCTAGTCATCAGTCCCATCACCTAGCCCTCAGTTAGCTAGCCCCGGGAGCTTCTCACTGATCAGTTTTAGCCCTCCTAGTGCTTAGTGCGCCCTGCATGCATCCTAGGCGCCCTGTCTCACCTACCACTCAGTTGCACTTCAGTTAGTTGAGTTATCTTTAGTTCTTTCCTTGATTTAAGGTTAGATTGACTCTCAACTGACTGTATCACTCCGATGGACCTCCAGCGAGACTAGAATTCCCATTATGACTCCAGTTAGCTCCTCATGCACCCTCCATTTAGCCTCCTTCTTTCAGTTAGTACCTCCATTTTCCAATTACACCTACCACACTTAGTTAGACTCAGTTTGACATCTGATTGACAGTTACTTGTGCATTGATGAATCCACTGATGATGATGAGGACTCCTAGTTGTCCTTTGATGACACTCTATTGATCTTTTTATCTACTCCATGAAGGCTAATTCAAATTGCTACCTTGGCATTCAAATCCTCGCCATTGTATTATTTATTTGTCCATATTGTGATTAATGAATTAGTGTGTGATGTTATTCTGCTTCTATCTGAGTTCTACTGTATCCTAATTATGTTGCTCCTTTACACTACATTGACCAATCTTCTTCTATTTTCTTGCTTAATCTTAATCTTTCTTGTGAGGTATACATCAACTCTTAGATCTGTTGTGAGGATTTTCACAAACTACGATTGTACAATTCCTCAGCATTTTCAAATTTTCTCCCTTTCTTTGTATATTCCATTCATGGCTTCGACATGGATTCTTAACTCATAATATTTTGTAATCATGACCCAATTTTTTAATATAATGAAAACGATCCATTTTGCGCATTTGGTGCTGTAACCATCTCCCCAATTTTTTGTTAAAATTGTAGCCCTTCCCACCTTTAATTTTTTAGAAGAATTAGAGTTTATCTCAGGCTAGAGAAATTCATCTTTGCACACTTAGATTTTCTCCTGAAAATCAAGCAAAGAAGGTTATTTTTTGACTAAGTAAAACTCATAATTTTGCGCCGAAACAGTTGCAAAAACTAGGGGAGTTGAGCTGACACGGCCGGAATGAAAATTGTTTTTTTGGATGAAGTTCTTGTTTCGGAGCAACTCGGTGAGTTGAGATGACACGGTCGGAACAACTCGACGAGTGCTACCGAAACAGTCGAAGTACTTTTGCAAACACAGAAACACTTAATTTTTTTTGGAGTTGTGCATGGTCGGAACAGATGAGTAAGTCCCGCCGACCGTTTTGGCAATAAAGCATCAATCATGCCGAAATGGGTCGATAGGAAAACGCCAGTCACACCGATGAAAGCTCAACGAAAAGAAAATCAACAAAAAATGCTAAGGGCTATGATCCGTTTCACAGCAACTCGGTGAGTTCTGTCGAAACGATTGTCGCTGAAATGTGAAAAATCACCAACAAAAAGAAAAGAAAAGCAATGTCGATGTTTCGGTTAAACTCGGAAAAGGTCGCCGAAGCGGTCGCAAGTAGAATACGAAACTCACAAAATGGCGCCGATGAAACTCGTGAGGTGATGTCGAAAGCCGCCATCAGCACAATTTTGAGAACACCGCGGACACATTTCGCGGCAACTGAGAGAGTCGCTTCGAAAGGGTCGGTGGAAAGTTTTATTTGTAGCAATGAGGAAATGGACTTTTCATGCCAAAATAGGGTTTGGTCATTAATGACCCCATCAACTCCCACTACGTTCGCATTAATGACTAGGTTTTTTAATTTTATTATAAATAGAGGTAAGGTCCATTTGTTTAACATTTCAAAGAACAAACGTCGTTTAGAGAATTTATCCTCGATGTCACATACCCTCCCATCTGTCCAATTTTATCGGATAGGGAACATGATGCCAATCTCTGGGGATTTTAAATAAACTAATCCCATTCATTTGATTCATAGACATAAAATTCACAGGTGTGCAGATGCAAATCAATTTAACATGCACAATGGAAATAAACACCATCCACACACAATTCACAATTTTCATTCAATTTAACACATTGCAGAATCAAATACAAATAGAGAATATACTTATCTCACTGCAATGTTGTCCCCAGCAACTAGCTATGTCACTGCAACATTCCTCCCAACCGTAGGCTCTTCGGCAGCATATACTGAGTCCGTCTGAAGGCCACCTCTGAGCTGGGCATGATATCTACAAGGAACTTGGGAATTTGAAGCTCATACACAGCCAAACAGTCAATTAATCATTTGGATCTTAAGCCAAGCCAGACCATTACTGGGTTTATCAGGCCAAATCTGAACCCTCTTCAATTATGGATGCTTCCACTCAAGTTCAAGCCAAAACAATGAAAACCCATTTCAACTCCAGCAATCTCCCACACACAGAAAACCCATAAAATAGGCATGGGTACACATAACAGCAAAATCTCAGGTGTTGGGTATGAAGGGAAAATGTGGGCAACCCAAAAACGAAATGAGAAATGGGAAGTCAACCCTGGAAAGGCAATTTCATTTTCAGAAAACATCCATGAGCATTAAAAGAGCAGCAATGGTTTCTACAAACCCCTAAAATCGTGCTCTCTCCTTCCCAACAGGTCTACAACATAGAAACGAGTTCCCAGCAATGCCAAAATTTCCCAGCAAGCCAAAAACGCCCAGCAAGCTTCAACAAAAATGCCCAGCAAGCTAAAAACGCCTAGCAGGCTTCCACAAAAATGCTCAGCAAGCCAAAAACGCCCAACAGGCTTCCACAAAAATGTCCACCAAGCTAAAAATGCGCAGCAGGCTCCAAAAATGTGAGGGGGTGAAGTCTGACCATGAATAATGGCTTGGGGAGGCAATTCGTGGGTGCTTTCTTGCCCAAGAAGGAAAAACATGATTTTCCATGAGGGTGGCTTGCCCATACTTGAATTGGGACAACCATACCTTCCCAATCCCCAAGGCATTAACTTCTTCACCCAACTCTTGGGAGACATGAATGATTGGGCACCAAATTCAACATGGGTAGTTGATGGTTGATGGGTTCTCTCATTGACACTTGGCTTGACTTCATTGGCTCAAGGGTTTGAATATTTCCCTCCCAATTCCTTGTAATATCATGCCCCCATCTCTTGTTGCATTGCATAGCTAGTTCTGGGTATTTATATTAAAATGCATATTTACAATTCCCATGGCTCACTAGCACATGGGTTAAATAATACCAACATACTTTCCTCTTCAAGATCTAGCGTTCACTAGCGGGGCCTTGGCCTTGGGCTCCATGCTAGGAATCATACAAAATATGCATACAATATTTACATTATAGCCCAAATATCATAAGGGTCAATAATGGGGATGTGACACTCGACCAACCACTAGGAGAGAAGCACTGACACCATTTTGACTCACACTTGCGGCGATTCCAAGACTGACACGTAGGCCATTGTCCTTCCTTTGTGGTCATTTTTTTATTTTTGGTACTTTCATTCAGTTTTTTACCATGGGTTTAGGTGTTTTTCGCTATGTATATTTATTAGTTAAACCCTAGTCCTTTCCGGTTGGGAATTTTCATTAGTCGCACCCCATTTTGTTAGATAACGGTCTCAACCTAGGGCTGCCGAGCTCACCCTGTCTAGTCTGCCCTAAGCCATTTCTTCCAGTTTTAATGCAAAACCTAGCAGATTTATGTGGTCATTTTCCACTGTTCAAACCTCTTAGGGTAGCTCCTTCTGGTTTTCTTTTCCCGTCAGTATTGTCAATCCCACAGTTAGAGCATAGCCAGAGTCATACGAAGCGCTTTCCTTCACATACTATAACTCTACATCACCTCTTGTGGAAGAAATTCCTAAATACGAGTTAAACAATCCCGATTTGAGTTTTTTTCTTCCTTCGAACATTATTGGTCTTAACCTCTCCCTTTGATGCATACAGAGTTTGATTTCTGTGCACACTATCCGAATAGGATTGGAACTTCAAGCTTTTTTCGACTAACCCTGAAAACATTTTCCATCATTCAGACAAGGAATAAGGGCTTTAGAGTCAACCAAAATTTATAAAAAACCTTTAAAATAAGCATCCTTAGTTTGTTCTCAAAGTTGTATTTGAGACTTCCACATGCCATTGTGGTTTTAAGCTAAGAAAACATTAACAACATGGAAGTAATTGTTCTCTCAACTCAACCTATTGTCAGTAGTATGAAAGAAAAAGGCTTTACAAACTTTTTTTTGAGTTATGCTTACACATTGTTTTCACTTTTTCATCAGGATTTAGAAATTCCAAAAAAGAGTGCCAAGAGGAATTCTAAGGAAACCGAATCAGAATCAGACATGGAGATTGTAGTTGACACCACAATAGAAACCATGTTCAAAGATACTAAATCGGTAACGGGAATTGTCCCAGAATTCAAGTGGGGAGAATTGTATCAGATGATCCGGGACCAGAATATTCATGATGTAGCTCTCAAAGAAATGGGCTTGTACTAAAACATTAATAAATCAGGTATCACCAAATCATCCACACACCCAGAAAATTTTCCCTGCTCAGAATTAATTGGATGGATCCTACGACATGTGGATGTCACATTGAGAATCATCTCAAACTCAAAAGGGGAAGGATTCAACTCTTTCCATCCAGTTCATATAACAGAAACATACAAACTGCGACCGCCCAAGGTCATGTTAACTGAAGACTCGATCAAAACTATAAACATGGACCACTTAGAATATGCTAAAAAAATGGTAGTCTCAGGGAAGCAAGTGAGGCAGAAAGCCAGTCAGGAGTATAAAAGTCAAATCCTGAGAACCCATTTCAGAATTGTAGCTCTAATGCTAAGCATAATTTTCGGTAGAGCTAATGGAAACATCTATAAGATAAATTGGGTACCCCTAATTTATTACCTAGCCTTCCATGACACGATGTTCAACTGGAAATACATCATCTCGAACAACAAGGCGTCAACAATAGAAACATCATGGGGAGGAATAACCCAATGGAAAGCATAATTCTACATGTCATCATACCTCATAGACTGCATACTAGTCAGGAACCCATTCCCTAAGCTGGGATTTATTTGGAATCAGGATGAGTCTCCTATTTATATGGCCTACCAGATCTTGTGGGACTACATATATATCATCCAATATAAACCTATTTGTGAAGAGTTTATCATCCCTCTATATTGGTTTATTTTCAATAAGGAACCAAACTGCCTATCTGAAAACGAAATGGCAATCATACATTAATACAAAGATTATTACTTTTTGCAAGAAGGCACTTATATCAGAATGTATGGATGTTCCAAGGATCCATCCATAATGCCCAAGTATGTGACATATTTTGTGGTCCACAAAGAAGTTGTGAGGGAAGTTTTCATTAATGGCATTGTACTTTTTTGCATGATAGCGAGAAGGCCTCCTTCCCATGGTTACCCTTCTATATCGGCGCATACAAATTGACCAAGGTTAAAGGTTTTGAATCTTTCGTTAAAGATTTGGAAGCATTTCACTTTGGAGAGAAGAGTTTCACGAGAAATGACAGCTACGGTAAGGTTGGCGAGCATTGTACGTCAATCAAAATACATTATGAATATAATGCCAATTTCATTAAACTTGGACATATTCTAGTCCAAGTCAATTTAAAGACAGGTCAAAAACAACCTTTCTCAACCCCAAAATCAAGCAAAATCTGGTTCCTAAAGTGCCAAATCCAGCTTCCAAAAGTGCCAAAACCGCTTCCAAATGTGCCAAATCTGGTTCTTAAAGTGCCAAAACCGGTTCCAAAAGTGCCAAATCTGGTTCTGAAAGTGACAAATCCAGGTTCCAAAAGTGACAAAACCAGTTCCAGAAGTGCCAAAACTAGTTCCAAAAGTGCCAAATCCGGTTCCAAAAGTGCCCAAACCGGTTCCGAAATTGCCAAATCTGATTCCAAAATTGCCAAATCTAGGTTCCAAACGCATACTTTTTATTTCGATATTGCCACTTTTAAAATTATGTTACAATGTTTCAACAGACACACACACACAAGACAGTCAAGAAAATATTATGTTTCAATGTTTATAAGTATATTGCTTTCATGTTCTGCAATTTTTGAAACAATGTTTGAAACACATCACTAGATACATGATACAATGTCCATAAATAATATGAGATTTGTCCAATAAATAATGTTTGTAACGTCCCCAGATCATCTTGGTGCCCTTCAAAGGCTATGGGAGACCCTGATACTCTTCTTCTTATTTTTTTCCAAATCCGACTGAATACACACACAGTCGAAATAGCTCGGATCCGCAATTCACAACTGTGAATCCACAATCCGTAATCAGCAATCGGCAATCCGCAATTGCAGGTGTGGAAGTGAAAAACTCCACAACGGAAAACTTCTGTTCTGCAAGCTGCAACCTCAAATCCGCAATCCGCAATCCGCAACCTCAAATCCACAATTCGCAATCCGCTATTGCTAGTGCCGAAGTGCAAAACTCCACAATGGAAAACTTACCATTCCGCAATATGCAATCTGTAACCAAGAATCCTAATTGAAGGAGAGACCGATCCTTCTTGTAGGAAGTAGGATGTCGGGATAAATATTGTTTGCATGTTATAACTTAGCTAATGTCCCGATTGGTGATATTTACTGCGAAAGTCGGTAGTCGAAAACTTATCGTCCCAGCCTTCGGCCGACCCTTCTTGTGCTTAGTATTTGTGCAGTCGTCACCATTCACGATATACATGAATTGACATCCTATCCTTCCTAGCTTGAATATTTGCACAATTCCCTCATAAATGAAGGGATGAATGACCCTTCTTCTACCCAGTATTATTTCCATACTAGTTCTAGACTGCAACAAGGGTTGTCCGATCCTTCTTGTGCTCACCATTCTTGATATAGGTGAATTGCTCGATATCGGTGTTCACAATTATCTACTAAACGAAGGGTTGACTGAACATTCTTGTGCTTAGTAGTTTTCCATTATTGAACATTCTGGTTATACTGAATTGGCGACCTATCCTTCATAGGTTGAATATTTTCAAAATTCCCTCACAAATGAAGGGGCGACCGACACTTCTTCTGCCGAGCATTATTTTCATACTAGTTCTAGAATGCAAGAAGGGTCGTTCGATCCTTCTTATGTTCACCGTTCTAGATACAGGTGAGTTGCTGGATATTGGTGCTCACAATTATGTACTAAACAAAGGGTCGGCTGACCTTTCTTGTGCTTAGTATTTTTCCAGTCTTGACCATTCTGGTTATACATGAATTGACTGACTGTTGTAGGCAAAACATACCCCATTACTTCATTGAATAATGGGAGCCCCAACTCAAATTTTGAAGGTAAAATCCTAATTCATGTAGAGTTTCATGATCTTGATCATGTATTTTATCTCTTTTGTAATGAATCAGATCTCTTATCTCTTGATCAATCAGATTCATAATTTTCCTTCAAAAAACTAATTAATATCGGTGACTGCAAGAAGGGTCATCCAATCCTTCTTGTGCTCAACATTCTGGATACAAGTGAATTGCTCGATATCAGTTTTCACAATTATCTTCTAAACGAAGGGTCGATCGACCCTTCTTGTGCATAGTAATTTTCCATTATTGACCATTCTGGTTTACATGAATTGAAGGCCTATCTTTCGTAGGTAGAATATTTTCATAATTCTCTCATAAATGAAGGGGCGACCGACCCTTCTTCTGCCGAGCATTATTTTCATACTAATTCTAGAATGCAAGAAGGGTCGTCCGATCCTTCTATTGTTCACCATTCTGGATATAGGTGAATTGATGGATATTGGTGTTCACAATTATGTACTAAACGAATGGTTGGCCGACCCTTCTTGTGCTTAGTATTTTTCTAGTCTTAACCATTCTGGTTATACATGAATTGACGGCCTGTTGTAGGCACAACATATCCCATTATTTTATTGAATAATGGGAGCCCTATCTCAAATTTTGAAGATAAAATCCTAATTCATGTAGATTTTCATGATCTTGATCATGTATTTTATCTCTTTTGCCATGAATCAAATCTCTTATCTCTTGATCAATCCGATCCATAATTTTCCTTCAAAAAAATAATTAATATCAGTGACTGCAAGAAGGGTCGCCCGATCCTTCTTTTGGTCACCATTCTGGATACAGGTGAGTTGCTTGATATCGGTGTTCACAATTATCTACTAAACAAAGGGTCGGCCAAACCTTCTTGTGCTTAATAGTTTTCCATTATTGACCATTCTTGGTATACATGAATTGATGACCTATCCTTTGTAGGTTGAATATTTTTAGAATTCCCTCATAAATGAAGGGGTGACCGACCCTTCTTCTGCCGAGCATTATTTTCATACTAGTTCTAGAATGCAAGAAGGTTCATCCGATCCTTCTTGTGTTCACCATTCTGTATACAGGTGAATTGTTGGATATTGGTGTTCACAATTATGTACTAAATGAAGGGACGACCGACCCTTCTTATGCTTAGTTTTTTCCAGTCTTGGCCATTCTATTTATACATGAATTGATGGCCCGTTGTAGGCACAACAGATCGCATTAATTCATCGAATAATGGGAGTTCCAACTCAAATTTTGAAGGTAAAATCCTAATTCATGTAGAGGTTCATGATCTTGATCATGTATTTTATCTCTTTTGTCATGAATCAATCAGATTCATAATTTTCCTTCAAAAAATTAATTAATTTTTGTGTGTTTTTTAGAGTTGCGGAGAGAATGAGTTTTCTTTAAAATTCTTTCTTTCCGAAACCCGCAATCCACAATTGTACGGATTGCGGAAATATTGTACATAAATTTCCAAAATAAACTTCCGCAACTCTTTTTCTGCATCCCGCATATTAGATCTTAGCCATCGATCTGTCTTAATCGTGTGGTCCATATTTCACCCGACGAAATTGTTAAATATGTCGAATTTTCTATTTTCTTTACCACTTTTCAATTTTGAAAAGTACCTTCGTCAAGGATTTTTACTGCAAGCTTTTACAATGGGTGTTTTCTGCCATTTTTCGACAGCACAGGTCGGTTTCTTTTCATTTTCTTATTTGTCTATGATTTGTTTCGTCATTTACAAACTATTTTTAATTGGTTTTAATTTATTTTTTAGTAGAATGTATCAGTCTTCACAATGTCGAGGGTTAGTCATTCTAAGACAGCCCATAAAGACATGTTGAACAAAGACCCCCAACTTTGGAATCCTTACTGATACCAGTGACCAAGTTTCCAAAACCTATTAGATTGACTGGTCTAAAATTTACGCCATTTTTTATAACGATGACCTGTCCAACATCCAAGATAATGGGCATGTCTATGAGAAAATTACGAGTCCCCAGTTACATGCCATAGCAGCTAGGCCTTCTCTTCTCTCTTACACAGATGCAGTCAAATGCATAATCGACCACATGAACCCTAAAGACCATTCCTTTAAAAACAGTGAGGGTTCCCAATTGGCCTCTTTTCGCCCTAAGGTTTTCATTAGAGCTTATGCTCTTAAGCCGACTAACCAACTCCTTAATGCCACTTTCTTGGGTTCTTCCCAAACCTTATTTAGTTTTGATGAAATGATAAAATCATGGATGAATAACCCAGCCAACTTCATACCCATAGCGGACAATGCTTACCCTATCTTTTGGTTTAAGGAACCCTTTTCCCTTTTAGCAGCCATGCTTTGCAGGTTGTATGGTCTACCCAACTGTTTTGTGTTCAAAGCCGAATGGGCACATGTTTCTCATCACGTCCTCACGACCGAGGAGTCGTTCAATTGGGCTTCAATTTTTTCATATGAGTTAAATATAGGCATTGAGCGTTATCAGAAGACACCACCTTCAAAGAAGCCTCCTTTCTTTTACTCAGCCTATGTTATTGATGCATTCTGCTCAGAATTTCATTACCTTTTCATGGGATGGAACTGGACTCCATCAGACCCTCCAGAGTACATATATTGTTCAGCATTGTGGGAAAACAACTGTGTCCCTCATCTATATGATATCTGTGATTATTTCTTTGAAACCATTTATCATCAGATATTCAGGGAAGATGCACCTACCTTTTCTCATAATGCCAAAATTCTCATCCTCACAATTGGTGACTGGTATTTGGGATAAGTCTTCTGCTATGTCAGAGTTTGTGGAGGTAGCACAGTACATTTGCTGCCAAGGATAGTCCCAGATAGACTACTGCTTGAAGAAATAGCTTTTCAAACTGTCACCAATGGGGTTTTCCTCAAGTTAACTGGGCCTAAAAGAAAAGGATGGCCAAATTTTCCTTTGAACCTTGGGCCTCTAGTTATCCATAATTTTATACATGCTGAAACATTGGGCAAGAAGATTGTTTCATTAAAGTTGGGACAAGCCCCCAAAAGGATGCAAGATCCCAAAGCATTCCTGGCTACTCATTTTTCCCAAGAGCACATGAAGACCACCTATGTGCATGAAACTGTCCCTGATGATTCCATCTACCTGGGGGAAAATTTGTTTTCTGAAGTATTGGCTAGACCCAAAACCAATGAAGAACAGAGTCTCATTCTTCAATATCAACATGAACTCAATATTAAGGTCTTGAGTTACAAGAAAATGGAACTGCAACTTGAGGAACATGTCAAGAAAGACACGGCAGAAAAAGAAGCACACAAGGTAGCTACTCCTTTGATGTTAACATATCCAGATGGAGGCAAAGGAAAAATCCTTGTGGAAGATGTCCACCAGGTAAAAAATATTTTGTTTCAAATAGCTGATGAAATGAAGAAAGGGCTGTCACAGATGAATTCAATACTTGGCACTCAGGCAATTGTTGCAGGCATTCCATCTAAGAGGAAAAAGATTCAAATATCTATAGCTCAAATACCTACATTGAACATTGCGGACAGTGATGGAGAAGATGAAAGACTTCCTCATATTCCTGTAATACAAGAGGTAACTGAAGGTTCTCAAGAAGTTGTTGATTTACTTTACATTATAGTGGTGGATGATCCCATTCCAGATGATCCGTTCCCTAAAGTCACCACTACTATTGGTGTATCAACTTCAACATCCCCACTCTTTTCTGTCGATATTCCTTCCACCTTATCTTCTGAGGCTACACTACCACCATCCACTTTGTCTCAATTATTCGTTGCACTCACTTCCATCACTACTTCACATTCAACCTTGTCAGTCCCAGCTTCCACTGTATTACCTATAGGTGCCGAGATCCAACTTCCAAATGTCTCTCTGCAACCATCATCAACCATAGCTCCTACTCCTCTTTCTGTAGTTGACACTTCAATCACTTCTCCAACTTATGTATCCTCAGTTTCTGTTATCACCTCTTCTCCTCCATTTACCTCCGAGATCACCATGTCTATCCCTAACTCTACTATCACCTAGATAGCTCCATTGGTTTCCATAGGTAACACTTCCACATCCTCAAATGAGCTCACAATTGATCCTAATGATGATGCTATGGTTCCCCTTGGGAAATACTTTTACAGCAGATTAACAAAGGTAGTGGTAAGAAGAGGTATTAATAGGAGATGGGGATCATCTATGCTGCAATCACCTTTTCCCAATCAAATAATCTGGGCTAAACAATCTGCTGATGTCCAATAGGAAGCAATAGACACTGCTGAAGCTATGGGGGCATTTGCTGGAGCCAATTTTGATTCAGTCATTTCACTAAATAAATAAATTGATTGTTCATTACTCCACAGTTTTGTAACTAGTAAATGAATGGAAATCTGTAGAAGATTTTTTAAAATCAACAGTTTCGAACCTCTTTAGCAGGTTCATCCTCAGGAGAATAAAAAATCTCTCTTTTTTTTTTTGCACGGGAAGGTGAAGAATACATATTGTTATGTTTTTTTTTTTTTTAGTTTTTTAGGGTAAGGTTTGGGATATGTCGGTCAATTGTATATTTCTTACAAAGAATTATTAGTTTAATTTTGAGTTTGAGTGGAATTTATTTTAAGTGAATTATTGTGTATTGTAATAAACAATTTCAAATTAATTTTTATCTTTTAATATTTTTGTGTATATTTATATTAACTTTAAATTTATAAAATGTTTAAAAATATAATGTTTTATAAATGAAATAGAGTTTAAAATTTTTATAAATATAAAAATATATATAATTTTAATTTATATATATATATATAAATTTGATTATATTTGTTTTTATTTTTCTTATGTAACATTTTTTATACTAATAAATTGAATCGATATTTTTGTGTATACTTATATTAACTTTAAATTCATAAAATGTTTAAAAATATAATGTTTTATAAATGAAATAGAGTTTAAAATTTATATAAATATATAAATATATATAATTTTAATTTATATATATATAAATTTGATTATATTTTAATTTTATATATTTGTTTTTATTTTTTTTATGTAACATTTTTTATACTAATAATATATATTAAAACAATGAGATTAATTTTTTTATTTTAAATGGATTGTATATCTAACATATTTTGATTTTAATAAAGTTTTTCAAATTAATAATTTAGAATTTGCTTAGTATGAAAACATTCAAATTGATCTCTTTAATGCCTTCAAATTTAGCATTTCATAGATCTACTCTGTTCATCGATGCCTTCATATAACCTTCAGTGGATTTTTACATTTACCCTCATTTGCAATGTTAAACCATTTTCATTCCTAATCTGTGGAAAAACATTTAGAGATCTCATTTGCATTCTGCAGAGTCATACAACTCAGTAGTTTCAGACCTTACTTATTATTTGCAGGGATCGAAACCCTTCCAAACTTTCAAACCAAAACTGGTGCTAACACCCCTAAGCCATATTCTTAGTGGGGGATTAATTAGTAATTAAATATTATTAATTTTAATTAATCTGGAGATTTAGTGGCTAATCGTGATTATGGATGGAGAAACGTTTTCCTTTGGGATAGCCACGTGGGATCCCAAAGGAGGACACGGGGTTTCCTCGGTGATCCAAGCAAAAGTGGGGCAGGCTATTGTACGCATGGAAAGGGTGGTTCGACGTCAGTCCAAGGGGATGCATGCAGAGCACATGGGGTGTGACTGTTGAGTGAGCAGAAGTGGGAGAATACAGGAAAAATTGAGTGAGATATCTCTAGTTAATGTCTGGATCTTAGGTCAGGGGTGAAATTCGGAGCTGAAATAGTATAGGTTGGAGCGTGGCTGACGTGCAACTAGTTGCCACATTCATGTGAAATTCAGATAAGTGTATTTGTGTATGAAATATAATGTTCATGTATTTAATTATGCTTGATATGTTCAATCTGTGGAATGAATGTATAAATAAATGTAAGACATGAATATACTATGTTAATCCTGTTAGAAGTGTTAAATTTTCTGAATTTACTTCAATATGATCTAGGATCTTAACTGAGAGAACAACATGTACAGCATATCTACAGCATATCAATCATGGAGACAATAATGCAAGCACACAAGAGACACAAAGATTTACTTGGGGAAAACCATAAAGGTGAAAAACCCCAATAACTTCCTCAGAGATAGATAGAGCAATGATACAACCAACCATGAGAGATAGACATAACCTAGCAACAGATCCTCCTCCTCCATAAGTGCACCACTCCTCCTTGAGTGCATGTGTGAGAAGTGAGTGAGTAAATAGAGTGCCTCCCGCACTCTATTTATACTTGAATTGACTTGCCTTTTTACCTAACTCATGTAGGCTCGAACTTAACCACATAACATAATGCTGACTGGGCCGACCCCCAATAGGGTGGTCTAATAACCCATCGAGTATAAGTTACAACACTTACAATATGAATAACGACACTTCCGTATAGAGGAATAATAACATCTCTATAGGAATACAATATACATATATGTGAAATACATTCCGAAGTTACATATACATCAACACTCCCTCTTAACTAGGAAGGTATTTTTTAGCACAGTTCTTCTAGCACAAGTAATCTTCTCTGGATCATCGTCACTGGATAATCGTCATCGAGTCGTCATCATCGTCACTGCTGCTGCTATCTCAATCAATCTTTGAATCTACTCGTCATAAGAAGTTCTACAGAGCCAGTCCTTTTTCATACTGGATGTAGGCCCACCACCTGCAGGTCTTCATCATCACTGGCCATACTGTGGAATCCTCAGGACTTATTACGTGTGTCACAAAACCTCGAAAGAGAATCCCAGGATGTTACGAGCACACAACTCTACCTATAGGATCTCCCAGGGCACCGAATTACATGTGACTTCACCACAAAACCTCGCAAGAGCATCCCAGGCTGTTACGAGCACACAGCTCTACCTATAGGATCTCCCAGGGCAACGAATTACATGTGGTCATGGAAAAACCTCGCAAGAGCATCCCAGGACTGATTATGGGTACACAGCCCAGCCTATCAGATCTCCCAGGGAAACGAATTACATGCCATAGGACAAAACCTCGAAAGAGCATCTGCCAGATATCCCAGGGAACCGAATTACATGCCATAGGAAAAACCTCGAAAGACTATATGTAGATATCCCAGGGCACCGAATTATATGTCCTCCCAGAGAAAAACCTCGAAAGAGCATTTGCCAGATGTCCCAGGGCACCGAATTACATGCCATAGGCAAAACCTTGAAAGACCATCTACAAATCTCCCAGGGCACCGGATTACATGCTCATCTGCACAACCTGATCCACGGCCATAGAGTATCAACCTGATACTCACCATACATCATCCTGATGTATCCATGATCATCCTGATAATCACTGCAACATATTGCTGCATGGAGCAACATCCTGAAGCTCATCATCTATGATCATCCTGATCATCACTGCAACATCCTGCTGCATGTCATCTGGAACAACATCTTAAGGCTCGTCATCTATGATCATCCTGATCATCATTGCAACATCCTGCTGCATGTCATCATACCTGATCCACCTAATCATCAGTGCATCTACCTGATGCATACCAAGTATCTACCTGATACATATCATCATACATGATCCTCCTGATCATCAATGTATCCACCTGATACAAATACAAATACATGATACATATCACCATACATGATCCACCTGATCATACAATGTATCCACCTGATACATATACAGATAAATGGTCCAAGCATCCAACATGATGCATACATACATACATAAAATGATCCAACTGATCATATCCAGCATCCACCTGATGCGTACATACATACATAAAAATGATCCAACTGATCATATCCAGCATCCAACATGATGCGTACATACATACATAAAATGATCCAACTGATCATATCCAAGCAGAAACCAGAACATCATCCTGATGCTCATCATCCAGTGCTTACATCCACAACCATGTGAAGGATCCTCCTTCCAACATGCTTGGAATGGCTCCAACAAATGTGTCCATCACTTCTTCCTCAAAGTGTCCTCGATCTGAAGAACGCCAAGCCTCTCTCTGAAGTACTCGAACTTCACCCTGGCTAGTGGCTTCGTTAGCACATCTGCAATCTGCTCGTCCATCGCAACATACAGGAGCTTCACAGCTCCTCTCTGCACCATATCCTTGATATAGTGATATTTGATCTCTATGTGTTTCGACCTGTCATGAAACACTGGGTTCTTGGACAGCTTCACACAACTCTGGTTATCACAGAAGATACCAGTAGCCTCCAACGGGAGATCAAATATCTCAGACAGTAGCTTCCGTAGCCATACTGCCTCACAACTAGCTGAACAAGCTGCAACATACTCTGCCTTAGCTGTACTCAATGCTACACAGGACTGCTTCCTGCTAAACCAAGAGATCACACCTGATCCCATACTGAAGCAACACCCAGATGTGCTCTTCCTATCTGCAGCACTGCCAGCCCAATCTGAATCAACATAACCCTGCAGGTTAAACTTTTGATTCACCTCATACCTGAGCCCATAATCCACTGTACCCTTCAGGTACCTCAGAACATGCTTTACAGCAACCAGGTGAACACTCCTTGGATCCGTCAGGACCTGGCTCAATGTGTTCACAGCAAAGCAAATGTCTGGTCTCGTGTTCGTCAGGTACATCAAGGACCCAATCATATGACGATACATAGAGACATCAATCGGCTCAGATGAAGCATCACATAGAAGCTTCAGATTCGATGCCATAGGTGTGGCCATGGCCTTGCAATCCATCATCCCGAACCTCTTCAGGATCTCTACTGCATACTTCCCTTGTCCAAGGAAGATTCCATCACTCTGCCACACCTCCATGCCAAAAACAAATAGTGCATCATCCCCAAGTTCTTCATCTCGAACTCGGTAGTAAGCTTCCGCTGCGCGTTGGCAATCAATCTATCTTCACCATACCAAGTTCTGCACATATATGATTTCCTATCATGTGTCTCAGAACCAAGTGGCTGCTCCACATACACTTCTTCTTCAACTACACCATTCAAGGAAGCTGTCTTGAATCCATCTGGTGTATCTTCTATTTCATCACTTTTATATTTCTCAATGCTGCCATCTGCAACATGCTTGATCTGATAGTTCTATTTGGAGTCATAGCAAACTTCCCTTCACGTCTTGGGATTACATCCCAAAAATCATTCTTCATGATCGACGGATCATGGCATTTCATTTCTTCATCCCAGATCCTGGGAACTTCAATATCTTCAATAGATAATTTTGTTACTGAACAAATGTTGTAGTTCTTCTTTTGTAGGAGATGGCATACGATCTTTCCTACACAACAAGTTAAATTGCATGATTAGAAAACATCTCACATTTTTCAGAACAAATTCTTACACATAAAGAAATATGTCATACAGTCATGCAATTATCTTTGCCAATGCTTCAATACAACATTTATCCATATCCCGTAACTTTCTAGATGCCTTCCAATCTCTACCAGAATATTGTTAAGAGTGTGCACAACTCCCAACATGTCAGCAAAGAGGTTTCATTCTAGATACGTAGCAATGGAATGTTGTACAGTGCCATAGGCCACTTACCCATGTATATTAGTAGTATTTTGTTCATCAATGCAACTATTCTAATATGCACAATACATATCCTAAGTCTAGGAACATGAGCATATACATCATTGAATAATTTTATATAAACAGACAAATATGCAAGAAATTAAAATACTTATCTTTGTTTGTTCGTTGGGTGGACTCCCTCTGAGTCTTCGATTTCTTGCAGGAGTGGCTGGAGTCCTAATCTGCAGTAGCTTCTTCTACACCTTTCTGTTGTGGAATGTAGAGAGATGGTCAACTCCCTCTGAATATCTGCATCCTTTCATAAACCACTGGAGTGTACTCCCTCTTGATCTTTGCTCCCTGGATTACCTGTCCTTGAACTTACATTCATCCTTGGTCCCTATGCATGTTTATTAGTATCATGATTGTGTTATCCTTGTGAACTCATATAAAATCATACATTCATTAGTATACTATTAAAACACAATAATCTTGAGCATGTATAGTCATGATCATTTCAAACAGAAAATAATAAGCATTAGCATTCAAGGTTTATGTAGGATTCTTATGGTTAGTCAAATCATAAGAAACATAACATGTCTAAACCTGTAATTACTCAAACCTATGACTCTTCAGGTTAGTTGAATCATTAATCAATATAAGAGATATAATATGTGTAAAACCTGTGATTATTCAAACCTATACCTTCATGATTCTTCTGGTTAGTCATATCATCAATTATGGTAAGAAACATAATATGCATACAACCATGATTATTCAAACCTATGACTTCATGAATAATCATTATCAACAACAGTATAAGATCCTAACACAAGGTAGTATTCTATCTTGATATAGGAAAAACATACCTGGATTAGCATGCTAGTTAGTTATGTCTAACATACTCACATGATGTCTTCTTGTTCTTCTTCAATGACTTGTGCTAGTAACCTGTATATCTCATAGGTTAGCCATTATAAAAACAAGTTATACATACCTCGTAAATGGATCTTCTATGAGATCCATGACAATGGATGAGTCTTTATCCTCATGTCATCATGATCATATGTTCTTGAACTAGAACATGATTTGTCTTTCTTGGTGTACCTCTCATGTTAGTAGACAACATAAACCTCATACAACACCATAATGCATTAGTACAATCATAAGTGTCAACACCCTAACCAATGAATATCTTCTATCATGCATTCATAATTTTGTTAAGGTGATACGACAAATCTAACCATAATAACATGAAGACAAACATACCATAAACTTAATCATGAACAAATCTCAAAACATACCTCGATGAGTCATACCTGTCGAGATCGCTTGAAATCTTCTTATGTAAGGCCTTAGCCTCATCTCCCTCTGAAACAGGAACTTCTTCACTTATCCAGGTGACCAATCCATCTTCTTCTAGGATTAACCCAATCCACTTGATTTACAGAACTGGAACTGGAGCTAGATATGGGTTTGTCAAAGAAACCCCAAAAATTCAAACTTTGAATTTCAAACTTCCGAAAGGATAGAAATATGCGCCTTTGATGAGCTGATCAAGCTGTTATATTTAGAATTTGAAAACTGCAAAGTTTCACTCCTCAATTTTGCCTTTGAAACTTCTAGATTCACTAGACATGACCCTGAACTGGGGTTTGATGAAGGCCACTCTTTTTCCCCATCAAAAGGTTTGATCGAAAGCTCTAAGATTCTATTTTTCTAAGGAGCTTCCAGCCGTGGTCATAGATTTCAAAAATTCCCATTTTTACCTAAGCCCTAATTTTCCACTTTTCTGATCAAAGTCCCGAACTAGGGTTTGATCAAGCCCGACCTTCTGCCCAACCAAAAATTCTGATCTTGGTCTCTAAATTTCTATTTTGATGAGTATCATCCAGCCGTGGTCTCCGATTACAAAAATTCCAACTTTCTTCAAATCCCTAAATTCCGGAAGCCATGAATGAAGGTACTCAAAAATAATTCTGTTTTGACAGAAATATGTACGTGATTGTTTCTGGTGTAACTCCAAAATTTTCAATCCATAGGGTCTGAAAAAGGTTTTTGAGATAGCCCGACCTGTTATCTTTCCATCCTGACAGGTCTGACCTCAATTGGATTCTCTGAGAGAGAGTTATGCCAAATGAAGCAACGTGACCTGTTTTGGTATAATACAGGAGTGCGAACTTGTACGGCGTGCCACGTGTCACTTTTTCAACTTCAGACTTTGAAAACATTTCCTGAGATAGCTCGGCCTTTTATCTTTCCATCCTGACAGGTCTGACCTCAATTGGATTCTCTGAGAGAGAGTTATGCCAAGTGTCGCAACGTGACCTGTTTATGGGATAATACAGGAGAGAAAACTTGTACGGCGTGCCACGTGTCACTGGTTCAATTTCGGCCTCTTCAAACTTTTCTGAGATAGTACAGTCTGTGTACTACCTGTCACTTTTTACGAAATTTCATTTGGAGCTTCCTAGCCCAAGTTATGACCTTTTTCCCAAGGTCACCTGATTTTGTCTCAGATCTGGAAGAGGCAGAAACCCTATATTGCACAGATCATAAATCACAAAGTACAACGAATTAGAGGTTCTCCTTTGGACACAAGGTACCTGGAGATTTAATCTTCGTCCTGTAACAATTTCAGATCCGAAAACGTCGCCAAAACGGATTTATAGAGAAAGTGATACGATGACTGGTTTTTGCTATATCAAGCCCTAGCATCGTAAGTGCAACAAGTGTCATACATGCCATATCATGCCTTCTTTCAGGATAGCTCTGATACCATGTTAAATTTTTTGAATTTACTTCAATATGATCTAGGATCTTAACTGAGAGAACAACATGTACAGCATATCTACAGCATATCAATCATGGAGACAATAATGCAAGCACACAAGAGACACAAATATTTACTTGGGGAAAACCATAAAGGTGAAAAACCCCAATAACTTCCTCAGAGATAGATAGAGCAATGACACAACCAACCATGAGAGATAGACATAACCTAGTAGTAGATCCTCCTCCTCCATAAGTGCGCCACTCCTCCTTGAGTGCATGTGTGAGAAGTGAGTGAGTAAATAGAGTGCCTCCCGCACTCTATTTATACTTGACTTGACTTGCCTTTTTACCTAACTCATGTAGGCTCGAACTTAACCACATAACATAATGCTGACTGGGCCGACCCCCAATAGGGTGGTCTAATAACCCATCGAGTATAAGTTACAACACTTACAATATGAATAACGACACTTCCGTATAGAGGAATAATAACATCTCTATAGGAATACAATATACATATATGTGAAATACATTCCGAAGTTACATATACATCAACAAGAAGGTTATATTCATGAATGAGGTTTCTTTCAATTGCATAAGCTCTCTGCTGTATTAATTTTTTTTGTGAATGATGAATGGATAAACTCCATTTATGTAATACATGTATCCTTATGCTGTCACAACCTCATTGATGGATGGATGCCTCCTGTTTGTTCTTAGAATGATAGGCATAAGCCTAGTTATGAAGATGTTAATTAGACGCTTAATAACTTTACTTAGCAAATTAACTTAATATGATGATATTGACTATTATGTAATTGCAGAATGTGAAACAATATGAATCAAGCAAAGATTTTTTTTTTTTAATGAAAACGTTTGAGATTTTTAAATTAAAATAAGAAGATAGAAACCGAGTACAAAGGGTAAGACCATGGCGCCTCTCGACATATGAGTGCTGCCATGTCATAACTGTCATCTTTTGAAAAAAAAAACTACAACAAGTCTATGGGAAAAATAAGAAAGTATCGTAACTACAACATGCCCCAGGCTAGACTATTACAAAAGAGGAGAAACAAAACTATTGCGAAATTCCGCAAGCAGATATCTATGATGACACAGATTTAACAAAAAACCCGACCCAAGGGCTATTTCAGGACCGAAGCAACCCTGGCTCCAACCTCCATCCTTATAGCTTTTTCCTGATGCAGCAGCTCCACCCTGAGTTCTAGGATCTCTTTGCACATATCTCTAACAGTATTCTTTGTTTCCTTGGCTATCTCGCAGACCGCTTGAGTCTGTTCTAAAATAGCATCCAAATTTTGACATGGGAAACCACCTTCCAGGGGCTGCCACCTTACCATTGAGAACATCCACCTTTCCATTGAGAATGCTTATACAATTTTGAAGCTCCTTGTTCTCTAACTACTCCATCTCATGCAATTGCTACAGTGCAAGTTTGATATCTTTGTTTTCCTCTTTCAGTAGGCGAATTTGTGTATCTAAGATTGTCAAATGGTCGCCCACCATAGAAAGTGCGGCCGCCATACCCTGAGCTTCTTCAATAACTGGTTTGACCTCTCTATGCTGATCCAACCCTTGCTCGGCAAATAACTTGCCCTATAGCTGCTCGAGTCTTCCACATGTCTGGGCCTTAGCACGATGGCGCTCACACTCCATACACTCTTGTTCCCCAAGGAAAGTAGGTAAACATTTCCTATAATCTGGGAGGGATAAACCATAATAGGGTGTTGTCTGCATTCCCCACTAATGATTAGGACTGGGATCACCGAAATTCTCGCTCAAGAGCAAAGGAGCCTTACATTTACCGTGATGTCCAGGGCCTTCCATCTTGAGAAATCTCAGAACAATGGAGATTATCCATACACGACCTTTTAGAATATAAAGTACTGCACTTCTAGCATCTTCTAGATTGAGACGTGGCTTTCTTTCCATGTGAAGATCACATGGCCGACGCGTGTGATTGTCCTTCAAATAATTGATCGAAAGAGTTTTGAGAACTATAGTTTTAATATTGCCTTTTGTTCCAAAGATCAAATGGAGATGAATGGAAGTCCTTCCTAAGTGAAGATTCATAACTGGTGATCTAGAGACAAGGTATCCACACCTTGTGAATCATCTTATCGTTGCTAGAAAGAATACCACGATCCAATTTAGTTCCCTTATTTTCCATTAAATCTGCGTCCTGGTTGTTGTTACGCAAGATATGCAAAAAACAGATAGTATTGAACTCACTAGCCAAGCACTTGAGAATGTTATGAACTTTGGAAATTGATTTCTTTCTATTCTAACTCAAATTCCTAGCCTCCCTGACCACTATCATTGAATCACCACAAACTGTTAATTCCCTGATGCCTTCATCCCTTGCAATCTCTAAACCTTTGATGAGGGATAGCCATTCTGCATTGTTGTTGGTTCTCCTACCGACTCCCCATGCATAATCTTTCTGTCTATTTCCGTCAGAGCCAAAGAGTACACCACCTGCACCTACCAACCTTGAATCAAGTAAAGAAATATACTGATGCATAACCTGCATATAAATCATACGAATGATAAATCAAGCACACAGATTTATATGTTTTATGATTTAAAAATATAATTTAAACGGAGTTACTAGATGTATGTATGAAATACCAAAATGAATCAAGGAAACTTTATACACATAACAAAAGAAAGGAAAAGAGAAACTAACGGAAATTATTTTAAGATTGAAAAACATTACAATTCTCCAAGTAAAGAGTTTCTCCAGTTCTCTCCTTCGATGGTTCCACCCCATTCATGCGATTTTCCAAGGGCAGATTGCCACTTTCCCTTTTGGAAGGCTACTTTTTACACATCCAATACTTAATCTTGAAATTTTAAAACATAGTTTAGCAATTTCAAACTCTAATTTTGCATTTTCAAAAACCAAACTCGACACTTTACAAGAATTATAATCACAGTGAAATTGAACATACTAGTACAAATAAACATTCAAGTGTATTATTTAACAAAATACTTTCATTTTCATTTTATTAACAATTGGCCTCACATCTCTCACGCCATTCAGGTGCAGCAAGTGAGGACATAATCGATGTAACAAGAATGTGCCATTGACATCTTCGCAAGTATAATTTTTTGTTATAATATAGTTCCCTTCCTCGTTAGAAACATGTTTTTCTTTCGAGTCATCTACAATCACTGTATTTGTCCGATCCCAAACACAGATAAAAGTGTCCAAAACTATACTTAAAGGCTTGCGAAATACATAAGGATTTCCATCACCCTGAAAACCCTCTCTGGCTACAGAAGAACAATCTTCTTGTGTTAAAATTAATCTAAATTGTTCCCTTTTCATTCATGTTCTTTGTAATAATCTAGGAAAAAATTCGTCAACATTTTTTCGTTGAACAGATGTCCATACCCCAACCTCAAAAATACTGAAGCATTTTTCAAAAAATGCCCTTAAGCCTCGACGTATAAAATAATACTTTGTTGATGTTTCGATGTCCGATGTTTGTCGCAATCCGGGTTTCTGTTTTCTATGTAATGTGTGTAACAAAATGCCATTGAAATAAAAAATGATTAATGGTTTACTAGAAACAAATCTTCTGGTACTATCTACAAACAAAGCACACACACACACAACCCAGTCAATAAAATATTATGGTTCAATGTTTCTAAGTATATTGCTTTCATGTTAAACAATTTTTTAAACACATTACCAAATACATGGTACGATGTCCATAAATAATATGAGAACTGTCCAATAAAACTTACATCAATTAAATGTAGGAGTTGTAAAAATATGCAAATAACTAAATGATTTTTCTTTGTATAATATGACGGCCATTTCAAATTGAATGTCTTTAACCAACGCCCCATTTTTGAACGAGGCCCGAGACAATTCAACAGAGAACACAACATTGTTTTTATAGTTATTTCTCTCTCTTGTGAACCGTCAAATTTCCAACTAATTGCATTTTCAAGCAATTTTTCTTGTGATTATCTGCTGATTGATATTGACCTTCATCTATAAACAACATGTCCATTTGGTTATATATATCTTCATAGTGGATTAGTACATCCTTGAACGACTTTTTGTATATGTTCTGTACTTCACCAACATTATAGTATGCTAACATTGAGTAATTATAAATAGTACTAAGTTTACATTACTCTCGACCCCAAATAAATACAAATTCTTCATTTTTTAACCATTCAAATATACCAAGGAAATTTTTAATTTCCATGTTGTCGAGCAAGGAAAACCACAGAGCAACGTCGAAATTCTCTCTGGCAAAACTGATAATTTTGGGGCTGAACATGCGTGTATAATAACGATAGAAATTATGGACAAAATGAGGTTCTTTGGAAGAATCTTCATTGTTGGATAACATCCGAACTCCAAAGAGAAATTTCTATACTCCCATGACCAATAGTTTCTTTTGCGGTGATATCCTGACTGCATACAAGAACAATGACTATATATATAAAAATAACAACAACACTTTGTTCATGAAGTTAATGATCA
Organism: Larix kaempferi; assembly: GCA_027924585.1. Taxonomy (NCBI): domain Eukaryota; kingdom Viridiplantae; phylum Streptophyta; class Pinopsida; order Pinales; family Pinaceae; genus Larix; species Larix kaempferi. Next base: position 31,512,048 of record BSBM01000195.1, on the reverse strand, counting down.
CAACCATGCAACTGTACATGAAGATGTTGATTTCCAAAGATTAATACAAAAATCACCCAAATTTTCACAGATTCAAATGATTTAATAAAAGCATCACACTGAACTAATAATATGTTACATTCACACGAAAATAGCAACGTCTCCAGAAAAAACAGAAAACACATTGAATGATTTAAAATAGGCAATGATAGATTACATCTAGAAATAGGCAATGATAGGTTACATTTGATGGTTGTCACTCAACCAGGATTCAACTAGGAGAAGGCATGGAAGGTTGTAATATCAGTTGATTCATGCATTTTACTAACATCCTGCCAAAGTCGATGTACCAATTCGGTATTTGTCCTAGCGGACAATTCAATAAAGGGCTTACTCAAAATACAGTTTTCAAATGGAAGTGCTTTCTCACCATAACCCTCCAAAACAATCATTGATGTATTACTTTCTGAAGTTTTCATTGGGAACTCCTTCCACACACTCTCCATATTTTTTTTTGTGTATTTCCTTCTTGATTGTTGGTACATCTCTCTCGGAACCAAATAAATAAATAAAAATTCTCATATGATTTATCTTTACCGCCTGCCATAATTTTTTTTGCAAACAATGACTTCCCCTCATTGACAGAACATTAGATGACCAAATCCCAACATTGAATTTGGAAAGAATTAATTCCAAAAATTGAATGGCATGTGTTCGTGTCTCACATGAAGTTCCTCTATGTTTAAATTCAAATTCACAATTTGAATTTTCTTCCCCCTTTTTTACTCTTTCCCCTCCAACAGTATTTTTTTTATTTCCTTTTATCTCTATTTTGGAGTAATTTTCTGTGACTTTCTTGCGAAATAAATAACCTTTCATTTCTAATATCAATAATATTTTTGTATGGGGAGATTCACAGAAATATTGTTTGTCATTGTAAATTTCAGAATAAATTTGTTTTATCAATTAAAGTAGAAAATATTCTTTGTCTTTTACCTGTCAATGGCAGACCAACATTTGAATCGTGAGTAACATCGCTAGAGACACCGCGTTTTGACACCAAGCCCTCTCGAGGTTCAATATTGTCCAAGCCCTCTTCTGGTTCTTTATTGTCCAATCTCTCTCCTTGTTCATTATTGTCCAAGCTCCCGCCTGGTCCATTATTTTCCAATATGATTTGCCGGCCAATACCCAAGGACATCGTCGATGCCAGCTCTGGTTGTGAATGATCCACATGTTGACCTGGAAATTTGTAGGTATACATTTTATATAATTTTTTGCAAGTATTCAAGGTCACTATCCCCTTTCATAATTTATTTAATTTAACCATGATCTTTTAAAAATAAATTTTTACCTTCTTGTCCTATTTGTGCTCCTGTTTGGTAGTTCTTTGTGGATTCTCTATCACATTCACTTTCATCATCGGATAGTATAACTTGATTGGAGGATACCTAGGTGTGCCCTTTATTTGAAGCTGTAGTAGAATAGGAATTTGAAGAAGTTATTGAACATAACCGACTGAGAAAAGTAAAATAAAATCAAAGACATCTGAAAATGTTAATAGAAATACCTTGGTTTATACCCAATTTATGATAGAAACTGTTCATAAACAGCTCTTGTTGTATTGTATCAACAATAGATATAACTATTCTTTCTGGAGACCTGATCAACGAACAAAGAATCCTACCTCCTGCATACAACGAAATAATTGTGCCTTGAGAAGAGACCTATATGGAAACTATGTGATCCCAGAATTCCTATGTCCTTTCTTTTGCAAACACATGGCTTCTTGCACTATCGTTGTTAACCTTGGGCCAAGGTAAATCAATCATCGGTAGGCCCTCGTCCTTCCAATCCATATCAATTTGAGAAGTAGACAAAATATCCTTATCCCTTCCAATGCTCCAACACTGTATAATAGAGAATCCTATAAACAAGTCCTTGGAGAATTCTCTATACACTCCCTTTGTAGGATTCTGGGTAACATGTTTTTTTGATTTCCTGCTAAAAAGTGTGAAATCTTTAGAAATCATACAAGAGTTTTCAATATTATCTAAAAAAATACAAGTACTTGCCTCTTTATTTGTTTCTAAGTACTAAAAAAACATGTAAGCATGTCTTGTTCCGTCCGTGGACTATCAAAATTACACATATCCACAACAACAAATTCACAGCTGACTGACGCACCAAAAAATGCAATGGACCTGAGTGTGTTGACCAAAGATGCAGGATAACAACATTGACAAGCAAACTGTGAACTATTTTCAACGTCATCAATGGACATACCCAACCTCTCTTTATTGATATATAGATTCAATATTTTTTTAGCATCATTTGGTATTTTGGTACCATTATCCACTTCATATTCGTTCTTTCTCTTTTTACTCGGAGATTTTGCTTGCTTTATGGAGCATAAAATACTGCATAGTTGTTGGAGATGGTTTGGTGCAATTTTATAGATTTCAATGACATTATGGTCAGTGACAATCTGTGATCGATCAATTTTATCATCATTAACTTTGAAATATTCAATGATCAAATTCCTGGTTGACCTCTCGTCCTTGATTCGTTTGCAATATTCAATGATCAACAACATTCAATTCATCTTCATCAAGATCACGCAATGGTCTAAAAACATTATAGCCATGATTCCTTATTTTATTTTGAACAAAATCATCCTGAGTGATGCTGTTGGGAAAGCATGGCAAGGAACCACTTTTGTAAAGCTCGAATACAGACATCCATTTGCTCCATAGTTGATCCGATGTCAAAACAAGAGTTAGCTTGTCTTTAAGGTTGTCCTTTGTTTGAACAAGAAATATATCCATACATTCAGATTGGAAAGACTGCAAACATATAAAATTGAATATTCCAATTAATTTGCTAATTTCATAACACAAGCAGCAATCTAAAGACTTTGATTGATAAGAAAAAAAATGCTATACCTACCAAGCATCACTGGAAATGTTTCCCTTTCCTGGGCGAGATGGAGTACCGCGGGATATCCATTTCTCCCTTGCTTTTACAACTTGAGAAATGAATGGAGTGTCTGCAAATTCCTTGTTTGATAAATTTTTTTATTTGCATAATTTGTTGATGATGTGCTGAGGAACGTCCCTATGTAGAAGACGAGTTGTTCAATGCTGATACCTTGAATGGAGTTGTTTATATTGATCATCGGCAATGATTCTTTTATGCGCATAAATAGTATGCTACCCATCCAATATATAAAAATTTACTGATGGCAAATTAATTTCTTCTTCATTTCCAGAAAGAAAGGCCAATGTGGTCTCCATATCAAAAGGCAATAGAATATCATCTCTCAATGTTGTTGTAAATGTATGGAGAAGAGATACAACCATCTTTTGCATGACCTCCTCATCAACCTTTTTATATTGTAAGTGCGGAGGCACAACAACACATCTTGTTACGTCAATAGAAAAAACTTTCTCATTTAACAAAAAGAATTTGATCTGCTCTTGTTGAACTTCTTTTGAACTTTCGAAGCTCTTAGTCGCTTTCTACATCATCACTTTAGAAGGACTTTATTTGAGTTGTTTGAAGGAAGATTTGTCCACATATTTTACAATAAGACCTGATCATGGGTAAGATCACCCTTGTGAAATCCATAGTATACAAATATTTTAAAAAGGGGTCGAAAGAAATTTTTGTCAGGTTGATTTGAACAGCTACTAAAATCTTTTGGATAAATGGGAAAGGTAATGAAACAGAATGAATATAATGAAAACTAACAGGTGGATGACTTCGAGTAAAATGGAGGCAAAATGTGTAGGATTTGAGCAAGGGAAGGTTTTTCAATGGTGATAATGGCTTAAGGAAAATGACTGTGAAATAAACAGACTGAGCACTAGAATAACTCTTCAATATTACAATACCCTAATCTTATGGTCAACAATACCTCAATTTCCGAATTCGTCGTGATTAGAATGCATCATATTGATATTTTTTTATCAAACCCTTGCTTTGTAAACATATTAATAATGATTTTATGTCAACCCCAATACTCATACTATGAGTCATTTCTAAAAATTAAGAATAAAACTTCATCATGGGCATTCACCACTTAGGGTTTTGAGGTTGGGGACATTCAAATATTAGGTGAGTGGAGGGATTATAACACAAACTGTGCATACCAAAGGTTTAAAAAGATGACAAACCCTGAGCACCTTTCCGAATAATCATACATATGTCTTCATGAAAAATCTCATTATTAGCCAATGCCAAAATACCTAATATTTCCCTTCGTGTACTTCAATTTTCATCCAATAGCTTTACATTCTATTATATTCAATCCTCAGAGAATAGGGGGTCATTGTAATGTCCCCATTCAAATAAATCTCAAGTAGGGAAAATTCCACCAACCTACTAGTTTCCTAGGTTGGGGTGGAGACATTAAAATTGGAATAAGGAGACTAATAAACCCAAATGGACTTTGGTTTGGGAATAAATATATTAATAGGGGAAAAATAAATATTTATGGTGAGAAAATAAGATGGCACTTGGTCATGGAGACACATTGGTGGTGTGGGACCCCTAAAAAGCTAGATTCCCCATGCCACATGGCATTCCACTCTGACCCATTCGAATCCAAGGTGGATTCCACTATTATTGGGGTAGTTGGAAGGTCATATTACTTGGCATGACTTAATGAGGTCGAATTGTAGAGGAAGAGTAACTCCCATTGGAGAGTAAGAGGCATTTTGGAGCAAGTGGGACACTTGGGCTAGATTCCCTAGCTTCTATGACAACAATGATGAAGATGCCTATGACACTTATGACAAAATCAGACTCAATGGCTTACATCTAACATATATTACATGTCAGGGCTAAAAATAGACTCCAAGAGGGCTCTCAAGGGAGTTATGGAAGCCAAAGAGACACCTATTCGAATTTGGTGGAGGAGGAGGCTAGAATTGGAGGGACAAGTGGCACACATTGGAATCTCTTCCCAACTTGAGTTGGCATGAATCTCTTGGAAGGAATTTGACCCATGGAGGACCTTATAATTTTATAAAAGAAAATAAAAAATAAGGATGGTGGCTTTTGATCATTTTATATTTTTCATTTTGCATTTGGAGAGAAGAGCTAGTAGAGATCTAGTCTACTTGCCTTAGCACCAATTTCGAGGGTGAAAGATTCCCATCCAAATTGGAAATTGGAGAGGCCATTCAGAATTTCAGACCTTTAATTTGGATATATAATGGAGTGTTTATTTATAGGTTGAAGCTACAGGGAAGCTCGTGGTTTATTCAACTACAATTCATTCTTCCATCTCTTTCACATTTTGTTGCATATTTGGGCCCCTAGAGGAATTACGCCCTTGGTGAGATGCTAATCTCTTTAGGAGAGTCCATTAATATCCATTTCTTTGTATTATTATATATATACTCTGTATTTACTTCTCATAATACTCTCAGGTCGAAATACCAAGTGAAGTTGTGTAAAAACACCAAACAATGCATAAATCATACCATTTTCCCTACATCTTGTTGTTGGAGCTTGAAGAGACATTATTTCAAATTGTATCAATTATTATATGTGATTTTGTTTATGTATGGAGTGTCATTAATTTTTTGAATAATTTTCATTAATAGTGCACAAGTCCTTGGCACCTAAAATTCGAATTTCATAACATATGGTGAAAATTACTAGCTTTTCCCCCTATGTGAAGTATTGCACATAAACATCCGATTTAAGTGAGTTGCAAAAGGACATAGGAAATAATTAATGATACATTATGAAGCTCATTGAGTCCATTTCTCAGTACCATACTTCTGTTCAGAAATTTGGAATTTTTTAACAGCATTTGGAGAGCTATCTTTATCCACTACCCTTGGGGGTTTTGAAGCTCGATTTGACTAGAATTATTCCCTACTTTGTCCATATTGTAAATGAATGTTACATAAGTGTTTTAAGGGTTTTTAATCATCCATAATCCTCATTTATATGTATTAATAATTTTCAAATACCTTCAGACCCAATTTGGAAGCATTTGGAGTCATTTGGAATCAATAGTGACAATACTAGGCTAAGGGTCGAATTGGTCAAAATTGGCATTTTTTCCTAATTTGTGCAAATTATTAAAAAGGGACCCTACAAGTGGTATCAGAGCATGGTCCTTGCACCTTATGTGGTTGGCCATTTATTAATACAAGAAGTCAAAAGAATAATCCCCCACCCTCAGAAACTGAAACTGAAGGTGTTGTTGTTGAAGAGGAAGAAATAGGCAAAGAAGTGCATTTTGCTGAAACTATGGCTAAGGATGAGAAGGAGACCTCAGAGGATAAAAAATAATTTACTAAATTCATGAAACCATTCTTTGAATATATGACCAAAAATATCATGAAAGGGTTCGAATTATTGTCCAGTCAACTTGGGAGCAAAGGAGTAATAGGAGGCAACACTAGTTCTTATTATGAGGAAAATAAGGCAATGGGTGAGCATATTTTCTCAAGTATAGGACCCCAAAATAGATCTAATGAATTTCAGATCACACCAAGGCATACTACACCTAAATTTATTGAGGTGAAAGAAGAGCCTAACACCCAATTTGATATGTAGGAAGTGGTGATAGAATGGGAAAAGTTGAGTGAAGATTGTAGAAGAACTCTACCATTTGACCAATTCTTTAATGTATCAAGCAAACTCAAACTGAGGGATGGTAATAGGAATCCATTTCAGAATAAATAATTGAATTGTGCCATTTTTAAAATGCCCCTTCCCACTTTTGATGGCTCACCCCAAAGTTCTACAAATACTTTTGTACAAAAACTAAATATTTATTTTCAGTTGAATCCTATGGTGGAAAATGATGCTTTAAAAATGGCTATTTTTTATCTAGAAGGAGATGCCAATGATTGGTGGTTCCATGGTCTGAAAAATTTGGGACATGATCAGGTTACAACCTATGGAGAATTTGTTGGCAGGGTGTTAGAAATATTTGAGCAAAAAGATCCAAAATTTCCTTTCAAAGAATTGGTCCAATTGAAGCAAGTTGGAACCCCTGCTGAGTATATGATGGAATTCCCAAAATTATCAGTCAAGGTGGCTGATATATCTATCATAAGATTAGTATTGTTGTTCATTGAAGTTTTGGTTTAACCCTTAAAATGTTTTTTTAAGTTCCACAAACCCAATTCATTGAAGGATGCTATGAGTTTGACAAGAGATCTACAAAATGTGCTACCTAGGACAAAGTTTCCTCCCAAGCCCAACTTCCCTTTGAAATTCAGATCTGAAATGAAGCCATGAAAAGAAGATGAATTTGAAAACTATAGGAAAGAGGAACTAAGTAGGGAAGAACTCACAAGGAAGAAATTGTGTTATTCATGCTTCCAACCATGGGTACCAAGACATAAATGTGCTAAGGGAAAGGCCCAATTAATTGAAGTATTTTGTGATGATGAGTATGAAGGGGGCATGGAGGAAGGAGGACATATTTCATCCCAATAACAGGGATATGCTACAGTAGAATAAGGAGAGAAAAAATAATAATATCATCCATTACTTGACAAAGGAAGACTAGCAGTGCTTTCTGGAGTGCCTTGTTTCCACACTATTTGATGCCAAGGAGCTGTACAGGGACAAAGGGTTTCAGTATTGGTAGATGGAGGAGCCACACATAACTTCATTGATGCAGCCATAGTGGAGAGGAGAAATATACATGTTGAACCATTCGAGGGCTTCACAGTCACCATTATAGGTCACCATACTATGGAGTACAGAACATGGATTCCAAAGCTACAACTCACCATAGGTAATTACACATTTTTTGATAGCTTTTATATGGTTGATGTTGCTGATACTAATGTGTTCTTGGGAGTGCAATGGTTGTACTCTATGGGAGAACATATAGTGAACTATCAAATCCCTGAAATGAGATTCAAATATTCGGAGGGAAAACAAAGAGTATTGAGAGGAATGCACACCTATGTGAATAAGGTAGTGTTCTCCCACAGTATGAAACACAAGAATTAAAAGGTTTTGGGAGACATTCGTCATGGAAGGACGCCTGATAGAGGAGGAACAAGTTTGCAGCATGATAAATTGAGATTGCTTTAGGGATAGCAATCTTGGGTGGGGAGGACTATAATGTCCCCATTCAAACAAATATCAAGTAGGGAAAATTCCACCAACCTACTAGTTTCCTAGGTTGGGGTGGAGACATTAAAATTGGAATAAGGAGAGTAATAAACCCAAATGTACTTTGTTTTGGGAATAAATATATTAATAAGGGAAAAATAAATATTTATGGTGAGAAAATAAGATGGCACTTTGTCATGGAGACACATTGGTGGTGTGGGAACCCCAAAAAGCTAGATTCCCCATGCCACATGGAATTCCACTCTCACCCATTTGAATCCAAGTTGGAGTCCACTATTATTGGGATAGTTTGAATTTCATATTACTTGGAATTACTCAATGAGGTCTAGTTGTAGAGCAAGAGTGTAACATCCCCAAAATTCCGTAAAAATTTAAAAAAATTCTAAGCATTCTATTTGACATTATCTCATGTGTGGAAGTAATAAGTGTAAGCTTTGCATCCATAGTTATTGTTTAAAAACATGTGACACTTATGACGATTGAATAATCTTAATTGTCTTATTGATAATTAGTTTTTATATAAGCACCCTTATAAATGTAATGCATACTTTTATGTCATCATTTTCTACAGAAACATTCATTTCTGAAGGTCGTATGTCTAGATGATACTATAGCTGTAACTATATAAATGTCGTCACTTAATCATCAAGGTGATATAGTAGGATTACGAGCCTTAAAATGGTTACGACAAGATTATAAATCCATTTTACACCTTAGATATGATTCTGCTTCAATTCTTGGTCCTTGTAGTTGGGTAATGATACTTATAGTTTGACAACATCTTATTAATACTATTTATAGCAGGTGTTAGATACTTATGTTAAAATATTAATCCTAATAAGTTAGGATGTAATAAACCTTTGAGTTCGCAAGTGCAGTGGTATGAACTTATGGCTTACTTAACTTACGCTAATGCATAAATACTATTAATTGCACAGGTTACAGGTTGACTTCATGACAAGGGTTTATAAAGTAACCCATCAATAATATTTTTATTGCAAGGAGAATACCATAACTGTTATGATTAAAGATTGATATGGATTATCTTTGATAATGGATAGTTTACAAGGTTTTAACTATATTATTTAAGGTGGCTTTGAATACTTAAACTAAGCCATAGAGGAAATCAACGATGATAAGTGTAATATTGATTTCCAAATAATCATGAAGCTTATGGTCCTAGACATTTCTACTTGGCAATGATTTTAAGCTTGGATGAACTATATGGGAGTGGGTCCTTGGTCTACCACCCACGTTATATAAAAATCTATTCATGTTACAAGTTGAAAACTATACAAAGTGGGTCTCGTTGATAGTGGTAGCTCGGTGTTTAAGATTTTCACATATTCAAGCAATTAATGTGTCTTGGGTCTAACAAAACCCTATAGATACTCTCAAGGGTTTGGTCTCTTCACATATGTTATGCTCATTGTGGATGGAGAAAGGAGCATCCTTCTTGTTGCTAGGGTTACACCCTTCTACGCATTTCAAACAGTTTGTTACAACCATAGTGTTGGTTCTTTAATGTGGTGTTGTCATGTGAATGCAAAAATTGTTCAAGCTTACCTCTCGGCCAAGGTTCCATTCCTGTAATGGTAAGTTTAATAGTTAGCCTTCATTGTTTACAGTTGCAACTTCCAGTTTTTATATTTAAAAGCATTTTAACCTCGATGCATTTTCATGGAAGGGACTACATTCAATGCCTCCGGTGTTTGGTCCTGTGCGAGGGTGTGGAACTTGCCTTCAGTGGTGTGGAAGCCATGCTAAGCATCAGTTTCAATACCCAGATGTCACCTCTGTCTGTGAAGGATGGTCGTTTTTTGTTTTAAGTTACTCCTCTGTAATGTTATTTGTTTAAAATACAAGAGCCATGGGCAGAGTTAGGGTTTGTAAGAAATGATTTAGGCTTAAAGCTGTGTTTGGACCTTCATCCATTTTTTTTGTTGGACTTTTATGGGAATAGGGTCTCTAGATAGAGATCCCTCGAGTAGTGTTACTGCATTTGTAAAGTTTTAAATGGAGAAAATAAATGATCTGACACTCAGTTTTTGTTTCTCGTACTTGACTTAAAATACTGTGTGAGCAATGTATCAAAATTCACTTTTCATCGGTTTTAGTAAGGATTATTTAGTATGATTTTGTTGTTTTAGTTGAAGACTATCATTTTTATGATACAGGGTTAATCCCTGGGACTGTCGTATTTCTAGGTTTTGTAGAAAAATAAATATTAATAAATTTTTATGTTGGGATAGAGATTTGAAACCTCATCCTTTGTTTACCACTCTGTGTAAATGCAGGCTAAAATAAATAAAAAGGATTAAGGGTTTCAATCCCATCTTCGTAATTTTTTTCTTGTCAGGTTTCCTCCATCCTTGTTACTATTTCAACTGCAATTATAATTTATGTACGGATTAAACCCTGACCTGGATCTGTCCTTAGTTGAGATTTGAACTCATGTTGATATGGTTGCTTAACCTAAGTATAAAGAGGGATATTGCGATGCAAGGGCTATCATCGATCGATCCTTGGATGTAAACTATAATGATATTATTACTGTATAACGTAACTCACTGTAATTGTATTTGATGTATGCTGGTTTAAAAACATTTAAAAGAATCTCGGGTGAGCTCGTAAGTATCGAACCCGAACCCTGTTGTAATTAAATTAAGATTATGAGATAAATTTCGGCCAATCTAGGCATGCTTCTCATCAAAGCATGAACCCATGGCCTTCCATTTATATTATTTAGGTGTTTGTAAGAGTCCCATGATGAAGTTGGGAAGTAAAACTTTAGGGTTTATCGCATAGTATAATTCTTGTAATAGTATATAATAGTCCTGAATGTACATTGAATGGGTTTAATGAACTATAGTTTTCTTTGTATAGTGGTATGATAACTATTAACTATAATGTGTCTTGGTTTTTAATCCTTGCTAAAATCGACGTACTTTTTGTATTTGCCTAACATTACAGGTGATTATAATATTGGTTTGTATGGTCAGATTCTTGATACTTAAACGATTATGATGTTATTATATTACTTGCATAAAATTCTGTGTAGTGAATAATGAATTATCCGTATTACTGTAATGATTCAATGGGATTTTGTTTGAAAAGAAGACTATAACTTTTGTGTAAGTTATGAAATGCTAAATAGTATTTGTTCTGCAATATAGTTGATTTATGAAAGTATTTTAAAATGATACTGCTACAGTTTAGGGTTTGCATCAATGTTTCGTATCATGCTTGACAATGTGTCTAGTAAAAGATATTTAGATAGTAAGCTATTTCAAGTTATATATAAATATTCCTGAGTAATTAATATTCAATTTAGATATATGATATGTAAATGCATAAATTTGTTCTTATTCTAAGATATATATATATATATATATATATATATATATATATATATATACTTTGCATTGCTATTGATAACTCTATGATATGAAGCTTTCAGATTCCTTTTAAAACATGTATTGAACTTCTAAAATATCCCTCATTCGATATAGAACAAGAGTAAATATGATAAAGAAATCAAATCTGAAAACAACATTCAATCTACAATTATATCTATTCTAAGTTAATTAAATCCTTCCTGTACTAGAGTACATCACCTTAGGGTGAAAGGAAAAATACAGGAAGCCATTTATGAAGGACCCCTCCTTTAGGGTCCCCTTGAACTGAACCTGAAACTTTAAAAACTTCATACAAACAAATTAGTCATTATAGTTATTGGAAAAATAAAATAAAAGAGTGAATAACTTAACAAAAATAAGCAAACCTTAACCTGTCAACCCGATCCAGCTGGTCCATTATTGTCTGCGTCTTCCGTAGGATCCCTCCAGCAAAGCTCGTATAACCATAGGCGAAGCAACCGTTAGCTTCGCCACCCAACCATAGGCTCATGCTTTCAGTCGCATGGCCTCCCCCGAGCTTTGGGTCGTAGAGCTCACACAAGTATTTCAGAAATTCAGCTTGGGCTTCCCTTCCCACCAGGATTTCTAAGCCAAACCCTTAGATAGCAGCAAGTCTTTGAGGCATTCGAAAATTACGACAATCGTCCAAATTATGGGCCCCCCTTACCCATTCCTTAACCCTTCCTTATAAAGGGAAATCTCCTGCGACACATGTCGCTTCATGCATAATTAAATATTTTTAATTATTTATTTAATTAAAACACTCACCCATCCAAGTGTCAATTTATCTGGGAAGTGCACCTACATCCCTAAGTTTGCTCTAGTTTGTCCCCCAGATATTTTAATCAACTCCTAGCTTTTAGTTGACCAGGTGTCTAATCTATTTTGCTCCTAAATAATAATTTCTATTATTTTAAATGCTTAACAAAATAACTATTCATGTGCAAATGTCTAAGCTATTGTTATGCATTTGCTAAGTAATAATCTAGAGTTATTCTCCTAAGTTTTTATGCAGTTTAATTTAACAATCAAACTCACTAGGATCACGGTGCCGCGTCGTTGGGCTCCTGGTTCCTTAATTTTTTTAATCCCCTGACATGACACCACTCCGTCGGGTCCAATCATCCATGGTTTCCATTCCTTGGCATGGTACCACCTCGTTGGGTCCTTGCGTCCATTCTTTCCGTTCTCGACAGGGTACCGCATCGTTGGGCCCTTCTGCCACCATCTTTCCGTTTTGACTTGCGGGAACTCTTGTAGGGATTTTAGGAATCGTTACCATCCATCCTCCGTCTACATGCTATCTAGGGACTAATGGCGCTGAGGAGTGAGTCCGTTCTCACTGCGCGCCCCTCAACTCGTACGTGACCAGCTCCGTCGTGGCCCACCTCGTACGCCCTCACGCATTCCTCTTGAGCAAGCGGATCAATGCTTATCTGCTCATGCATGGTATTCTTGTCAGAAGTCGACATCGTCGTCGCTTCCCCTGTGTGTGATTTACCCGTACTCTACGACCCTCCATGTTACTTTGTGTGTCCGTTGGTGAACCGTCTCACTTGTTTCTACACACACTTCTCACAACAAATTATCAATAGCACTGTTCTCAACAATCATCATCTGGTTTCTAACTCTAGCATTGTTAAACATTTATGATTTATTCAAACTGCTCATTCATCTTATCAAATATACATTTCGTCGCCAAATACATAATCACCATACAGCTAGTCATTAAGCATTATTCATGTGTACAATTTTCATATCAAAGTTAATCGTTAAACAACATGAAATCGTCCATTCACAATAACTACCCAAATGCACATATATCAATCAATCGTAATCATAAATATGCTCAAAATAAAATCATAGGGTTATTTTATTAATGTTTCAAACAGTCGGGTGACTCAGTAGGTGCCCTCAATGTCTACAGTAGTCTAGGGGCACTACATACACCCCTACTTATTTAGAACTTCGTCCCGAAGTTCAGAATAAAAATGGAAAGTTATGACGCATCTCAGTTGCATCCTCCCAAATCGTAGAGCTAGGACTGTAACTGTCCTACTGCACTTTGACTTGATCAAACAGGGCTAATCATTAAGCAAGATGTAATCAATCAATTATCCCACTCCACATGTATAATTTAATTCCTTAATTCATTTATCAATTATTGTCGTCATTCCCATCTTCAAGTTTTCCTCAATCGGTTAAGACATAACAAGGCTCAAGAGACCATTATATCGAAGTTTGTCAGTTGGGTCACTCGACAGGTGCCCTTAAGGTCCACAGTCATTCTAGGGGCATTACATTCTATCTCAATCAGTTGAGCATATCCAACATTCAGTCATTCTATCTCAATCAGTCGAGCATTCATCAAGTAAAGTAATAGTTTCTATAACCATCCTTCAAGCATTTTCAAAGTAAATTCAAATGGTTCGTGTTTTACTTAGCCGGTTCATTTCGAAACTAGTACCTCATTATTCTAAACAGTTAAGGTACCGAGGTGGGCATTACATACACCCCCTCTAATTAAAACTTCGTCCCGAAGTTAAGTCTCATGTGCTTCCACGGTGAGTTTTCACTTCCTTTTCACCTCCATTTCTTTCGTAGTGTTGCAATCCCCACAGCAGTTCTCCCTTGACATCGCTAATTGTAACCGGGATTGAAATCGTCTAAGACAAATTCCTTTCATTTAACAAAACTATTAAGTACATCATTTACGAAAATCCTTAAAGCACTGACACATTTCAACATAAGGGATAAAATATTCAATCCCAATTTCTCCATTTTCTATAGCTACGTATAGCTATCATGTATTTTAAACAGTATCTGAATTTCAAAATAAGAGTTAACCCTTCCAATTTCTATTCTGCAATACATCCATTCATAAACTAATCTTACATACAACCTCTCTCTTCTCATAATCCAAGGTACAATTAAATACTGAAGGGCCATTTTAAAAGTATAATCTCAATTTTATGAACAAAGTTACATAAGGCTTTCTTCTCTTCCTTACTCAAGATCCTATAATTCAACGTAAGTATAACTTCTCTCTTTTCACCATCCAAAGCATGATTACAATTGGTAGTGCATACCCATGAAGTCATTGTATTGATTTACAAAATAAGCATTTACAACCAATTGATAAAATTCTTGATGCAAAACCCTTCATCAAAAGTAAACAAACCCTGAATGCAATTCAATCTTACATACTAGCCAATTTAGAGGAGAATAATTCTAACCTGTTCGAGAAGCTGGGAGTATCCTTACCGAAGAAGAAGAAGTAAAACCGCAGCTCTCAATTTTTCCACGTCAATCTCCATACATCATTTTACTAAAATCGTCTTTTTTTTTTTTTTTGGTCCTCTTCGGTGGAATTTCCTATTTTCATCTAATGTGTCTATAAAGTCTCATCGAGTCTTATCATCAGAACTAGTTGTCTCTTTATTAAGTTGCACATGCTCAAGTGGTTAGCATCATTGTGCTCAAATTTTGGTGTTATTAACATTGATATCATTTTTTATTTTATTTTTCCAAATTTTTAAGCCTGTTCTTCTCCCTCAACAATCTCTTTAAAGTCTCATCAATATGGTCGAGCTCATCCCTTGGATGCCAGGTCACTGGTGGCATACCGTGTCAATACGCCTGCTGGAGTTCTCGACAAGTGGTAACAGGATTTCAACCTGCTCCCACTCTCGAGTATTGGTGTATGACAGCCCACCGACATCAATTCCACATACCTCGGTGGCCATTACTAACTCATTGAGAATCGTTAATTTAAAGCAGAGCTCGGCGTGAGGTAACGGTTGAGCAAGAGACTTGGTCCAAGGAATCGTCAACTAACAAGATATTGAAGGAACAAGATATACGAGACTTGGTCCAAGGAATCGTCAACTAACAGTCAGAGATTGAATAAGCTTAGATCTAGGTCGGCGTTTCCTTTTCATATCAACATATGTTTCAATATGTACAACTATAAAATATGATATCTAATTCCTTTTAATATTCATAAGTAATACATTTATCTCACATGCTAAAACTATAAAGTTAAGTAAATGACTTGATATCCATAGATATATTTAGACTCGAGTGTGCAAAATGAGTGAGACAAATCTATTCTTAATCACAAATGAACGCAAACTTTTATAATGTATGAAATTCATATATTCAATGCATATGCATAAGATGATCTCAACATAAATAAACATATATAGTTCATGAATTTAATGTTATGCGTAAGCATATCTTGACATAGGTAATTAATATAAAGGATATGAATCCATCCTTCAACGGATAAAGCTAAGGTAACTCACATTGTAAAATAACCTCATACACATGAATTATTTATCATGAACCTTTTCCAAAATATATATATGTCATGAATTTTTAACTACATCATTTATACATATATTCAAATATATATCATGAGACATCCATATATATAACTTTCAAGCACAAAACCCAATCTCAATTTTTTTTTTTTTTTATGAAAAGAACTTTCCTATTATAGCATCAAATATATATCAAAAGAGTTGCATACTACAAATCCAAATTATTTATAATGAATCTTTATGTTCCAGCCACCTAAAACAAATTTAAATAAGCAAAGGCAGTACCTTCATGTTGTGACATAAAGTGTATCTATATATTATCCAAATATATAAGGGCTTTTTTTTTTTTTTTTTTTTTTTTTTTTTTTACACAGGTGTTTACTAGGTAATTATATCCACTTTTAAATTAAGTCTTAGATGCTATTAATTTCAAATGTATATACTAAATTCAATGATCGAAAGTTCCTAGTGGGTTGCACTATCACCTAGTCCCTTATAGTTATGACTATAATCTTGTCTATATAGCTGCATACAATTCAAACATTTGACTACTTCAAATATGATTTCATCAACATATAATTTGCTACCAAACATAATTACTATAATTTATTATAAATCCTAAAATAAACCACTATTAATCTAATAATCATGTGACCCAATATTTTGCATTATCACATAGTTATAAAAGCTAGGACGGTACCAATTAAATAATCTAACATTCCTACACATTCTTTGAGGCTTTAAATCCCTTTTTCTTTTTAAGTATAATCTAAGAAATTTATAATTCGAACACATGTAGGAGAGGGTCTTGCTAGTACTTGAATTACCTACATGTTCATTTCTACCTCCCACCTAATCTACAAGAATAGTGATATGCAAACATCCTTCTATTTCACTATACTTCATATATAACTATGATAAAACTCACTATATATATTACCCCCTTCTATAATATTAAGTACAACTTACTCTTGGATATACATATATCCTAAAATTCCAACATACTAGACACATACTATTCCTCTATAATTGAAGTGCCACATATGTATATAATTCCTTAGATTTAATGTACATCTCTTTTCTAAAACAAAAGGCACATATAGTTATATCATAAAATCCTTACAATTTGGCTCTAGACATAATTAGCATTTTACACAATAAATTAAATGCCATCTACATCTACAAATCTTTTGCTTTTAATTTGCATCATTCTTTCCAAAGAAACTATTATAAAATTTAAACATCATAAATATATAATTCCCTATACTTTACTTTACATCATTCTTTCCAAGAAGCATATAGAATACTATGCAATCTTACTCAACTTGAAAGGAGATGGACAAATATGCAATAATTCAATATTAGAAATATATAAATCCTTATGAACACGTTGCAAACATAATGAATAGCCTATAATGCTTTAAGTTTCCCAACTATTTTAACTCCTAACATTAGGTTCCAAATGTGCATTTATAGGGAACTTTCCTACACTTAGATTACATCATGTAATCCTTTAATTTCACTAGTGTTTTACATCTCGCACTCATCCTCAAAGTGCATTCGTAAGAAACTTTTCCATATAATTCTTTAATCCATAATTAGTTGACATCTATCATTTATTCTAAGGTACATTCGTAAAGTGCTTTTCTTCAATATAATTATAACCTAGAATTTTCAAATTCACAAATAATTAACCTTCAAATTCTCGTGAAGTGCATTCGTAAGTTACGATTGTGCAAAAAAAAAATTGTAACCTATAACTCTAGTTACATTCACAAATAATTAACATCCAACGATTCTTCCGAATTGCATTTGTGAGTTATTCTTCTGCAATTAACTTATAACCTATAACTAAATCTTGATTTGGGTTAATTGAGATACTGTCTCAACATTGTTCTAATTAAACATCGAACAGCGATTAACTTCAGTTCGAGTCACACCGCATTTACACCGAATCGAATTTCTGAATTTAATTAAATGCAAACTGAACTCATGTAAGATTCGTCCTTCAGTTTCGATTTCTACTCTTTCAACATCCAGATTCCCTATAGCTAAAACAAATACCACTGTATCATTCGAAAGATTTCCTCCAAATCTTTTCTTACAAAAATACATGCAATTCTAAAAGGAGTTGATCCTTTAATAATAGAGATTCACCTTTTCCATTCTACTAATTCACTATATGTGAGTATTTTCATATAGCTAAAAACATTTACGGCTTTAAAATCATTTTAACCGAATTGAACATTGTTACGGCATTGATCCCATTGTTATAATCAATTAATAATCATAGTTCTAATAGACACATGTATTTTAATTAAATACTATATAATTCTTTCCCCCCCAAAAAAAATAAAATTGAAAACCTAAAATATCCACAAGGGTAAACCGCAACCTAAACTACAACAACGTGTTCTTTCATTTCACGGCATCAACAAGACGTGGGTAAACTCGATAATGATACTCCATCGTGATTACAGGGTGAAGACATGGATCACACCGTCATCAACCGTAAGTTTCATTCAATACAATGAGGCATTAACTAAAGTGGTTGTTGTGCTAGTATGGGTAGCTGATTTCGCATACAAGGTAAGATTTACGGATAGTCCAGAATGAGATTCGAGTTACACAGCAAGAATTTAGTTGGAATTAGACAGGATTCTACAATGTACAGGGAGATGCGGTTATGATCATGAATCAATAAATTTTATACGCATAAAGGTTGAATACAACTTTAGAATGAAAGCCTGATCTAAGACTTAATTTGACAGCACAGGAGTGCGGTTCGTCATAATCAATCATTAATGTGAATGTAGTGCAGAAGTGCGGTTTGATTCTGGAGATTGACGGAGATTATTTTATTCGGAGTTTGACTTAAGGTTACATAGCCGAGAGGATCAAGGGATACGCTAGAGATAGATCGGTACCTACGGCGATCCCGAGGCTCACTATCGAACAGGTACATACATGAGCAGTTGTACGCTAAAGGAGATACTACCAACGCATTCATTTCCAGATGATAAAAACGTGATTCCTGTAGAGAGCTGAATACAAATTCGAATTCGATATGAAAAAGAATACTCACACGACAGAGATGGACAAACTCGGATTCAATTTGAAATGATTTCTACACAAGCATAGATGGGTGCAGACTCAGATCTGATCTGGAAATAAATGTTTACACAGACAGAGATTTAAAACTTTTTTTTTTTAAATTCCAGATCTAAAACCTCTGCGTTTTCACCAGGTTTCGAGAGTACAAAAACTAGATAGAGTTTAAAATTTCATAGAAACTGGGCCTACATCTCTGCGTTTCCATATGAAATCGGCATATATAAATCCTCTGCGTTTTCACCAGCAAAAACTAGATAGAGTTTAAAATTTCATAGAAACTGGGCCTACATCTCTGCGTTTCCATATGAAATCGGCATATATAAATGTTGAGAACAGAGTTTAAATTTTTTTTTTTTTAAAATTCCAGATCTAAAACCTCTGCGTTTTCACCAGGTTTCGAGAGTACAAAAACTAGATAGAGTTTAAAATTTCATAGAAACTGGGCCTACATCTCTGCGTTTCCAAATGAAATCGGCATATATAAATGTTGAGAACAGAGTTTAAAACTTTTTCAAAAATCTCAAATACTGAAACAAAATAATCTATAAAAGAGTTTTGAACCTGATTCGAAAGTCGAATTCAAAGTGGAGTAGATCATTGTAGTAGCAATCGATTTGATTGTCCGATCAACACAGATTTGACAAAGATACCGAAAACCCCTGTAGAATATGAGTCCGGTGCCCTCAAGGCTCGACCGGCTCTGATACCAAATGAAGGACCCCTCCTTTAGGGTCCCCTTGAACTGAACCTGAAACTTTAAAAACTTCATACAAACAAATTAGTCATTATAGTTATTGGAAAAATAAAATAAAAGAGTGAATAACTTAACAAAAATAAGCAAACCTTAACCTGTCAACCCGATCCAGCTGGTCCATTATTGTCTGCGTCTTCCGTAGGATCCCTCCAGCAAAGCTCGTATAACCATAGGCGAAGCAACCGTTAGCTTCGCCACCCAACCATAGGCTCATGCTTTCAGTCGCATGGCCTCCCCCGAGCTTTGGGTCGTAGAGCTCACACAAGTATTTCAGAAATTCAGCTTGGGCTTCCCTTCCCACCAGGATTTCTAAGCCAAACCCTTAGATAGCAGCAAGTCTTTGAGGCATTCGAAAATTACGACAATCGTCCAAATTATGGGCCCCCCTTACCCATTCCTTAACCCTTCCTTATAAAGGGAAATCTCCTGCGACACATGTCGCTTCATGCATAATTAAATATTTTTAATTATTTATTTAATTAAAACACTCACCCATCCAAGTGTCAATTTATCTGGGAAGTGCACCTACATCCCTAAGTTTGCTCTAGTTTGTCCCCCAGATATTTTAATCAACTCCTAGCTTTTAGTTGACCAGGTGTCTAATCTATTTTGCTCCTAAATAATAATTTCTATTATTTTAAATGCTTAACAAAATAACTATTCATGTGCAAATGTCTAAGCTATTGTTATGCATTTGCTAAGTAATAATCTAGAGTTATTCTCCTAAGTTTTTATGCAGTTTAATTTAACAATCAAACTCACTAGGATCACGGTGCCGCGTCGTTGGGCTCCTGTTTCCTTAATTTTTTTAATCCCCTGACATGACACCACTCCGTCGGGTCCAATCATCCATGGTTTCCATTCCTTGGCATGGTACCACCTCGTTGGGTCCTTGCGTCCATTCTTTCCGTTCTCGACAGGGTACCGCATCGTTGGGCCCTTCTGCCACCATCTTTCCGTTTTGACTTGCGGGAACTCTTGTAGGGATTTTAGGAATCGTTACCATCCATCCTCCGTCTACATGCTATCTAGGGACTAATGGCGCTGAGGAGTGAGTCCGTTCTCACTGCGCGCCCCTCAACTCGTACGTGACCAGCTCCGTCGTGGCCCACCTCGTACGCCCTCACGCATTCCTCTTGAGCAAGCGGATCAATGCTTATCTGCTCATGCATGGTATTCTTGTCAGAAGTCGACATCGTCGTCGCTTCCCCTATGTGTGATTTACCCGTACTCTACGACCCTCCATGTTACTTTGTGTGTCCGTTGGTGAACCGTCTCACTTGTTTCTACACACACTTCTCACAACAAATTATCAATAGCACTGTTCTCAACAATCATCATCTGGTTTCTAACTCTAGCATTGTTAAACATTTATGATTTATTCAAACTGCTCATTCATCTTATCAAATATACATTTCGTCGCCAAATACATAATCACCATACAGCTAGTCATTAAGCATTATTCATGTGTACAATTTTCATATCAAAGTTAATCGTTAAACAACATGAAATCGTCCATTCACAATAACTACCCAAATGCACATATATCAATCAATCGTAATCATAAATATGCTCAAAATAAAATCATAGGGTTATTTTATTAATGTTTCAAACAGTCGGGTGACTCAGTAGGTGCCCTCAATGTCTACAGTAGTCTAGGGGCACTACAATTTATTTTCACTCCTTTATCAATATCAATATGAACATTCATTCTCGTACTCAGAAATAGTTTAGCAAAGCAGAAAAACTATCATTTTCTAACATGTCTGATATAGATGAGCTACACATAGAAAACTTATAACACTTTCAAATAGTTTCATAAATAGATAAACAATTTACATAAATTAAATGAAATGAACAAGTAGAACCTGATAATTTGGATAGGGTGGACAAACACCCAAAGAGGCCTGTTCCTCCCAACCTTCTTCAGAAGAAGCAACCAAATCACTTGCTCCCTTGGACCCCTGAGGGCCTATTTACTTAACCACTAGGAAGAAGACTCTGTGTAGAAGAAAGGCACTTAGGTTGTACTCCAGCAATCAATGGGGACTTGCATACACCTCAAAAAAATCTGCACTCACCAGAACTAAGACAGTCTTACACTATAACTCATAACATAGCTTCCCCTCATCGAATCTCTTGTGTGCATACTACAGAACCGCAAGGTAAATTTTATCGTAAAAAAAAGTGTGAGCCTCTTGTCAAATTCGATGGATTATAAAAGATGCCTAGGTCTTTTGGTGGTAAGTTTTCAATAAATGAGCCATAAGCTCCTGTTCCACATTCCAGGGAACTTGACCACAATTCAAGGTAGTTGTCCCATAACACCAGCTAGTTACTGAGTTCATGATGCTGCCACTTGTCCATTTCCTTCTACCCCAGATTCCATTCCTCCTAGTGGGTCAGTAAACACTCTTTCAACAGTCTCTTTGGGTGAGTGTCTCCTATTTTAATTTATTAAATAATAATATTATTCATTTACAGTCATCCTTGACACTTGGTCAAATATAAAACTTTACAATAAAATTTAAAGCAATGTTTTTCCACAAATATGAAATGTCTCGGGTATTGGGTATGTTACAAATACCCCCACTTAAGCTCAACATCGCCCTCCATGTTGCTTATTCTTCATCAGAGCCTCCCTGGAATAGAATTGGATATGCTGCCCACATATTACTTTCCAATTCCCAGGTAGCTTCATCCGGGCTAAGGTGCTTCCATTGCATTTTTATCTACTCTATGGTACGATTCTGGAGCATAATTTCCCTCCTGTCGAGGATTCAGTTAGGTTCCATCTGAAAAAATCCTTTGGGCTCCACCTATATGTCATTCCAATTCAACACATGAGTAGCATCATGCACATACTTTTTCAAAACATAAATATGGAAAACATTATGTATTCTCAAATTAGATGGTAAAGCCAAATGGTATGCAACTGGTCCAATTCTTGATAGAATTTCTAATGGTGCACAATACCTAGGTGCTATTTTATCACAACTCCCAAGCTTAAAATAACTTTTCTTGGGTTTTACCTTAACAAAAACATGATCTCCTACCTGAAATTCCTTTTCAGTTCATTTCAAGTCTGCATAACGTTTTTGTCTATCTTGTGCAATTTTTAAATTTCCTTGTACATGTTTCACGGTTAGCTCCATGTCTTTTAACAAATATGGTCCTAATATCAATCTGTCAACACACTAGTACAAAATGAGAGATAAGTGACTAGGTGACCAAAAAGTTTGGTCACCACAGGTTTTTGAAGGGTTAAATGACCAAAATTGAGAAATTTTAAGTGAGCTAGATAAAAATGCCCAAGATAAATGACCAATTTGGTCACGGGATAAGAATGACACTAAAAATGACCAAGATAAATGACCAATTTGGTCACGAGATAAGAATGACACTAAAAATGACCAATTTGGTCACGCGATAAGAACTAAACTAAAAATGACCACATAAAAACTGGTCATTTATTTGGTCATTTTTAGTTGTGTCACTCCGACAATGGAAAATTACAATTTACTAAATTCTAACACCGCAGATGGATTGAGAGACCCCCGAAAATTACAATTTACTAAATTCTAACACCGCAGATGGATTGAGAGACCCCCCTAGGGGGGTCTCTCAATCCATCTGCGGTGTTAGAATTTAGTAAATTCTAGACCTCATCATGTGTCTCAACTCAACATTAATGCATCAAGTTGATCTACACCGCTTACATTAACAACCTTTATACATAGATTTGCACCACTTACATATTTAATAACTACATTTAAAATAAAATTAAATGCAAAAATAATTAATGAAAGTGTCCATTATGATCACCTTTCTACATGGAATAATATCGCCAGGGAAAGACGGTGATCCATTGTTGTAGGTTATATCATAGTAAATAAAGAAACAAAGAATATTGTTTTTTGACACCTACTCGAGGAGAGGGGAGCGAGCCTCATGTCTAGCTGCCAAGAAAAACAAAAAGAATCCATGGCTGTAAAATTGATAAAGCTGGAGCTTCTATATGGATCCATGGGCAAGAGGATCCTAGTCCAGATGATTTTCTTTACAATTGCCTTGGCCTCAATGCTAGTTCTTTACGTCATCTAAGATCCCTCATGTCCATGTGACCTCTCGGACGATATAGACGAATGCGTGCGTAATTTCAAGAGGAACACAAAATTGTCATTCCAAACAATCTCATTGCTTTCCTTTTCCAACAATCAGAACCAACTAAAGGTATCCAAGGTTGATTCCCTCTATAAACCCAGACCCGCTAGAGGTATAGGGGTCAAAAAAAAATACTTACGGAAAACCACTTCATTAATATGCTACAAGTTTCCACTTTGGAAGCTTCAGGTAATGGCAACAACGAGAAAAAAATAGGGTTTTCAAGGGCTTCCAGGCCATAAAGTTCCATGTTAACAAGTTCAGAAACTTTAATCTGATGGCAGAATTGGACCTTCCGGCATGTGTATTAATGTTCATATCTCAGTCTACATCCTCTGAAATAGCATCTGAAAATATATGCGGCAAAAGGATGTAAAGTATGAAGAATAATTCTAGTTGTAGTGTCTGCAAGCCTTCTTCATGCTGGGACCCTGGTATGGAAGGAAGTGAAGTGCCGAGAGGCATATCTCTCCCTTCAACAAGATTCCAGGTCTAAACTTTTTCCGACCCAACTAAAAAAAAGACATAATAATTGTTGCATTTATCTTCTTTTAATTTGTGAGGCTAGGGTTGTAGCTTACAAGTGAAGCTTTAAAATAATATTCTAGCTTTAAAGGGGAAAAGAAAGTGATTCTACTATTTTCTGGTTTATTAAGCTTAAAAATCAAAGTGAGGGTTCCTCTTCTTTGTCGAAATGTAACGAAGCATGTATTTGGAATTATGTTATAAGCAAAACAATAATTTGAGTTCGGAGGTTCAAATGCCTGTGATAGATCATTTTGATGGTTTGCCCGATTCATTAAATTAGATGACATCAAAAAATTAGGTGACATCAAGGACCTAGGTCGTTTCTCGTCCCTCTCGAAATGTTTCAACAGCTTGGTCCCACAGCTGGAGGATGTCATGGTGAAGGTGAACTGCGTGATCTATGGTGAGAAGAGCAGGAGTTTGAGCGGTAGGAGTAGGGGTTTTATAGGTTTTTATGTTAAGCTTGTGATTTTTAGTATAGTTAAGCCGTTACAGGCATTGCAACAGATCCTTGGGATGAGAAGGTAGTTCTAGTGAAGGTTTCACATCATTCCCCCGGTAAGGTGTTGAAAAAATTCAAGAAGATTCAAAATCTTTGTATCGAGCTTCCTGGAGGAGAGCTCGGCATCGAGGACCGCATGTTGTTGATGTGGAGACCCGAATTTGGAAATACACTTGAGAGTTGTGTGATCTTGGGATCTAAGTCGTATTTCTATGAGAATAATTCAAGGAAAACCCTTGTTCTTCTATTCAGAGAACATAGGAATTTTGCAAGGGTTTGGATGATAATGCTAGCATCCCAGAATCACTCTGCAATACTAGCAGGTTGAATCTGAGAGTTTTTTGGACCATAAGCTCATTAATCATGGCTTTTGCGAGGCATTATTTGTTGCAACATATTATTTCTGATCATCCAACACTTTAGAACCTTACTCTCACTGATGCAGACGGACAGAGAATGCTTTCTATGGGGAATGAATAGTTGTGTGAGTTCAGGGACAAACCATTGGCACCCTCGGTTTCTGCGAATCGGACATAGGTTCCAGCCTTAAATATGAAACTATGGTATGCTCCATATCTTGAGCTTCCAGAAAGGGGATTGGATGGAGGGAGCAACGCTTGTTTCCATTAGGCCTAGTGATCGACCGATTAAGAAGGATACCAAAGCTTTTCTAGCAGGGGCATTTGATGAGTCATTTGGCGTGGTTGTGAAGGAGATGGTAAAGAAGAGGACATACCTTTGGAAATAAATTATTATAGCTGATGCAGAACATAAGGCCTGTCGGCCTGCAATCATGTAAGTGTTTTTTCTGAGCACAAATATCTTTGGACAAATTGGTATGCAAGTTAGGCATGTTAATGAAATTCCTTTTCATATTACAACTTCTGGCAATTAGGCATTTTGAAGCTTCTCATAGTGAGTATGACCAAGGTTCAAATTTCTTTCATGCATAGATAATATCTCATATGAGGCAAATTTTGGGGATAAATGAAGGAGATTCAGAACGTGCTCTCCATTCGGAGAATGCATTACTTTATAAAAATTTAGAAAAAAAATAAGAAGGAAAACAGGAAAACCGAGTGTTAAAGGGACTTTAGTGTTATTGTACAAAAATAGATCATACGACGTGGAATTGTAAAATTCAAGCCAATGATCTTATAAAAGGGAAGATTAAAGACAATGAAAAACAAAATATAGCTTTTGACAACAAATTTTTTTATAATTGAAGAATCATTTGAGCTTGAATATGAAGTTCAGAAATGTGACAAAAAATCAGAGGCCATACCAGAATAAGGTAACAACCATATAATGACAAAAGAATCATCTCTGAACAAAAATCTAGAGACTTGCTACAATTGTACCCTAGTTTCTGGTCTCTTAGGGAAGGAAGATATGCTTTGGTTTTTGACTTCAAAGTAGAGGAATAGCTGCACCTAGTCACCTCCACCAGTTTTCAAAATGCAAAGAGTAGAATGACATCCTTTCAGTCATTGTTTATTTTCATATTTAGCCTTTAAACCCTAGTCACCGGCTTTAGTGAGAGAAAATAAACCTGGGATTATAAAATAATAAGGGTGTTATATATATAAAATTAAAATCGCAATTTGAGTATGTTAGATCTAAGCATAAGCCAAAGAAATAACCCTTTGAAGTGAAGATAAGAAATATCCAAAGCAAAGAGCAAAATCCATACTGGAAAAGTACATAATCTCTTTCCTAGTAAGAGATAAAGAGGAAGAGAAATCTGTGGATTCTGTCAAGACTCAATTTAAATATCTTTTTTTATTGTACTGTACAAAACATCTCTATTGGATATGTATTCCAATCAAATCTGGTAGCTAGCTGGCCAACTGTGGATCCTATGAAAATAATTTATAAATTGGCATTGATAGGTATGCCATTGTGTGCGAACCTGTGAATCACTACCTCAAGGTACATATCATATGCAAGTTTAGATGGGCTTATGTTAGTGTCAATATCCAATGTCTCCAATGCACTATGACATGCAAACACATACATGCAGAATTAATGGACTGTCCTAACCTCCACCCCCACCTAGACAGTAAAAAACATCTCTGTTCTCTCTATGTAACATTTAATAATGGCTACCAATAACATTCCCCCAAAAGACTTCCAATGAAAGTTCTATCATTTATTATCAAAATAAAAATTACATGACTTTGGTAGAAAATGAGAATAATAAGGCCTATTTTGTGTTAATTCCAATCCACTATGTCATGCATATTCAACAAGGCTACTTCCCATCTATGCCCAAAGAAGCAATAGTAAGGCCTTGCCTTACTTGAGTTAACTTAAGGTAATGTTCCTAAGGCAGATATAAGGCCTTGGTCCTGAGCTCTGATCAAGCAGGTTCTAGTTATAATATAACAATCCAATTTCATTTGTCTTTTTTGTCCTTGAACTACATTTTATTTCTAGCCAAAAGCTTTTCATATGTAATACAAATGACAGAAGTAATAAAAGGACAACACATATTGGACAATGTTTCTTGACACACTCAAAAAGCATGATTGAGCACATACAAGTCACAAGCAAGAGAGAACTACTAGTCATAAGCAAGAGAAACATGGAAGGACCTCGCACCAGGCAATAGGGATAGTCTTGCTAAGAACGTCCTCCATATAAGCATATCTAAGCTGCCCCAAAATATTCCAATACCATGTTGTGTGAATAGACCTCATTAACTATCCTCCATGGATACATATTTTGGTTGCCCATGATAATCTCATGATTGTTTCTCAAATTAATGATTATGATAACTGTTCAAAAGTGGTCAAGTATAGACAACGAAATAAGAAAAAACAAACTTCTCAAGCAATGTCCAATACTGTGATCTCAAATCTTATCATCCTTATTCCTTTGAAATTGTATTTATTAGTCCTTCTGATTGCAATTCTATGGACCATGACTTGTTACAATGCTCTAGTTGATTAATTCTAACTTGCTATAACCTGGTGTTCTTCTCCTTTCAGTAGGAATATATGCCTGGAGTATTACAAGAAATTGAAACACAAACCTCCTCTAGGTCTACCACAAGAATCATTATGAGCCTACCATATTTACATTGACAAGAAGCTAATTATACACTATTATGATGTGCAATTTGTGGGCACATTTGCTCCAATCAATCATTCACATAATATAGAGCACATTCTCAATAAATTATGAGCTCAAACTCAACAACATGTGATTAAAATGCATCAATGTGACTGTAGGCAATGTGAGATTTTCACAGACCGACATAGTTATTGTTTGTAGAGAAGAGACATTTTCTCTTGCTTAGATGTAGACACATATTACTAAAAAAAAATGCAAATACACCAACAATGAAAGATAAATGTAAATATCAATAGGTTTCTTGTTGCACAAAGATATGTACAGATATGCACAGATCGACATAGTTACTGTCTGCAGAAAAGAGACATTTTCTCATGCTTAGATGTAGACACATCTTACTAAAAAAAATTGCAAATACACCAACAGTGAAAGATAAATGTAAATATCAATAGGTTTCTTGTTGCACAAAGATATATACAGATGTGCAGTAAAACAAAAGAAACAATCTTATGTTAGTTGAAGCACCAAGGAGAATATTCCTATTAATCGATATTCTTTACAATATATAATCCATATTCCAAAATTATATGACTGACACACTGAAGTAAAGAAGAGGAGCTTTGAGGAGAAATCAGGTATTCTATAGACTATAGAGTTTGATTGGTCGGTCAATGTTGTCAACACTTTTCAATTTTTTCGCAGCTTCATTGATAATACAATAATGCAAAAACAATATAGACATACTTATGCAGGAAGGAACATAATACTGTATTGCACACTATAACAATAAAAGGAGAAAAACATCTCTGAATTGTATCAATTAGGCATGGTCTTGACAAGACCAGATTAACTTTCATATTCCTGAATGCCAGGAAAGAATAACTGGATAAATAGTGCTATTAAAAAGAATAAATTCATTCCCTAAAAGTGGCAAAACTTACAATTCATCATTCTCTACTAGTTTCAGGCCCCAAGGCACATATTCATAGTGCATCACATATCGAAACACTTTTCCAGAGTCTATACCTTTTTTATCTTGGCAATCATAAAATGGAGGTGCATGAAATCATGGCTCCATTGACATGACTAAATGACATGGTGGATCTGCAGCGGTGTTATTCTCAGTTTTAAACAAAATCCAAGGCTTTATGCCTCCAAGACCTTGGGATACATATCTAAACGTTGACCATGGGCTTGTTATAAGCACGTCACTTAAAGATAGAAGATACATTTATGCCCAAGCTTTCATATTGTGAGATTGCTTCTTAGTCTACCGCCATTCTTCATGGCTAGGCTAGTAGACACTCACTAGCTATCCATACCAAGTTGGGTGCTCCCAATACACACTTTTAATTCTTTCGAAGTACCTAGAATGTAGATAGGTCACTAATACCACATTAGGATTTTTCATGCCACCATTGACATAAGTTTCTTCTGGTGCATCATCATTGACCAATACATCAGGCAGCACTCTGTTTTTCAAACTGCAAGCCAAAACCTGCTCTGCTATATGTTAGAAAAATCTAGGATCAAATGTCCTGAACTGTATGCCTATTCTTTGCTTTGCATAAGACATATAAGATTGAAAAAATTGGGTGATCAAGCCCCAAACTCGATTTGATGGGAGGAATAGGTACCGCCCCAAATGATGGAAAACATAATCTTTATTAGGAAACAAATCATGCAATTATTTGTTAAACATAGGCAACAAGTAGAGAGATTGGAGGAAGTAGTTATTGGATTTTAAGAACAACCATGGTATGTGCTCAAGGAAACGCTTCTCTCTCTCACAAAAGAATAATTTATCATGGAAATTATAGTTGTGGGTAAGATGAAGATAAACATAATGTGGAAAACTGCTAAGAGTACCTTTCTCATACACTTGCATAATGCTATTGTTAAGCAGGTTCCCATATCTCTGGATTGATGGTTCATTGCAATGTTGTAACAAGGCCAAGGGGAAATTCGAAGTTAGAAACCAAGAAGTGTTGGGGAATGGCTCACAAAACAGATCACTCATGTCATGACCTCTGTCAATCAGGAGTACCCTGTTAGTTAAGAGAGCATAAAGAAATGTAGTAGCTATTATCACTATCCGGTTACCTAATCCAATGTAAGTAGTCCATACAATATATTGGCGATCTCCATCTCTAGTTATCTTTCTAGAATTTAGTTGATCTAAACTTTTATTGAATATTTTAGTGTTTGGGCCACATCTTCTATGCAGAGCTTCATATTTTTGAAGCCTTTCAACCAAATAAGTTGATGGCTTATATTTGGACTCTTTTATATAGTGGTATACTTCATTCCTACTCCGACAACTGTGTCTGGAAAAACCTTCAGCAAGTAAACCATCTAGTAATGGATCCCCATTGTCTGCATTCTCAAGAGAACTACCTCCTAGCCCTGCAAGCACAAAATTACATTGTCAATCACTTCCACAGGCATAGTACAAGATACATAACTATCTATCTATGGGAAAAAGAACCAACAATAATATCCAATCTGCCTCTATGTAAGTTAAAGTACATCAACCTGAAACCAGAAGTCAAAAATTCCCTCTTACATTTTTTTTCTTAGCCTTTGTGATATGACCTAATTGGTTTTCAATTGGGTCTAGCTCAAGTGGTCATGGGATGGAGTGCTATCCTCCCTGCCCAGGTTCTATTCCCATAAGTGATATGATGAGCCCTAATGAACATATTGTCGTATTGGCTTCGAGCCTTGTTGTTGACTTGGCCTTGTGCCCTGAAGAATCTAGGGTTTACCATGAGTACCATCCCTAATGCTCATACATAATTCCATGGATGGAATTATAGTCTGATTCTATGATAGCTTAACATAATGTCTCAATCTCAGTGTATGCATGCATTTAAGCAGAATCCAAAGAATTAAATAGCAGAAAAAACGAAAGAGATAAAATATTTATCTGTATCAACATTCTGTCAATGTAACTGGTTGCACAGGAGCAATTTATGTCCCAAATGTAGGCATTCATTGTGGACACCACCCCCAAGAGAGGCTGTTAGGAGATCTAGGTGAAGAACTACCAAAAGGGTCCTATCTCTAGAGTCTAAATCAACCATTCCCATTGTGCTCATGATTCAGCTGGAATTAAACACCTATCATGAATCTGTGTGTAGATTCCTTTAGGTTCATTAACCAACATTCAACCAACCCCATGGACATCTTCTCAAGTTTTAACCAATCCCCTAACTAAATCTCAGGCATTCCCATTCTGTGTACACATTATGCCAAGAAAAACATACCAGAAAGGTTAATTATTATGGTAAGGAGTGTCCAGGCCACTGATATGCTTCTCGCAGACTTGGTACAATTGTGTAGTCATTACAATTATTCTGCAAGGGTAACCCTGGTGAATTTAGGTAGTCATTCGCTCAAATACAGTCAAAATTTACCAGTCAGTGGCTCAAAATTTACTATCCCCTAGCCTCTATGCTCACCAACATATCCTCAATTCTGTAAAACTTTCAATACATGGTAAGCAGGTTTGCACTCATATATTAAAATCTCTGTTACCAGATCCATCCACCTTGGGGGATGGATCCATGGATCCCCAAATTAGGTATGGATTCGGATCTGGATCCACCTAGGGTTTATCTAGAATCCGCTCCAAACTTCGAGAGGGTTCAAAAATTGCAAATCCTAACCACATTAATGACCTGGCATTTGCTCATTCGATAGTGGAGCACTTGGAATTTGAGGTCACCTTAGATACTCGCTGCAATAATGAATATTGAAACAAAATCCATGTCAGTGTTAACAATCATAATAATAACAGGCTAGATCCTATTTCTTTGGAATACATGGGAAAAAGCTTGCTAGAAAGGATGAACAGGCTTATCGACATGGTATTGGATGTTGTAGGGATATTTAAAAGATAAAATTGGACGATTTTAGCTGTATATTGTTCTAATTGTGCTAATATTTCATTAGTTATACTTGTGCCATGATATATGGTTATATTAACACCTTATATCACCTTATATTGTGATGTTGATAACTTAGGTTAATCTTGACTTGGTTAAGGGTAAGCTTATTGTAGGTGGTTTACTCGTGGCTTATTGTCTCCATAAAGCACCTCAAGTGGTGGTCTTGGTCTGATTGGCCAAGTTTAATGAAGATATATTTTTGTGATTTTCTCTCATGTAAGTGTGAGGCATTTACCTTTGGTAAGAGATCCCTTTCCCAAATGTATTCCCAGTATTTGTCCTAAGAAAAGTTTTCATTTTGTTCTATGTTGACAAGAGTATTCCCGTGACTTAGTTGTACCTTGTGGATTCTCATGAGATTAGTGCCTGAGATTAGAGTCATCCTTGCATACTGAAATATCTGATGTAGGGGATTTACACTACATTTGTAGATGACAAATGCTTATATGCTCTTGCATGGTTGACATGCAATAATTACCCTTCAGAGACCAGGAATTGATTGGATGATGCTGAAGGATGTTTTGAACGGCTTCCAGATAGATGAACCCCACATTTTGAATTTCAATCCAGGTATCTTCTCAATCCAATATGAGGGAAGTATTCTTATCAATGACATCTTTCCAGAGATTAAATTCTACAGAATTATTTGTTAAAATGATAATAATGCAAATATGATTTGATTAATGTAGCAACATAATAGTAACTAATTTTCCCACTTTTAGCAGACTTTAGCATATGATTATGAGATTATAAACTAGTAGTAGGTAACCAGCAGTAAATAAAACAACCATCCACAAGAACACAAATTTTTTTACCCTGTGGAAACCTTTTCATGAATAAAACCCCAGCAAAGAATAATCTTCCTTAACATGAGATGACTGAGTTTTACATGAGCAGATTTAAGAGCAGGCTTTTAACATCAGAGATAGGTTAGCCTCTAAGGCACACATGCCAAGAGAAACTAAAGATGAAATGCTTGAAGGGATAGGTGAAAGGCTTCCCTGTTGATGTAATCCCTTCAACTGATGATGTCAGCCCTGATCCAAGCCTTTCTAGGGCCTATGTCATTGTGATTTTCCTTGGTGTCAGATTGATCAAGCCTTCTAGGCCTACGTGCTAGCTTGCTGCCCTGACAAGTGGCCTTTAGGGCATTCCTGTTCTGCGGAACCTCTATCTACATGACCGTGAGACCTTTAAGGTCGATTTTCTCTGTACAGATGTCAATCTTCTCCACGGGTGCCTGTTATCAGCCTAGTGTAACCCTGTTATAGTTGATCAGGCCTGCGACTGCCTTTCTATATGTCTATTCGGGATTGTAACAACCCCTTAGGGCCTGCAGCTGACCTCTAGGACCTGCGGCTAACCCTCAAACAACCCCTAAGATTCTGTTCCTACCTACAGCTTCCCTCCAGGGCCTACGGCTAACCTCTAGGACCTGTGGCTAACCCTCAAACAGCTCCTAGGGCTCTGTTGTAGCCTTCCAAAGGCTTGCAGCTGCCTTAAAAGATGAAAAGGACCTCTAGCCTTGAAGGGAGAAATAAAATACTAGTTTGAACCCCACAAATGTCTTCTTGAGTCAGAGATAATGATAATTTTTATATGTTGATCACTTGAAAGGGTTCTTTATTTATATTTCACCATTGAGTAATCCAAGGGGTAACTTCCATAATTCAAGGAGTCAACAAATAATATAAAATACTTTAGTTAGGGTCCTTTTAATTTCATTGTGGGCTTTTAACACTTTATTAGGGCTATATAACCACATCTTCTTAAGCAAGTAATCTCAGAAAATTTCTTAGCCCCTTCTCTTGTTCTTCATGGTCCACGCGTGCCAACTCAAGTACATCATCATATATAAGGAAGATTGTTTTCTGGGTGTCTTGTTCTCCCTACTAACACCAAGGTCCCAGGCTAGTTATTCCAACAAGGGGTTGTTACACAGAAATCTTCCACCCTGTGAGCATCAGCATTCTTGGCCTGTAGGATCCATTTCAGTGACTCAGATCCATTTTCATCCTTCAGTGATACTAGTTTATCCTATTTTTGTTCCTACCCGCATGTTGCATCACTATAGCATAGTACCCGCGAGTTGCATACCTATAGCCCGCAGGTATCAAGTAAAATGGTAAATACCACTATTTTATTACTTTTTACTCCCAAAAAGTGGTCGTTGGGTGACCTTTGGCTCTCCATCTTCCCAAGTAACGTCTCGATGAGTCCTTTCACCTACCTTTGAGAGGACTATATATTGAGTACATATGGGTTATGGACATGAGGAAGAAGAGAATAGTAAAGGCACTCTAGTGGATTTTTTCCCTATCTTGATTCTGCACTCATTGATCCTTGTAGTTGTGAACCAGTTACGTTCACCTTCCAAACTCCTTTCTAGTTTGAGTTTTCCATTCATGGAGGATTGAAGTGGTGGAGGCACAAGTGGATTGATCTAGATCTTGGTTCAGATTGGTTGCCAGCAAGAGGTCGTATCACTTTGTACTTCTTCTTGTTCATTAATAGAAAGACTCATATTCTCGTGCATTCATGGTGTGAATTTTGTTTATTATACATTGGGTTACATTTGCTTATGATATTATGGACCATTGTTATTGATAATGTTAATGTTATTTATATATCACATGTACTTGTTAGATATTGGTTGTCGGGAATAATTTGCAGATTGCAAGTGCTTTGATGTGCGCGGATTGAAAGCTCCAACGGGGATCTACATCAAACGTTGGATCGAGGTTGGTTACATTCCTCCATTGTTTTAACATTGTCATTTATAATAGCATTGTTTTGAGAATTGAGTAGATTTCTGGTAGTCATCTGTCTATTGTGGTATTCCCAAGCCATAGTGAGTTTTCTCCAATACAGAAATGGCGACTCCGTTGGAGAAAACAAACATGTTTGAGAAATATTTTGAGCATTAGTCCATATTTAGAGTTGTTGTTTATCGAATCTCTGTGTCACTGATTGGCCGTTAAGATACACTGTAGAAAACTAGCTTTTCCTAAGCCTCTGGACTCTCTGTTATACCATTTGATGTTCCTCACCCGCGGGCTGGCTTAGTTCTGTCCGCATCTACCTGCCTCTATTTACTCTACTGCTCGCGGGTACCCGTAGGATTTCCTTTGACAGTAGCGTGTAACTTCGACTTTTGTTGGTTTATGGCTATTGGTTGTTTCTGGGTGAGTTTGGTTGATTCCCAAGTCTCTGTTGGCCACTTTTTTTACTATTTCATGCCTTGGTTGTGACCAGATCTCTTCGTTTCTCTTGGTTGAGCCTTCTTGGTTTTTTACCAATCCTTAGTTTTAACCTCTTGGTTTTTTCCTGTTCTGCTCATTCCCTTGGCTGAGTCTTGCTGTTTAGGATCTGTTGGGTTGTCTTAGTGATCTTCTCGGCACTTTAGTGACTGAATAGTAGGATTTTGCTTGCATTTTTTCATTCCATATATATTGAAAAAATACAAAAATATTCATTAGTTTGTTGCATTTTCCTTTCTGTTTATAAGAGAAAATAAAAAAAGATTTTATTTTCATGTACTGCATTTTGCAGTAAGTGCTTGTTGCCTTCATTATAGGTTTTGCTTGTGCATTGAAAAGATAAAAGATTGCATATTTATTTTGGAATTGTTGGTTGATTTTTCATATTAGTGACATTGTTTTATTGGATAGATGAGTCTAGGATTGGACGATGTTGCATACTATTGAGTCTACACATCACTAGTTTCACGACCATATCCCTTGAGTTATCACAGCCACTAAAATTAATGCTTAATCATAAAATTGATTAAACTTATTTTATTTATAGGGTACACCAACTAGCATAGGTTTAGAGTCTTGGAATAGATCATTGTGAATTAACAATCCAAGACTACTAAACGAAACATTAGGTGTCTGACCAGGCAGTGGAGGAATCCATGGTATAGATCGGTGTTCTTAGAAAAGCTCTACTCAAACTAGAGTTAAGAACAAGTTCACGGGAGGTTGGTTGAGGAGATATCCCTCTGATACCAGCTGAATGTGGGAGATATATCTAGGATTTGTTCATATCTGGGGGTACCGAAGGTTCATCCTCTTGTGCTTCGGGCTTATCTACCCTGCCCATACGATGGGTCCCTCCTGCGACTGTTCCCCTAAGCATTGGTTATATTGCGGTAGACGTAGTTGCCTTACGTAGGTACTGCACAAGGTACTTGCAGTGGTTATGCTGTTTGTGTCCTGAGTCAGATAGGGATTGGACGGCACAGTTGTGTTCATGCAGTGGACTTGACCCTGTCAACATAGTGAAGCTTGGGTGTCTCTATAACTGATTCTATTACCTCCGACTATAGTTTGGGAGCCTCAAGCCTCTCCTAGGCGAGACATACCAACTCTAGTGTCGGGAGCTCATTTAGCCACTCTGTTTGTCTGCTCTTAGCTGTAGATTCTCTAGGTGTGTGCTTTTGATTTACTGTTTTTTTATCGATAGTTTTCCTTTAGGAGACGTTGTGTCTCTCTCTAGAGAGAACATGGCATGGAGCCCTACTCTCCGCCGATCCCGTCATTTGGCTGGTTTAAAGCTATCTTTGATTACACAATGCATTACTAGAGGATGCCGAAGGGCTCCCTTTGAGTCTTCATATTCTTACATGACTTACATTGAGGATTACATGGCTACACATCCGGATATCGGGCAAGACCTTTCTACTCCTTTGGGTAGAGTTGAACATACTTCTGATCCCCAGACTCCTCATGAGGATTGGGGAGGTGATCGACCTACAATTCAACTTGGTTCTATTTGGCCTAATCCACTTGACCGAGATCTGTTTGATCCTTCAAATCCGGATAATTATATTTACGGGATGCCCGACTTACCCGAGGAGGAAGAACAGGACGAGCCTTTCATTCCTTCGTTTCCACGTGATTCTAGATATAGGAGGCCTGAGACTCATGATGATTCCGGCCCTATGGTCAACCCCACTACACTCTCTTTTGGTATGACTAGTCGCAATACTATCGAACCTTCCACTATGGTTGGTACTCATGCTAGCACTAGTCAAAGTGTTAGCCATACTATACCCACTGGGGGCACTACATTGTCCACCCACTCACATAGTATGGGGACTGGTCAAATTCCTAACCATGCTAATGTTGGAATGTGACCACCTCCTAGAAATAACCAACCTAGTTGGAATTTTGTCTAAAACATGACTCGCCATCCACCACCTAATACACATGTCGCTACTCGTCAACCGAGGACCACTTTTGCACATGATACCATTCCTCCCAACCATGGGGGTGGACACATACCGCATACTTTTTCATCCACTTCCGCCGCTAGTAATAGTAATGTAGGGGGTGGGAATATTTCATATCCACGTGGACACCACACCACCAACCCTGCTACTGGTCACGCCCATATTGGACCTGGGAATACTTCTCATGCTTATGGTCATCACACTACTGCTCAAGCTAATCCTAATATTCGGGGTGGGAACATACCATACCATTACAGTCAATACAAGACGGTTCCCACTATGAACAGTACATACATACCCCATACCCACAGTGGAAACCCTTACTACAACACAGTCGGTGTTGGCCACCAGTATCACCCACCACCCCAATATGGTGCTCAAAACGCACATATACCTAATTACTCTCAAATGGGTCAGGCAGGGGGAGGTTATCCATATTATGGCCATGGGCAAGCTTATGGGCTGTCAGGTCCTCAGTATCAACAGTTTAACCCTCATGGTCAAGCTTTTGGTCCATTGTATAATACAGTTCCATTCAACCAACCTTTTATGGGAGCTTATAATCAAGATTTCCAACCGTAGCTCCCATTCCTTGCACGCTTGAATCTCCCGGATCTTTTGAAGCTCACGAATGATCTCATGTGTCATGACCCTACTTAGCCCTCGGTCCCTACCAAGCTCCCTTCAGACATTCGAAAGTTTGAGGGGAAAGGTGGTGAGGACCCGGGAGATCATGTCACGACATTTCACCTTTGGTGTTCCTCCAACTCTCTGAATCATGATTCCATTCGATTACGACTATTTCAATGCACCCTCACGGGGGCAGCCGCAAA
This sequence comes from Larix kaempferi, assembly GCA_027924585.1. Taxonomy (NCBI): domain Eukaryota; kingdom Viridiplantae; phylum Streptophyta; class Pinopsida; order Pinales; family Pinaceae; genus Larix; species Larix kaempferi. Next base: position 31,474,039 of record BSBM01000195.1, on the reverse strand, counting down.
GTGTTATGTGGAGTTGCTCGGAAACACCTATAGGGGTTTCAATAAGATTGCTTTGTTTTTCTTAGACCATTTCCAGTTGCCAGTTCGTTACGATACTGGTACTGAGTTGTTGTCCACCTTCTGTCAGAATAAGGCCACACATATTTTTGACCACATTGAAGAGTGGCATCGGTGGAAGAGATTAGTGGAAGCCAATATTCCTCTAGAGTTCCTGTTGGAATGGTTCCTCAAGTATTTACTTCCATATATTGCTAAGGATGTTTCGATGTTCGGCATTATGACTGAGGAACAAACTATCTTGAAAGTCCAGCATTTATATTTACTTTATTCTTAGTCTAGCATTTTGTATGACATTATTCCTGACGCACTGAGAACAAGACATGAGCCCACGTCAGTTCCTAGACCACATGCCGATGGCATCATGGGCTCCGCATGCAGTCGCCCTGTATACTTGGTAGCTAATGAAATGCAAAATTTGTCACTAAACCTGTCTGCACCCGAACAGGTTCACACCTTGTCCACTTCCACTCCGTCATTTGATGTACACAATGTGCAATCAATGAAACCGTCGGGTAACTAGCAGCCCGGTGGTAATAAAAAGGGGAGAAATAATCGGATGGGTGGAAACAATGGAAGTAACAACAATAGAAATTGTAATACTCCTTGTAAAGAGAATGCCAACCCTCCTCGGGAAGGCAGTAATGTTGGCGAGGAACGTAAACCTAGGTGTAAGGTGAAATTCCCTTGCAAGCTTTGTGGGGAGGATCATCTTACTCACTTATGTCCTCATATTGAAGAAGCATCGAAGCATTTGGCACAGAGCCCAGCTGTGTTGAAGGATCCCCTACCTCATCACCAAAACATGGCTTCGCATGCTCCCACCACTGGTTATGGTACTAATGAAACGACAACGTCTTCTTCCAATACTAGTGGTTATGGATGCGTGAATATGGTTCAGTCGGAGGTTTGTGTTGCTACTCGTCAACGTGATTATGGTGCACCACAACTGAATTTGGGGAATGAGCCTCCCCCTCCACCTGATAATTCCTTGCATATTGAGAATCCTTCTATTATGTCGTGGATATCGAAAGGTGTTCTCAAGTGCTCCACGCATAATCCTAATGCTCGAGCTGCCCAGAACTACTCCATCATAGAATATTGGGCCAAAATCCGTGTGCCATGTCGGCTCTTGAAGTTTTACAAGCTTGTCCTTCTCAGAAGCATGCCCTTTTGAGTGCCTTAGGAGTTCAGGATGGGGGAATTCCTAGTGTTATCAAGTTCGACACTATTGATGTCCAACCTCGCTTGCCTTACCATATGGCTTTTCAAATCTAGGTAGTCTACCTTAAGAGCTTTGTCAAACGTACTATGGTTGATGAAGGTGCTTCCGCGTCGGTAATGTCGTTAACTTGTTGGAAATCTCTTGGCTTTCCTCCTCTACTCGTGTGTATAACTACACTCACTGCATTCAACAGTAGATCTTTTACACTACATGGAATTATCCCTTCCCTTTTTGCCTCCTTGGGAGGTAGGTCTGTGCCTATTGAAGTCGAAGTGGTTGATGCACCCATCGACTACAACCTTTTACTGGGTCGGAACTGGATGTATGCTATGAAGGCTGTCACATCTACTGTATTTCAAGTTATTTGCTTTCCCCATGAAGGCAAGATTGTGATGATCGATCAGCTAGATTATGTCAAAACTCCTTCCATATCATCTATGGGATCAGTAGTCCCGCAAGTCTTTGATTCTTAGTTGGCAACTAGGAACATGGGTGTTGGAATGTACCCCTCGTTGATGGGAACTTTTAACCATTCTGCACCTGTGAATTTTATTGGAACGATTTTCGATAGTGCGCCTCCTCCTTCGAATAATATGTTATTCCGGACCTCTTATTTAAATTATCCATGGACTTTACCATCCATGAGTTCCACGTCTGGAGACATTGCGTATGTCGGGATCTCTATGCCTTTATCTGTAGTGTAGCTCACTTACAATCATATCCAACAAACCACTGCAAATCCAGATCTCTCTTCTTCCCAGACAGTTGAGGAAGATCCTGTTATGCTGCCAGTTTTGGCAGCCAACCTATCTTGTTCACATGATTGCCTCGATGGTATCCTACCTTCAAATGGAGTTCTTTTTTAGGCCATGGGTGGTGATGACAAGCCATGGGGGGGATCTTTATCATAGATCTCATTCCCCTCCTCCCCTTGATCTTATTGAACAAAATGGACCTATAATACAACCTGCCATCCATTTGAATTTGGATCCATTCACCGTCTCGTCCAACCCTGATTTGACGTTTGAGTCTGATGAGTCTTTGAGCTCTCCTATATATCCGCAAATCAATGATCATGATGAGTTTGATTCTACTTCTAGAATTTCCAACTCCTGTGATGATGAATTTGCCACTGCAGATTCCTTCACATCCTTCAACTTTGCTCTTCATTTTGAAGATGATCATTTTGATCCCTCAGGTATTGGTACTATGGCACCTTCATTGGTTAGCTCTACCTGCGTTATGTCTGAGGTTAACAATAGTGAAGTTGAAAATGTTTCTACCGCAGTGACTTGTATCGGATTTTTCTTTACGTACGTTTTAGAAATGATATGGGTACTTATGTTTCTTGGAGACAGGATTCTTAGCTAGACTTATACTTGGTTACTGGTCCTTTTCGACATTTGCTTCGGCCATGGTAGGAATATTTGGAACCTTGTTTATATGTTTAGGCCTCCCCATTGTTATGATGCATTTGAACCTATTACTATCTGAATTTGTAGACACCCCCCTGAGTGTCCTTATCTTGCTCATGTTCCTTGTATTATGCATAGCTTTGTCCCATGCGCTCGGAACTAGTCTCGCATATCCCTGACACTCGTCTGCTCTAATTACAAGCATTCTTCCATATCTCCTTTGAGATCGTTAAAAATAGTAAGGAGGTCACGAGTTTACTTTTTCGGGCTCATTAAACCTTTACGGAAAAGATTTTTAAGAAGTCTTTTTTAAGCCCTTGTTATACTTTTTCAAAATCAAACAAGATTGTCGAGTATACTTGTCATTTCAGACTCGTTAAAGGATTTGAAGTGACATTCAATTAGGTATAAGTTTACCCCTTTTCCGGACCTTTGTGGATTAATTACAAAAAAGGTATACTCTAGTCATACGTGACTAGAAGAGTTATTCTCTCATTGTTTTACACTATTTCGGGTGAGGAGAGTAACTTTACGAAAAAGGACTTCTCAGTTATATCATGTTGTGATTGCATTGCATCATCCTGCTTGCCGCTTGAGCCTTGTGCCGACTCTCTCTTACTCAGTTGATAGCTTGGTGCCTAAGCACTTTTCCCTGTTGAGCCCTGCAGAGCTTATATATTTTCCCTTCACAATTTGATGACCCTTTGAGCCTGAGGGAACACACCCCCGAGTGTCCACATCCTGCACGCACTTCCTTGCATTGAGCATAGGTATGTTCCACTGCTTGGGACTAGTCTGCTAGCTATTTGACACTCGTTCCCTCACTTGTTGTACTATAAGCAATTTTATTCTTTTTCAAGCTTTTCCCAAATATGAAAAAGACATTATTCCACTCCCTACATTATGATTTGGGACTATAGTTGGGCCTTAGGAGTTGTACTTGTTTCTCAGTTTTCTTCACTGATCGGTTAAGCTTCCAGTCATTATGGATCCCTCTGTAATGCCTCCTACATTGCATAGCTTATGTCAAGTCTATGCTACCTGAGTCTATCCATCTTCTCATGCTCTTGTTCAAAGGAAGTCCTGAAACCAGTGTCGGGCACTCCTCAGATATCTTGACTATTGCATGTTGGCCATCCTTATTGAGTTAGTCCATTTCACCTAAGATCTTCCAAATCTTTCAGCATTGCTGGTACCTCATGCTGGTTGATGGGGGATTCCTTAATGCCCTCCTTCTAGCGAGTCTCATTCCGTCGACCTCAACTCATTTATTCCAGGATTTGAGGCTTAGAGTTTAATTGAGTACCTTGATGCTTGCAGTCATTAGTGGCAGGTTCTCTCGCCATCGATAGTTTTGGGAATACATCAATGTTCCCTGATTGATGGATTCATCCTAGTGTTTGATTTCAACCCATTTATTCACACTATGATGATTGTGCTCTATGCCTTGATGCCCATTTTCATTATCGGTGGGTCATCTCGTGTATGTTAACGGTATACATCAATGACCGATAATCAGATGATGTCTCATCAGGTTCGACCCCAACTCCTTTATTCACTTGATGGGACTTGCACCGTCGAAGACTTGTGTAGAAGACCCCAGGTGATTGTGGCATTCAGTATGCTACATATGACTTTGAATTTACATCTGAGATATCACCTCTCAGATTTCAGCAGTTTGTACCTCCACTATGCACCAGTTGTCTTATTTTTAGCAGAAGACCATATCTTACTGTAGAGGGATCATGGATATGATCACTTATGACATTTATCTACTTATCTACTGCCTATTCATGGCCATTGCATCAGGTTGTTGTACTATACCGACATGTATTCAGAGATATTATTGTATTATGACGAGTCAACCGTTCTTTCCGCTTGTGCCTCCATCACTCCACTTCTGAGTTTTATAATGTATTTCGGCCATCGTAGCACATTTCAGTCTTTGACCTCACACATTAGGGGGCATCTGTTACACATAAATATTCCACCCTGTGAGCATCAACATTCTTTGGCTGGTAGGATCCATTTCAATGACTCAGATCCATTTTCATCCTTCATTGATACTAGTTTATCCTATTTTTGTTCCTACCCGCATGTTGCATCACTATAGCATGCGTACCCGCGAGTTGCATCCCTATAGCCCACGGGTATCAAGTAAAATGGTAAAACCACTATTTTATTACTTTTTACTCCCAAAAAGCGGTCATTTGGTGACCTTTGGCTCTCCATCTGCCCAAGTAACATCTTGATGAGTCCTTTCACCTACCTTTGAGAGGACTATATATTCAGTACATATGGCTTATGGACAGGAGGAAGAAGAGAATAGTAAAGGCACTCTAGTGGATTTTTTCCCTATCTTGAGTCTACACTCATTGATCCTTGTAGTTGTGAACCAGTTATGTTCACCTTCCAAGCTCCTTTCTAGTTTGAGTTTTCCATTCATGGAGGATTGAAGTGGTGGAGGCACAAGTGGATTGATCTAGATCTTGGTTCAGATTGGTTGTCAGCAAGAGGTCATATCACTTTGTACTTCTTCTTGTTCATTAATAGAAAAACTCATATTCTCGTCCATTCATGGTGTGAATGTTGTTTATTATACATTGGGTTACATTTGCTAATGATATTATGGACCATTGTTATTGATAATGTTAATGTTATTTATATATCACATGTACTTGTTAGATATTGGTTGTCGAGACTAATTTGCAGATTACAAGTGCTTGGATGTGCGCGGATTGAAAGCTCTAATGGGGATCTACATCAAACATTGGATCGAGGTTGGTTACATTTCTCTAGTGTTTTAACATTGTTATTTATAATAGCATTGTTTTGAGAATTGAGTAGATTTATGGTAGTCATCTATTTGTTGTGGTATTCCCAAGCCATATTGAGTTTTCTCCAATACAGGGGTGCCCAGTCCCTTGAGGATGCCCCATAGCCCAATGACCAAGGATAAGAGTACATCACACATCACCTGCGTAGACTCAGTCTAGGGCTTCTAGTGATGGCCTAGTAACTGACCAAGTGCCTTAGTTCTAGGCTGAATCAAGTTGACCAAAGTCAACATCTTGGTAACTGACCAAGTACCTCAGTTCCAGACTGAATCATGTTCCTAGTAATTGACTAGGTGCCTCCATTCTCCTAGAGAATGGCTCTCAATGCTGCTAAAAAATCAACATTATTGCCCCAAGGGAAAGGTTAATAATGCCTGGATCTCTAATTCCAAGGCCACCATGCAATACTGGGTTCAACATAATCTTATTGATATTGTGCCATACTTACCTATAGAATCTTTTTTAAATCCCATCTTCATCTAGGCTCAGAGATTTGTCTAATTTCATCCCCCCCATAGTGCACCTTCAATTTCATCCAAGGTAATAGGTCTACATAGGGACTCATTATCTTAGTGGTCAATAATTTTTGGGATGCATTCAACTGATTCTCTTGAGATGCAGACCTATCCACTTCTACCTCAAAAAAGAACAATTTGATATGTTGTTGACTTAATGTCTTCAAATTTAGTTAATTTGTTTCTACTAGAGAGGGAAATTTCCTTAAATGTGGTTGATGGTTCTTCCAATGCTAGCTTAGTAACGAATTCTTCTAAATTTGAGCCTCCAGAAATTAGAATTCTTCTTACTATTTTTTGTGCCAAAAGAATGGAGTGGTGATCTCTCTTTCTTCTTGGTGCTTTGATTCACTCTATCCTTCCTCTCATGTCCTCGTTAAGAAAGACAAAGATGAGTTGGTCAAAAAGGGTAATAGAGCCTAAGGAATGTTGCAGATTCACTGAAGGGACTCATCAGATAAAGAATAGGATTTTTTTTTGTGCAGTGGAAGGATCTTGTACCTGGATTTTATTCCAACTTTTAATTTACATCTTTAGGTGCTTTATTTTCTATTCCCATATGTATGAGATTGAGCCCCTTGTGTAGATGGCTCAGGATTTCTTTGACAGATACTCAAAACCATCTTGCTTGAACTAAGCAGGGTTACCATCTGAAACAGATAAGATTATGGGTCTGTGATCTTAAAGGCAATATTGGGAGTAGTTCCATAGGAGAGCCTGAAAGAGTCTTGCACCAAGAATCTATCTAATTGGTTAGAAATGAAGTGAACTACCTAATATTTTGTTTGTAAAGGTGTTGTTTCCTTTGCTATGCCTTTATATCTATCAAATTCCAGTAACAGATTAGTTCCTCTACAATCTCTTGGCTAGGGTTTTGCCTGATGTAAAACACTTCTTTTGTTTTCTTTAGCATTCTGAGTCAGGGCATATGATTGGCTGAATCCTTAACTTTTTTCCTAGCAGGATGTTTTCACAAACCAATTGTTTGGGGCATAAATGTTGGTCATTAGTAATCTTTGGCCTGTGCTTTCACCACAAAATACACTCCTATCAACTGTTTTTCTACCAAAACATTTTCAAAAGAAAGGGTAGCAAGGTCATTTCTTTTCCTTTTCGTGGAAGTTGGGGGATAATATCCCTTTTTTCCTTGTCTTCTTCATCCAATTTCTGTGGTTGCTGAGTCTCAATGCCTAGTTTTGCTTCTGTGAAATCACATCCAGTGGACTGAAACTGTTCCAGCTTACAGCTGGGACTGGTACCTGTATAGTTTTAGTCTGAGAAATTTCTCTTTTTACCTTCATTCATAGGAGGGTTCTTTTTCTTATCTCTTGTTTTCCCAGGGGAGTGGAGCCCATTCCTCACCTACCTGAGTAACTAGTTTCCATTCCTTTGAACCCAGGCCCACCATGCAGCATGCTTCTTTTAATTTAATGAAGTTGATTAGAAGGTTGGATGTTTATCTGGTTTGTTAATTCGTAGTGATTAGTAACCTATATGGTTGATGTTGCTTGGATTGAATTTTGAATCTAATTGTATAATGTATTGTTTGGTCATCAATTGAAGCATTCTACTATAATAACACATTCAATATTTTTGAAGAAAGGGTGAGCTCTTGCCACAACCTCTCTTAAGAAAAAAGAGATTTGGTTATCCAATTAACATATTTCAATCAGATGCTTCACACTGGATTTGCTTCATAAGAAAATTTGCTCCTCTTTTTTATTTTTGGTTGTTCACTATCTATCTTTCGCCCATAATTTTATGTCTGAAAATAGAGATGACAATAATAGTGAGCAAAAAATTATATTATAGTAAGTCCAGTTCCATAAGAGAATTGGGAAACTATTTTGGGAATTTGAAGTGTCCCTTTTCTTTTAAAAGAGAAATTGCTACAGGCACCAGCAGAACCAAACTTTTTCATCTTAATGTCACTGCCTATCTTGCCTACATGGAAATCGGAAACACGTTTCAAAATGGTCAGAAATGTCTTGAAAGATTTAGAGTTTTTAGGATTTGTAAACACATCCCTTAAACATAGACACACATTTCTGACATTTTTTTGCCTGAAATGGCCCACATTTCTGGCTGAAGTGATTAAACCTATAAAGTAAAAGTTATTGTTTAAATGATTTGAGTTGTTATATAACTTTATAAAGTAACTTTAACTTTATATAATATTAATTAATATATAAGTATCTGATATCCTTTTCCCCATCTTCTAACTGATTTGGATTTTATTCACTAAATTCCTTTCCCACAGATGTGGAGAAATGAATCTTCTCTTCTTTTATGTCCATCAGCTGACCTGATTTTATCATCCCCTCATTTTTTGTTGTAATCCTTCATTCTAAGGCTTTCACTGGTATGTTATAAGGTCAATTTTTTAAACTGAAACTAACATCTAATATCTGCATACAAGTCGACCCATCATTTTCTTTTACCAAAGAAGAGGTTGAATACTTAACGAACCACATTCAAAATGGGGGCACAAAGGTTGTTGAGGTAAGAATTTACCATTTGTCTATTAATTTGTATAAAGTAGAAGGACTTCTAGATTTACTATTGTCTTGTAATATTTCAACTACTTATTCTTCGTCTGCCAAAATTGATAGTGAATATCTTCTAAGAAATCGATATATATATGTTTCGCCTTCTACTGTTTTCTCTAATTCATATTGCTTAATGCTGAACCTAGGTAAAAGCTGGAACAAGATCGACGAATTTGTCAATGGTGGGATTTTATGAACTATACTTACAATCGTTGTTTTTTGATTGATTTTTCATAATTTATGCTCTCTGATTCTTCTCAGTTCTCAAAGGCAATCTATATGTTGAATCTAGGCATTTGCAGCAGATAAATTTGTTGATGCTTGTCTCCATGGTTTGCGAGGTGATGCTGGTGTTGTACAGGGTGCTTTTGTTGCATTAGAGGTATATAATAATCATGGAGATAATAAAGATTTGCTTCAAAATATTTGACTCTTAATGCTATTTCCTGTTTGATGATTATTGACATTTATATAAATTGCAATGTTGATGATAATAGGTAACTCAACTACCAATTTTTTCTTCAAAAGTAAGACTGGGTCGTGCTGGTGTTGAAGAAGTTTTCCCTCTAGGACCATTGAGTGCATATGAAAGGTCAGTGAATACCAACTAAAAATGATTTTATATGCAGGCATTGGTACATCTAAATATATTTTCAACATTCAATTTGAAAAAGAATCTTATTTTTGGGATGTGTTTGTCTTGGCAGATGTGGGTTAGAGAAGTTGAAGAAGGAATTACTAGCAAGCATTGAAAAAGGAATTTCATCTGTTGGACAATAACTACATACTGGTCTAAGACTATATACACAAGTTGGATTTTAGATGATTGTTAGTAAGTACTTTGGTTTTCCTGGTTTTCTGTTTTAACTTATTTTACATGTTATTGAAATACAAAGTAGAGGATACAATGTTATCCTCTTCAATTTAGACCAACATGTATTTTGTATTGGACAAGGTCTTAGATCAATTTGGCCACTGCCAACAAATTTTTTCAACTGATATGACAATAACTATAAGCACTTTTCAGATTACATTTTTGTTATGTAATTATATTGGACGTTCTGAATATTGAAATTGGAATTTGTCAGTCTTGGTCTTTAATTTTGTTGTATGGCCATTGCAAGATAGCTAAATGAAATCCATACTTAAATTGTGATATTTTGTTGCTAGACATCACTCATCTCGGACTATTGATGTTAAATGTGGACTGCAAAAATATTGACCAATTTAATCATAATTGATTCTGATATTGTCGCGTTTGGTCATGGTTCATCGATCAAAGAAAAATCTACAATTCATTTGGATGGTTGTTTGTTTTTGTATCTCCATATATTTGCAGTTTGACAATTGTCTTGTTGATTGTGGATATTCTATCACAAGGTCTAGAGTGTCACTGGAAATTGTTCCTATCTTATCAGGTTTTAGTCACTAGAAATTAGAAATCACTGAGATTGTTTGGTCCAGTTATTTCTTACATGAAAAAGGTCTTAGTATGGGTATATTAGATATATCAACATGTACTAGCACTGAAAATTATGCTAAAATAAATTGCAGAACTTGGCTTATGGCTAAAGAGTCTTTGTTATTCAAAGAGGGCAGTCTGTATATTGTATAATAATTAAATGTGTCAACTTCCATTGAAGTAAAAATGACTGTACTGTGGCAACCTCAAACACTACAAAAAATGAAAAATGACCACCAGTACAACATGAGAGATGAGTGACCAAAAAAATGACCAAAATATGCATATAAATGACCACATTTGAGTTGGCGATCACTGGTAGCAAATTAGCTGTCATTTATCATGTGACCATTAATGACCAAATATATTACCAAATTAATGACCAAATATATGACCACAAGATAAGCTATAAATGACCAAGCTAAATATGACCACAGTTTTGGTCACGTGATATATGGCCACTAATTTGCTACCAATGGTCACCAACTAAAAAGTGGTCATTTATATGTGGATTTTGGTCCTTTTTTTGGTCACTTATCTCTCATTTTGTACTAGTGAAAGGGTTACTCCAAGAAATAGGAGTATTGCATTTCCTTCCATTTAAAATCTCAAATGGACTAAGTCTAGCAGAAGCTTGATAGTGATTATTGTAAGCAAACTCAACTAAATGTAAATAGTCTTCCCATTTAGTTGGTTGATCTTTTACATACATTCTTAACATGTATTCTAAAATATGATTCACTCTTTCAGTTTGTCCGTCAGTTTGAGGGTGAAAAGATGTACTGAAATTTAACTTAGTATCTAAACCTTTACACAATGTTGTCCAAAAATTTCCAGTAAACTTAGAATCACAGTAAAAATTTATTACCTTAGGAATTCCGTGGAAACGAAAGATTTGCTTCATAAACAGATCAGCAATGTTAGTATCTTTAAAAGTAGTTTTAACCAGAATAAAATGAGATACTTTACTAAGCTTATCCACAACTACTATTATTGAGTCATTCTGTTTTTTATTTCTGGGCAAACTAGTTATAAAATCAATACTTATAGTTTGCCACTTCCATTCCGGAATTGGCAATGGCTGTAATAGACCGGCTGGGTGTTGATGATTAGCTTTAATTTACTAACATTCAAAGCACCTAGCTATGTATTCAACCACTTCATTTTTCATGTTTGGTCAAAAGTAATCCTTTCTCAACATAGTTATCATTTTCTGATAACCAGGGTGTCCCGAATAAGGACTTTTGGGAATTTTATCCAAAATCAACAACTTAACTTTTGACACATTAGGCAAATAAAGTTTGTTTTTTATAGGTCATTAATCCCTTTTCATTAATGTTGTAATATGTTATTAAATTTTCAGATAATTTTTTAGCAATTTTATCGCATAATTTCTTATAATTTTCATCTTCCTAATTCCTTCTTCAAGCTGAATTTTCAGATCTGTTCTATAAGTACTGATTGCTACCACGAAATTTAATTTAGCATTTCTGCTTAAGGAATCAGCAACTTTGTTTTCTTTACCCTTAATGTGTTGAATCTCGAAATCGTATTCGCTAAGGAAAGCTAGCCACCTAGCTTGCTTTGCGTTCAAATTTGTTTCATCCAACAAATATTTTAAACCTTTATTATTTGTCATTAGTGAAAACTTCCTACCAATCAATTGATGGCGCCACATTTTTAATGCATGTATCATGGCCTCCAACTCCAAATTGTAGGTTGCGTAGTTCTTTTCGTGAATTTTTAAATTCCTTGACTTGTAGGCTATTACATGACCTTCTTGAGTTAAGACCCCACCAATTCCATTGTTGCATGTATCAGTGCATACAACGAAGTCCTTATTTGGATCTACAATTTTTAATATAGGTGTTGTTGTTAATAATTCTTTTAATTTCTTAAAACTCTTCTTACACTTTTGATCCGATATGAATTTATTTCCCTTCTTTTGCAAAGAGGTTATGGGATTTGCAATTCTGGAGAATCCTCCAATAAATTTTCTTTAGTAACCTATGATTCCCATAAAAGAACGTACATCTATTACGTCTTTCAGGATAGGCCACTCATTAATTGCTCTTATTTTATCTGGATCAACTGCGATCCCATCTTTAGATATTATGTGACCTAAGTATTGTATTTTATCTTCGTAAAAGTCACATTTATTGAACTTAGCATAAAGCTGATATTCTCTTAACACTTGTAGAATTATTTTTAAGTGTTCGTTGTGTTCTTCTTTAGTCTTAGAATAAATTAGAATATCATCAATGAACACAATTACAAACTTATCTACATACTTATGTAGAACATTATTCATTAAACACATAAAGGCTGCTAGAGCGTTAGTTATCCCAAAAGGAATAACTATGAACTCATAATGACCATAACGGGTCCTAAAAGCAGTTTTAAAAATGTCTTCGTCTTTTATCCTGACTTGATGGTATCCCAACCTCAAGTCTATTTTAGAAAATATCGATGCTCCACGTACTTGATCAAATAGATCATCAATGCGGGGCGAAGGATATTGATTTTTAATAGTCATTTTATTTAGTTGACGGTAGTCTATGCATAAACGCAAGGTACCGTCCTTCTTTTTAACAAAGATAACCGGTGCTCCCGAAGGAGACACACTTGGCCTTATGTAGTTTTTATCGATTAGTTCTTTCAACTGTAATTTTAGTTCATTAAGTTCGCAAATGTTCATTCTGTAAGGAGCCTATGAGTTCGGTACCGCACCAGGTACTAACTCAATGTTGAAATCTAATTCCCTTTTCGAAGGTAGTCATGGAATTTGTTCTGGGAATACATCAAAAAAGTCCTTTAGAATAGGTATGTCTTCCAATTTTAACTTATTTTCCTTAGATGAATGTTTGTCATTAATTACATTTACAACAAATATTTTACACCCTTTTCTTACAGCCTTCTTAACTTGTAAACCTAAAATTTGTCTAGCAGAAGTTTTTCTGGGAATTCCCTTTATTGTTTCAGTTTCTCCATCATTATTTAAACAAGTAAAAGACTTTTCAAAATAGTTCAACACTACTCTATGTTTTTCAAGCCAGTCCATGCCTATTAATACGTCATAAGAACCTAGAGGTAAAATATTCAATTTAACTTGCATCTTTAATTGACTCATAAGAAAATCACAACTTTTAACAAATTCTACAACTTTTCTTTTGGTTCCTGTTGCTAACTGAACCAACCATTATTTATCAAATTTTTCTACTTTTAACTTGCAACTCTTCACTAAATCAGGTGATATGTAAATCAAACTTGCACCTGGAGCAATTAGAATAGAGATAGGTTTGTTTTGTATTATACCTTCGATCTCAACCATGGAAGTTTGATGGTCTGCTTGTCGGTTTTTCAATGCTGCATTGATTCTCGGCATCTCCCTTGCTAAATAACCAACTGTTGGTCATGTCTGCATTGTATGAATGTTGTTCACTGTCTTTCTTTTGAGTGGGAAGTTTTTTCTAATATGCGGTCCATTACAATCATAACATTTTAAAGGTGGTCTTTGTTCATTAATCCTAGCATTATTATTATGATTATTATTGTGATTAGACATATTTCTTACAGCTGTGTAATTCTGTGGTGCATTACATTTGTAATTATTACTTTGAAAATTTATTTTATTAAAAATTTTCTTAATATTTCCAGAATTATGATTAAATCTTTTCTTTTTATGCTCGAAATTACTTGATTTGTTATTCCTCTAGCCATATGTTCCTTCTCTTTTTTTGTTTTGTTCAAAACAAAATTTAGCCTTTCTTATGGCTTCTTCAAGAGTTGAAGGGTTGTCATACTAAATTCTGTCCTTTATGTTTAAAGTTAGAAAACTCAGAAACCTCTGTACCTTAGGTTTCTCTTCAACTAAGTAAGGTACATAGCTTAACAAACTGATAAATTTGCTACTTAACTCCTTCATACTCAGAGAAACCAATTTTAAGTCATAAAACGCTTTTTCCTTATCTTCGTAATATTGTTCGAACAATTTTTTTTTCTTAAAATGTTTCTTAAATATAATCCAAGCTATAGTCTTTTCTTTAATGCCTATAACCCTATTGATATCCTGCCACCAAATATCTGCCTTTCTGATCAAATTGTAAATGGTCATTTTAGCTTTTAACTGAGATGAATAATCATAAATCTGAAAATACTTAGATTCATACGAGACAGCCATGCTTTGGCTGCCTCACCCTTTTCATTTTCACCATTAAATGTTGGGGGTTTTATCTTCTTAAATTCCCCTGAAATTTGTTCATAAGGCATATGCTTTCTTTTATTAGGACTGCAGTCACTATCATTGTTGTCTTGATCAGAATTATATTTTCTTCTATAAGTTTTATCATCAGATTCGGAAGAAGAGTCACATTCACTGTTATAGTATTTTACTTTCTTATCTCTATGTTTATAGGACATAGTTCCAGACTCAGATTTTACTTTTGCTCTCTTATCTTTTTCATCATTATGATATGTTTCCAGTAAAATCTGGTTCAGCTCTTCCTATGCTCTTAGAATCCTTTCATTTTCTTCTTTAACATTTCTTATCTCAGTTTTTAAATCTTTAATTGTACATAAGACTTCAGATGATTGATCATTCAATTCTACATAGATTTCTTCGTTAATATTCTCATGTTCGTTATTATTACGTTCACTATGATGAGATCTATTTTAAATGGATTCTTCCGGTCCTTCCATACCTGCAAATTAAGTGTCAAATTGTTCTCTACATAAACAAATTAAAACAAAAGTTAGTAACTATGTTTGTTGTTTTCATTTTATGTTTGCGTGCATGAGCCCTTTTCAGGCCTAGAGTTTGAACTCGCGCTCTGATACCACATGTAACATCCCCAAAATTCCGTAAAAATTTAAAAAATTTCTAAGCATTCTATTTGACATTATCTGCTATGTGGAAGTAATAAGTATAAGCTTTGCATCCATAGTTACTATTTAAATACATGCGACACTTATGACAATTTAATAAGCTTAATTGTCTTATCGATAATTAGTTTTTATATAAGCACCCTTATAAATGTAATACATACTTTTATGTTGTCATTTTTTGCAGAAACATTCATGTCTAAAGGTCCTATGTCTAGATGATACTATAGCTGTAACTATATAAGTGTCGTAAGTTAATCATTAAGATGATATAGTAGGATTACGAGCTTGAAAATGGTTACGACCATATTATAACTCCATTTTACACCTTAGCTATGATTCTGCTATGATTCTTGGTCCTTAGAGTTGGGTAATGATACTTATAGTTTGATAACACCTTATTAATACTATTTATAGCAAGTGTTAGATACTTATATTAAAATATTAATACTAATAAGTTAGGATGTAATAAACCTTTCAGTTGGCAAGTGCACTTGTATGAACATATGGCTTACTTAGCTTACACTAATGCATAAATACTATTACTTGCACAAGTTATAGGTTGACTTGATGACAAGGGTTTATAAACTAACCCAGCAATAGTCTTTTTATGGAAAGGAGTATACCATAACTATTATGATTAAATATTGATATGGATTAGCTTTGATAATGGATAGTTTACAAGGTTTTAACTATATTATTTAAGGTGGCTTTGAAGACTTAAACTAACCCACAGAGGAAATCAATGATGATAAGTGTAATATTGATTTCCAAATAATCATGAAGCTTATGATCCTAGACATTTCTACTTGGCAATGATTTTAACCTTGGATGAACTATACGGGAGTGGGTCCTTGGTCTACCACCTACGCTATATTAAAATGTATTCATGTTACAAGTTGAAAACTATACAAAGTGGGTCTCGTTGATAGTGGTAGCTTGGCATTTAAGATTTTCACATGGTAAAGCAATTAATGTGTCTTGGGTATAACAAAAACCTACAGCTACTCTCAAGGGTTTGGTATCTTCGCATTTTTTATGATCGTCGTGGATGGAGAAAGGAAGAGCCTTCTTGATGCTAGGGTTACACCCTTCTGTGCATTTCAAACAGTTTGTTACAACCATAGTGCTGGTTCTTTAATGTGGTGTTGTCGTGTGAATGCAACAACTATTAAGGCTTACCTCTCGGCCAGGGTTCCATTCCTGTAATGGTAAGTTTAATGGTTAGACTTCATTGTTTATAGTTGCAACTTCTATTTTTCATATTTAAAAGCATTTTAACCTCAATGCATTTTCATGGCAGGGACTACAGTCAACGCCTACGGTGTTTGGTCTTGTGCAAGGGTGTGTAACTTTCCTTCAGTGTTGTGGAAGCCATTGTAAGCCTCGATTTCAATACCCAGATGTCACCTCTGTCAATGAAGGATGGTTGTTTTTTGTTTTAAGTTACTCCTCTGTAATGTTATTTGTTTAAAATACAAGAGTCGTGGGCAGAGTTAGGGTTTGTAAGAAATGATTCAGGCTTAAAGCCATGTTTGGAACTTTGTCCATTTTTGTTGTTGGACTTTTACGGGAACATGGTATCTAGATAGAGATCCCTCGAGCAGTGTTACTACGTTTGTAAATTTTTAAATGGAGAAAATAAATGATCTGACTCTCAGTTTTTGTTTCTCGTCCTTGACTTAAAATACTGTGTGAGCAATGTATCAAAATTCACTTCTCATCAATTTTAGTAAGGATTATTTAGTATGATTTTGTTGTTGTAGTTGAATACTATCATTTTTATGATACAGGGTTAATCCCTGGGACTGTCGTATTTCTAGGTTTTGTAGAAAAATAAATATTAATAAAGTTTTATGCTGGGAGAGCTCTCCAATAAAGATTTGAACCCCCAACATTTGTTTACCACTCTCTGTAAATGCAAGCTAAAATAAATAAAAAGGATTAAGGGTTTCAATCCCATCTTCATAATTTTGTTCTTGTCAGGGTTCCTCCTTCCTTGTTACAATTTTAGCTGCAATTGTAATTTATGTACTGATTAAACCCTTACCTAGATGTGTTCTTAGTTGATATTTGAACTCCTGTTGAGATAGTTGTTTAACCTAAGTATAAAGAGGGATATTGTGATGCAAGGCCTATCATCGAGCTATCCTTGGATGTAAACTATAATGGTATTATTATTGTATAATGTAACTCACTGTAATTTTATTTGATGTCTACTGGTTTAAAAACATTTAAAAGAATCTCGGGTGATCTTGTAAGTCTTGAACTTGAACCCTGTTGTAATTAAATTAAGATTATGAGATAAATTTCGGCCAATTTGGGCATGCTTCTCATCAGAGCTTGAACCCATGCCCTTCCATTTATATTATTTAGGTGTTTGTAAGAGTCCCACGAAGAAGTTGGGAAGTAAAACTTTAGGGTTATAGCATAATATAATTCTTGTCATAGTATATAATAGTCCTGACTGTACATTGAATGGGTTTAATGAACTATAGTGTTCTTTGTATAATGGTATGATAATTATTAACTATTATATGTCTGGGTTTTTAATCCTTAGTGAAATCGACCTACTTTTTGAATTTTCCTAACATTACAAGTGATTATAATACTAGTTTGTACGGTGAGATTCTTGATACTTAAATGATTATTATGTTATTATATTACTTGCATAAAATTATGTGTAGTTAATAATGAATTATCCATATTACTGTAATGATTCAATGGGATTTTTTTTTAAGAGAAGACTATAACTTTTGTGTAAGTTATGAAATGCTAAATAGTATTTGTTCTGCAATATAATTGATTTATGAAAGTATCTTAAAATCATACTACTACAGTTTAGGGTTTGCATCAATGTCCCGTACGATGCTTGACAATCTGTCTAGTAAAAGATATATATATATAGTAAGCTGTTTCAAGTTATATATAAATATTCCTGAGAGTAATTAATGTTCAGTTTAGATATATGATATGTAAGTGCATAACTCTGTTCTTATTCTAAGCTATATATATATATATATATATATATATGTGTGTGTGTGTGTGTGTGTGAACACTTTGCATTGTTGTTGATAACTCTGTGATATGAAGCCTTTGGATTCTATTTAAAACATGTACTGAACTTCTAAAATAATCCCTTATTCGATATAGAACAAGAGTAAAGATGATAAAGAAATCAAATATGAAAACAACATTCAATCTGCAATTATATCTATTCTCAGTTAATTAAGTCCTTCCTGTACTAGAGTACATCACCTTAGGGTGAAAGGAAAAATATAGGAAGCCACTTATTTTCAATCATTTATCAATATCAATCTTAACATTCATTATGGTACTCAGATATAGTTTAGCCAAACATAAAATCTATCCTTTTCTAACCTTTCTGATATAAATGAGCTACTCATAGAAAACTTATAACACTTTCAAACAGTTTCATAAATAGATAAACAATTTACAGAAATGAAATGAAATAAACAAGTAAAACTTGATAATTTTGATAGGGTGGACAAACACCCAAAGAGGCCTGATCCTCCCAACCTTCTCCAGAAGAATCAACTAAATCACTTGCTCCCTTGGACCCTCGAGCTTGTTTACTGAACCACTAGGAAGAAGACTCTGTGTAGAAGCAAGGCACTCAGGTTGTACTCCATCAATCAATGGGGACTTGCATACACCTCAAAACCCTCTGCACTCAATAGGAAACTCTGCACTCAGCAGAACTAAGACAGCCTTATACTACAACTCAAAACATAGCTTCCCCTCATCAAATCTCTTGTTTGCATACAGAAGAACCACAAGTTAAATTTTCTCGTTAGAAAAAGTGTGAACCTCTGCTCAAATTCGATGGCTTATAAAAGATGTCTAGGTATTTTGGTCATTCGTTTTCCATAAATGAGCCATAAGCTCCAGTTCCACATTCCAATGAACTTGACGACAATTCAAGGGAGTTGTCCCATAACAACAGCTAGTTACTAAGTTCATGATGCTACCACTTTTCCATTGCCTTCTACCCTAGATTCCATTCCTCTTAGCATGTTAGTAAACACTCTTTCAATAGTCTCTTTGGGTGAGTGTCTCCTATTTTAATTTATTAAATAATAATATTATTCATTTACAGTCATCCTTGACACTTGGTCAAATATAAAACTTTACAATAAAATTTAAGGTAATGTTTTTCCACAAACATAAAATATCTCAAGTATTGGGTATGTTACAAAAAGTAACTCCCATGGGAGAGGAAGAGGGATTTTGGAGCTAGTGAGACACTTGGGCTAGATTCCCTAGCTTCTATGACACCAATGATGAAGATGCCTATGACACGTATGAAAACATAAGACCTGATGGCTGACATCTGACATATATGACATGTTAGGGATAAAAATAGCCTCCAAGCGGGTTCTCAAGGGAGTTAGAGAAGCCAAAGAGACACCTATTTGAATTTGGTGGAGGAGGAGGCTAGAATTGGAGGGACAAGTGGCACACAATGGAATCTCTTCCCAACATGCATTGGAATGAATCTCTTGGAAGGAATTACACCCATGGAGGACCTTAGAAGTTTATAAAATAAAATAACAAAGAAGGATGGTGGCTTTTGATCATTTTACATTTTGCATTTTTCATTTGGAGAGAAGAGCTAGTAGAGAGCTAGTCTACTTGCCTTAGCACCAATTTCGAGGGTGAAAGATTCCCATCCTAATTTGAAATTGGAGAGATAATTCAGACCTTTCATTTGGAGCTAAAATGGAGTTTTTATTTATAGTTTGAATCTACAGGTAAGCTCGTGGTTCATTTATCTACAACTCATTATTCCATCTCTTTCACATTTTATTGCATATTTGGGCCCCAGGAGGATTTGCACCCTTGGTGAGATGTTGATCCCTTTGCGAGAGTCAATGAATCTCCATTTCTTTTTATTCGGATGTATATACTCCGTATTTACATATCATACGACTCTAAGTTTGAAATAGCAAGTGAAGTTGTGTAAAAATACCAAATAATGCATAAATGATGCCATTGTCCCTAGATCTTCTTGTTGGAGCTTGAAGAGACATTATTTCGAATTGTATCAGTAATTCTCTATGATTTTGTTGATGTATGGAGTGTCATTAATTTTTTTGAATAAGTTTCATTAACAATTAACAAGTCCTTGGCACCTAAAATTCAAATTTCATAACATATGGTGAAAATTACTAGCTTTCCCCCCCTATGTGAAGTATTGCACATAAACATCTAATTTAAGTGAGTTTCAAAAGGCCATAGGAACTAATTAATGATACATTGGGATATAATTAAGTCCATTTATCAATACCATACCTCTGTTCATAAATTTGGAAGTGTTTAACAGCATTTGGAGAGCTATCTTTGTCCACTACCCTTGGGGGTTTTGAAGCTCGATTTGAATAGAATTATTCCCTACTTTTTTCCAGATTGTAAATGAATGTTGCAGAAGTGTTTTAAGGAATTTTAAGCATCCATCAGCCTCATTTATATGTATTAATACCTTTCAAATACCTTCAGACCCAATTTGGAAGCATTTAGAGTCATTTGGAAGCAGTATTGACAACACTAGTCTAATGGTCGAATTGGTCAAAATTGGCAATTTTTCCTAATTTGTGGAAATTCTTAAAAAGGAGAACTACAGTCCTGTACTTAAAGGGACTAATGGAATTTGTGGATCCATGGTTCCATGGAATTTAGGGTAATAAGAAAAAATCCAAATATAACATGGCTGGGCCGAAACATTCCACATCCTAATTGAAACAAAATATTTGGATTTTGACAGGGCAAGGGTAGGAATACAAAAGGATGTGCAAACGTAATTCAACATCACATGCAATCAATTTTATCAACATGCATCGTAGGTAAACCAAGTGTCACTTACATACCTGTCAGCAAAGGAAGTTACTGTGAAAATTTACCCAAGCAACGCCAAAAACCAGTCCTCCAAACGCATTGATATCTCTTACTCTTAGAACAACTCTAAAAGAGAATGGTAACAAAAAAAACTCTATGGTGATAAACCAAGCACAATATGGAATCCAAAAATCATATCTTATTCGTAGGTTAACTTGGTTCCAATCATGATATGGAGCATTGAATGCCATCAAAATAGAATGAGTTAATAGAAAGCTCAAAAATTGGGTTGGCAAATCTCTCTATGCATCTCACTTGATAAGTTATTGGGTTGGCAAATCTCTCTATGCATCTCACTTGATAAGTTTCAAATCATTGGTGGAAAGACCAACACAATAAATGCACCGTTCATACAACTACAACATTGGATGATAAATGCACCGGTTCTGGGCATATGAGCTAGAGAGGAGTGTGTCACAACATCCTTAGTATAATATCCAAATCATCAAGCGCATGAACCAATTCATTAATCAATAGGATCCATTTGAATTGCGAAAGTGGAAATTTTTAATCAAGCAGTTTTACATAAAACATCTAGCGTGCAATAGAACCAACATAATCACATTGTGAAACTCACCCAATACCATGTTTGTCACCATGTTGTATAAAGCCGAATATGTGCCTTTTATGATGTTAATAGACCATCAATCATTTATTTCCACGATGCCAATATTTTCCATATGAACATAACCTTTATATGTGAACCATAATGAAACCAAAACTTTTTTAAAGCGCATTCATAACCCAAATCAAATATTATGATATGTAATCCTTGAGAGTGAAGACGTAAATGCCTTGTTATGGGTATGAAGCGTAATCCTTTTTCATTAAAAACATCATTCATTTGAATATTATCATACAACCATCTTTAGTAGGTCCCCCCTTTTTGACTTGAATGACTTATCTCTATGCCTTTTTGTTTGAAGCACAAGATGTATAATGGAACCAAATTTAAGTTCAAATAATAGTGTCCAAGGGATTTCATTGAACAAAAAAGAGGGTACTCGCAACATTTTGCAAGAATTTAATGGAGATGCAAAATGAAACATCAACAGTAAGATGGTGGTATAAATATATTTTCTCACATTGGTCAGGGAAAACATATGGTGGTTCATCTGTTTTCTCTAACCTATAATGTTTGATAATGAAAAATCCATTCTCATGCATATATGTTGTTGGATGATTTCCAACCACAATTTTTCTAAACCACTTAGCATTAAATAGTACCACCTTGAAATATTTGAATTTAATCTCTAATATATATTCAATTGATCCATATTATTGCAAGGTCTCTTTTTTTATGTTTCCATCACAAACATGTGACTGACAATCTGCCATAAAATATGCAGCAATGCCACAGTTAAATGTTTGTCGATTTTTATCTACCTTTCAAACATGGTAATGATGACCCTTGCACCATGTCCCCTTGTAATGTGTCACCTTATTCTCTTCTAATCCATTTAGAATTTCCAATGCATATTTAGTAACCCTTTCATCATTATCTCTACATGCCCTTTATACGTTATCCCTTAAATATTTTAAACTAATAGCTGGAGGCCAATCCTTTTATAAAAAAATCATTATTGTTGAGTATGAAGATGGATTATGACCACCCCAAGATACATATGACAAACAATGTCTTTGTTGGGAATCATGATGCCTTTGATAGTCCTCCCTCTATACATTTTTGTGCTCATCGTTTCTTGCAACATATAGTAAAAATCCTTCATTTCAGTAGCATCTACAATCACAAACATAAAAGAGAGAGAGAGAGAGAGAGAGAGAGAGAGAGAGAGAGAGATGGGGAAAGGAAGAGAGAGAGGAAGGAATATGGAAAGGGAGTGAGATATAGAAAGAGGTAAAATGAGAGAGATAGAAAGGATATTATAGGGAGATATAGAGATATAGGGGGGTTAGGTAGAGGGAGAGAGGGGGGTGGGTGGGAGGGAGAGAGAGGGGGGAAATGAGGGATGGGGGAGGGGGAGAGAGAGAGTGAGGGAGAGATAGGGGGGGATAAAGGGAGAGGAGGGGAGATAAATATATAAAGAGGGATGTGGAGAGGAAGAGAGAGTTACAAAAAGAGAGAGTGGGGGATATAGGGGTAGACAGCGGGAAGAGAGAGAGAGAGAGAGAGAGAGAGAGAGAGAGAGAGAAGGGAGAGGGATAAAGAGATGGGATAGGGTTCAAGAATGTCACTCTCATGCATCGAGAAGAGAGATATTGGGTGAGTGATATGTTAATTAAAGAGGAATAATCCCCTTCCCTATTAGACCATGAGTTCCCATCCAAAGTGCATATTTTGATGGAAGCCTTGATTTTAGGATAAATAATATGAAGTTCTTTTCTTCGACAGTGCCATAGAAACCTACCATAGGAAACAAGGTAATGGATCCTTTCCGCATGTGGGATTTCCAAGAAAAAAGGTTATCCTTGACGCCTATGGGATTGTTATATAGAGGCAATTGTTTACCTATCTTGAGTTCCTGATCTGTAGAACTCTAATGGAATATGGTGTTGAATGATGATGCACACCCGTCCTAATGTTATAGTAGCTCATGCATACTTAAATCTAATATTTTGACTAGATGCATTGTCAAACCCATGCAACACACCTAACCCACGTACATAAATGACACCCTAGCCCACACAAATAAATGATCCACATAATCCACACATGTAAATGATGCATTGATGGGTCTGAAGGACTTAACCATGGTTAGGGAGGAAAACTGTGCCTTATGCCCTAAATGAATCTTTGAGGGATTGAGGATAATGAACGACACCATAACCCACCACAGTCAACCTCCCCTATGGATCTTTGGTGTCAAAGTGTGGACACAAATTACACCATCAAGAGCTTTTGATCACCAAGGTTGGGCCTATAAACCTTGACCATGATGAGGGGAGGAAACATCAACCTATTTCTATCATTTGGAAAAATAACCACAAGGTATCATGAGATAGCCCTTACCTAGGATAAGCACCCATCATGGCAATTCATACAATGACATCTTGTTGAGGCTTATAAAAATTGTTTGGCTAGTTATTAGTTATTATGGATGTAATTTATATACAAAGGTTTTACACCTGAAAGGAAGGATATTTTATAGTTGTAGCAACAATTATTATAATATGCCATAAAATGGTCGATGTTTTAACACACTCAAACCCACATGTTACATAGGAGAGATAGGAGAAATCCAAGCAAGTAATCATAATCACTTCGAAGCAGATAAACTATTATGTTATTTGGAGGGCCATTGCATATATGGAAATCTATATTTGCATAAAAATTAGGGTATACTAGCACTTATATATTACCACAAACTAGTTCTCATGACCAAGAAGAAATAACATTGAAACTAATGTCAAAAAGACAAAATACTAATCGATGCCACCTAAACCACATGCCTAACCCACACACTTAGTGCACCGACCTAATGCACACACCTTACCCATGCATCGAGCCCTAAATCCCTTCCTATATCTTAGTGTAGAAACACCCTCAAATTTTTGTGACACTTATTAGTATTTCTATAAGTGAAACATCAAACCCACCCCAACCTAACAATGGATTTTTCAAAGCCAAAGATAATCCATAGGCCATGACATTGAAATGGACACTAGATGATCTCTAATCATGTAACTTGGAATCCTCCTGTAACCCTAAATCCATCACCCATGAAACCTAAACCACATATTTGGAAAAACATTGACCCCTTAACCCATATTTCCCTAAAGAAAAATTCTACATTAGAAAATATTTTGGGGTATGTAATGAACCATGCACATAACCCACAAACATAAGTGACCGTGCAATTAACCCCATGCATTTAACCTATGCATCTAAACAATGCACACAACACATGCCTTTGTCCCGTGAACCTAATCCACATGCATGAGTGACAAAAAAAACCTTTCCATGTCTCCCATCAACACTACACGCATAGGATAATGAGTAGGTCCTTTGTTTATGGCCCTGAATAGTCTATTAATAGGCATCACATTAAAGTGAAAATATTAATCATAACAACCAAATTACCTACAAAATGTGTTTTTTGTGAATGAAGAGTTGGTATCCACCTTCTTTATTATTAAAAAGGAATGGACGATGCTTTAACTGGCATGAGGTTATCCCTTGATCAAAGAGAGGAGAAGAGTAACTGTAAATTGATTAGAGATGAAGTGCCACATTGACTGGGGAATGTATTTCCTACAAAGACGAGCATGCTTTGACTGTACCCATGGAAATGGCATCAAGAATGGTATTGATCCAATAAAAAATTGTCTAGATATTCTTTCTTCTAATATATTGCTTTCCTCGATCATGGCCTTGATCATGCCCCTCAAGCCCTAGAACCTTCCCTTAGGAGCTAAGGTCCATGTTTCATCCTTGGAAATTTATATATCATGAGATACAAGTTTGGTTCTCCAAACATACAAAAAAATGTCTATATCCCCACCTATAAGACAAATATTCCCCATATAGGTGTGTGTAGTGATCTAAGGTCTCATTCATAACCCTTGAGTCCTCAAACTTACCTTTAAGGAATTGTTCATGGCTATGGATCTCTCAATGGTTTATTTAGGGTTGAAGCCATGGTATTCTTCCATGGAAAGTATTCGCAATGCCCTAGGACATGTACATATTTCTCAATAGAGAAATTTTGAGGTCTAAAATGAGCCTCCTAAGGAAAATACAAAACAATAGTGGAAATAATAAAATAATATTAGCATACCTCATCAAATTTTGCAGGAAAAAATAAGAAAACTACTTTTCCAACTCATATTTTCAACTTATCTCCCTGTATATTCACTCAAGTTTAGAGAAAGAGCACTTGGTGGGTGGGAATTCTATTCCGCATCTACCGAGTACCCACATGGCATACTTTTGATGGACCCCGCTGCTCGAAAAACAAGAAATTCATGAAAAAATGTGATTATGATGTCATCATCACATTTTTTCATGAATTTATTGTAATTCGGGGAGAGGGATCCATCAAAAGTATGCTATTTGGGTACTCGTTGGATGGGGGATTGAATTTCCCATCCAAGGAGTGCTCCTGCTTGAAATTTGAGTGAATATACAGGGAGATAAGTTGAAAATATGAGGTGAAAAAGTATTTTTTCACTTTTTCATTTTTTTACCTTTTTATCTTTTACCCAAAAATTGGTGATTCACCCCCCATGGTTGACATCATGATCTTGAATCCTATTCGTGATTTTTGTTGTACAATATTTTTGTTTTGAGGCCCATTTTTTACCTCCAAATTTCCCTAATGCCACACACATCATCAATCATAGGATAATGATGCCCCCAAAATGACACATGTTGTTTGTGGAGGAAACCTTCTTATCCCTAGATGGTTATTAGATTCCTTTAGCACTTGAATTGCAAGTCTCCTCCATTACTATGTCCAAGGACCTAAGACCACAAGACCTAGATACATAGCACCATGGATACCCATGGAAAGTCATGTGTGATTCTTTAAGGAATGATGCATGACTCTAGATGTCTCAATGGTTTCTTTAGAACCATAGGCATGGTATTCATCCCTATAATTCCATTCTGAAGGCCCTAGGATACGCTCATAATTCTCAAAACCACCCGATGGCACCAACATAGTGAATCATAGGCCAGTGATACTCTCAATACGCCATGTGTGATTGGTTGAGGAAAACTACTTAGTTTTAGATGTTTAGAGTATTCCTTTAGAGCCTCGGGTTTAGGTCTCCTCCACTAACAATGTCCAAGGCCCCAAGGATACAAGACCTAGATATATAGTGCCATAGATACCAATCTAATGTCATGCATGGTGTTTTGAGGTAGTGGGAAGTGTTCATGGGTTTGAATGCCTCAATGATTTCTTTAGGGCCAAAGGCATGGTATTCCTCCATGGAACATCATTCTCAAGGCCTTGAGACACCAACATATTCCTCAAAACAACTTAATGTCACTAACATCCTTAATCATAGGCTAATCATACACTCAAGAGGGGATGTGTGGTTGGTGGATACCACTTCCTTTTCCTTAGATGGCTAGAGTATTCCTTGAGGGCTCGAAGATTATGTGTCTGTTGTTGACAATGTCCAAGGCCCCAAGGCCATAAACCTAGATGCATAGTGCCATGGATACCCCTCATAAGGCATGCATGATGGTTTGATGCATTGTTCAGGGCTCTAAATGCCGCAATAATTAATTTAGGGACAAGCACATAGTCTTCTTCCCTATAATATCATTCACAAGTCCTTAACACACATAAATATTACTCAAAACCATATAATTGCACTAAAATCCTCAATCAGAATCCAATTATACCTTCATGAGGCCATGTGTGGTTGGTTGAGGTATCCTTCTTATCCCTGGATCGATATAATATTCTCTTAGGACCTAAGGTTGAGGTCTCTTCCCTTGACCATGTCCAATGCCCCAAGTCCCAATGACCTGGATGCATAGCACCATGAATACCCTATGAAGGCATGTGTGAGGCTTTGTGGTATTCTTAATGGATTTGAATGTTGAAATGGTTTCTTTGGGGTCAAAGGAATGGTCCTATTCTATAGATTCTCATTACTAATTCCCCAAGGTATGTCTCTATTGCTCAAAACCACCTAATGGAATCAACATCCCCAATCATAGTTTATCGATACCCTTAAGAATCCATGTGTAGTTGGTGGAGGTAACCTTCTTAGCCATGGCTGGATAGAAGCTTCCTTTAGGGCCCTATGTTTAGGTCTCTTCCACTGACCATGTTAATGACCTCATGCAACAAGACCTAGATACATAGTGCCATAAATACCCATACAAAGTCATGTGTAGTTCTTCAAGGAATTGTTCATGGATCTAGATTCCTTAATGATTTATTTAGGACCAAAAGCATGGTATTCATACTCAGAACTTCATTCCCAACACCCTGAGACATGTACATAATTCTCAAAACCACCTAATGGCACTGACATCCTCAATCATAGCCGAATGATACCCTCAAAAGGAAATTTTTTGTTGGTGGAGATAACCTTCTTATCCCTATATGGGTATAATTTTCCTTGAGGGATTGAGCTTCATGCCTCCTCTCATGACCATGTCCAATCCTCCAAGTCCCAAAGACTTGGATATATAGTGCTATGGATACCTTTGTAAAGAAACTCATGGTGCTTTAAGGAATTGTTCATGGTTTTGGATGCCTCAATGGTTTCTTTAGGGCTAAAGGAATTCTCTTTCCACTAGAATGTCATTCCAAAGGAATTGAGACACATACATATTTCTCAAACCCACCTAATTGAATCGTCATCCTTAATCATAGGCCAATGATACCCTCAAGAGGCCATGTGTGGTTGGTAGAGGCAGCCTTCTTAGCCTTGGATGGATAAAATATTTATTTAGGGACCAAGGTTTATGTCTCTTCCATTGACGATGTCCAATCCCTCAAGCCCTGAAGACCTAGATACAAAATATCAATTGATGACCTTGCAAAGTCATGCATGGTGCTTTGAGGCATTATTCATGGCTCTAGATTCCACAACCGTTTATTTAAGGCCAAAGGAATGATCTTCTTCTCTAGAGAACCATTCCAAAGGCCCTAATACACTTACATACTTATCAAAACCACATAATAGTGTTAATATACTCAATCATATGCCAATGATACCCTCAAGAGGCCATGTGTGGTTGGTTGAGATGATCTTCTTTTCATTGGATGGATAGAATATTCCTTTAGGGATAGAGGTTCAAGTCTCCTCCATTGACCATGTCCAAGGCCCTAATCCCCCATGACATTGATACATAGTGGAATGGATATCCATGTCAGGTCATGGATGGTGCTTCAGACATTGTTTGTCACTCTCGATGCCTCAATCATTTCTGTAGGGCCAAAGGCATGGTCATTTTCCATAAAAAAGAATTCCCAAGGTCATGAGACATGTAAATACTACTCAAAACCACCTAACGAAAATGCCATGATCAATCATAAGCCAATGATACCCTCAAGAGGCCATGTGTTGTTAGTGGAGGAAATATTCTTATCCCTAGATGGATAGAAGAATATTTTAGATCTTGAGATTCAAATCTCCTCCTCTGACCATGTCCAAGGTCCCAAGGCCAAAAGACCAAGATACATAGTGCCATAGATACCCCTATGAAGTAATAAATGGTGTTTTTAGGTAGTGTTCATGGCTCTAGATGCCTCAACAATTTCTATAAGGCCAAAGGATTGGTCTTCTTCCATAGAACATCATTCCCAAGGACTTGAGACATGTGCATACTACTTAAAACCACCTAATGGTAACAACATCCTCAATCATAGGCCAATTATAAAATTATGAAGTTGTGTGTAGTTGGTGGAGGCCAACTTCTTACCCCTGGATGGCTACAAGCTTCCTTTCGGGGTGAAGGTTCATGTATCCTTCATTAACCATCTTGAAATCCCCAAGGCCAAAAGACTTACATACATAGTACATTGGATACCCTTGTGAAGTCATGCATGGTACTTTAAGGCATTATAATTCATGGATTTGGATGACTTAACGATGCCTTTAGGGATAAAGACATTGTCTTGTTCCCTAGAACATCACTCCCAAGGCCCTGAGACATGTACATACTGCTCAAAACCACCTAATGAAACCAACATCTTCAATCATAGGCTAATGATACTCTCAAGAGGCCATGTGTTGTTGGTGGAGGAAACCTTCTTATCCCTGAATGGCTAGAATATTACTTTAGGGGTCATGATTTAGGTCTCATCCATTGATCATGTCCAAGGCCATAAGGACACAAGACCTAGGTACATAGTGCCTCAATGGATCTAGATTCCTTAATGGTTTCTTTAGGGATACAATCATGGTTGTATTCCTAGCAATGTCACTACCAAGGACTTTGGAAACCTACATAAGGCTCTTTCTTTCCTCTTATGACTCTATTCAAGGCCTTGAGATCCATCTCACTATGCAAAAACTCTTGATTGTGGCCATATCTGACTATATGCCAAATATTGACTTTACAGGGTGTTTGTTATGGTTAATGGCTTTGATCATTTCCCATTACCTCAATAATATTCTGTTAGGGTACACTTCTTTCAATTCTTCCCCACCCATATTGTATGTGCATCCCTAGTGCACAAAACCGCATATTTCCACTTATATCCCACTTTAAGAATAATGCTATCCTATACATAGCATAATTTCCTATGTGGTAGTTTGAGTCATCTCTCTTATCCCGATATGTCTAAAACCTTCCTTTAGGGCATAATTCTAGTGATTCCTCCCACAACTATGTTGTAGGTTCTCATATCTAGTGTTACTTATATGAAGACTTAGATTCCAAGGATAGTGTTGGGAGTTCATAGGTTTGTTTTAAAGCTTACCTTAGGGTTTAAGGCCCAAGATTTCTCCTATGAGATTATACAAAACACTAAGGCCCATGTATGCTAGCAAAAATATCATAATGGTGTTGATTTCATCACTTAGAGGTAAATAATACGCCCAATAAGTCATTTGTAGAGGTTCAAGCTATTGTATTTGGCCTTGGATACACAAAATATTTTATTAGGGACTAAGGCTTGGGTTTCCTCCCCCAAACATGTTTAAGGGCCTAAATGGCCATATATAGTGCTTAAAACCTCTTACTTACATTAATACCCCAAATATTAGGCCAAAGATACCCATAGGAGGTCTTATGTGGTGGTTCAAGGTATACTTGTTAATATTATATTCCTAGACGTCTCCTCTAAGGTTCAAGTCTTAGGTTTCCTCCCTTAATTATGTCTATGCCTTGAAGAATTATACATAGTTTTATTTTCTCCAATTCCCCCCATTATCCCTATTATAAGGCCATAGGTCTTCTCAAAAAGTCATTTGTGTTTCCTCAACAAATAATTATTATCCCTATAATCCTATAAGCTTCATTTAGGCTAAGGCCTAGGTTTATTCTCTTAACTAGGTTAAGGGCCAGTATACCTATCACTAGTGATCAAAACCTCATAATAACATCAATTCCCACACATAGACATTAAGAATACCCTTAGGAAGACGTGTGTTAACCATATTTCTTGGTCATAGATGCCTAAAAGCTTCTTTTAGGGCCTAAGGAAGAGTTTTTATCCCTCAAACATGTCAAAAGGATTTGAGACCCATGCCTTATGCTCAAATCCTAATAATGATGCTAATATCCATCAAGTAATTTATTAGGACCGATAAAAATATACCCTATCAAATAATCAAATTTCAATTCAAATCACTTTTATTAATATTTTTTAATAGTAATAAATTAAAAATGGTCAAGCACTACCATGAAGATGGTACCCAAAACTGATGCAATAGGAGCATGCAAGCACTATAAATCAAAAGCATGCATACAGTCCCAACACCACGCACGTGCTTTTGGTCTGTAAATTGCTGAACCTCCACTAAAGCATCCATGTTGGCACAAGAGTCTGGATGCACTACTAATGCACATGTGTTATTAATGCACATGCATTATTAAAAATGTGTTCATGATTAAAAATGTGTGAAAACTTCTAAGAACACATCAGCACTTCTAAGAACATGTACATGCTTCTAAGAACACATGCACATGTTTAAAAACATGCGTGCTTTTACTACATAAATGAACAAAATCAGTATTTTGGCCATAACGTTTGATCCTAAACTTGGATTTTGATGCTTCTTATACCATTGGAAAGCTATTTATGATACCTATAGAATTGTGTTTAAATTTTTTTCATAATTCAACACTATTTGTTTCATATTTTCAAAAAACTAATCTATGACTCTTTTGTCATTTTCCTCTCTCAGGCATAGTCAAGGGATGGAGGGAGACTGAGAGAGGGATAGAGAGGGAATTGGGAGAGAGAGAGAGAGAGAGAGAGAGAGAGAGAGAGAGAGAGAGATGAAGAAAGAGGTATAGAGAGATATAGAGAGAGGGGGAGAGAGAGTGTGTGTGTGTGAGTGATGGAGGGAGGGATTGGGAGGAATGGAGAGGAAGAGGGAAAGAGGGATGGATAGAGAGTGGGGGATAAAGGGATAGAGAGACAGAAGAAAATGGATGGATTGTGAGAGAGAGTGGAGGAGGGTGGAAGATAATGAGATGAATAGAGACACATATAAATATCGAGGGGAGGATTGAGGTAGCGAAGAAGGGAGGGTGAAAAACACAACAAGGGAAGGAATGAGAGGGAGGGACTAAGGCTTGGGGAGAGAGCGGGGGGGGGGGGGGGGGGGGGGGGATTTAAGGAGTGATAGAGAGAAAATTATGGGGATAGTGATGGGGGTTGTGTGTGTGTGTGAGAGAGAGAGAGAGAGGTAAATAAGGACCAAGGTGGAAGTTATAAAGAGATCAATGAGACGAGGGAGGTAGGGAGAAAGGGAGGATGAGGGAAAGATAAATCAATAGAAAGAGAGGTGGGGGTGAAGAGTGAGGGAGGGAAGGAGGAAGGGATGGTATAAGGAATAGTGAATTAGGGAGAGAGTTAGAGGGAGAGGGAGAGAGTTAGAGAGAGAGAGAGAGAGAGAGAGAGAGAATAAGGTGGGGGTAAGAGAGAGATCAATGTAATGAGAGAGAGAGAGAGAGAAGGGGGAAGGGAGGGTGGAATATAGAGTGAGGTAGGGAGGGAGTTCAAGGGATGGGGAGAGAGAGAGAGATAGATATCAAGGGGGTTGGAGGAATGGAGGTGGAAATTGAGGGAGGGAGAGAGTTGAGGGGAGGTACTGAGGGAAAGAGAGTGAGAGGGAGGGATAGGGAGGGAGAGGGAGGAAGAGAGGGAGAGGGAGGGTTAGAGGGATAGATCGAGGGAGGGAGGAAAGTGTGATAATGTGTGTGTGTGTGTGTGTGTGTGTGAGAGAGAGAGAGAGAGAGAGAGAGAGAGGGAGGAAGAGGGGGAATGAGGAGCAAGGGTGTGTGTGTGTGGGATAGAGAGAAAATGATGGGGAGAGAAAGAGAGGGAGGGAAGGAGGTATATATAGAGGTAAATATAGATGGATGGAGGGAGGGAAGGACTAGGATATGGAGGGAAAAAAAGGGAGGATGAAGAGAGAGAGAGAGAGACCTTTCCAACTGTGCACAGAGAATAAAAAATCATAGTTCTCAATCAAATTTTATGGAAAAAATAATGAAGGCATGTTCTTATGTAACAAAAACGTGGATGCATTTTATTCTATTGGTCAAAAGGTTCTTCATATTATTTAAAAAATAAAATAAAAATGGTGATTAATCATAGAAGACCTAAAACAAAAAAGTTATAGATCTTAGAAATACATTTCCAATAGTAAAAGGAGCATCAAAATCCAAGTTTTGGATCAAAAGTTATGGAAAAAATAGTAAATGCATGTTTACATGTAATGAAAGTGCATGCACATTTTGATACCCGTGCGCGTTATTAATGTTTATCGATTTTGATAGGACGTCTACGTTATTAACGGATGCACATTCCTACAAATTCAAAAAAAAGGCGGGACAACCTCTCTTCATCTATGTGGATGAGTTAGTCACTTTGGTTTTAGGTTTATATTGACAAACCTCTTGGTTCGGACTACATAAACCAAAACACATCCATTTCTTCAAATACTTGTTTTTCAACGACATGTTCTCCAAGTGTTCACTTTGAATGAAATTGCACAAACTTATAGAGATATGTGTGCAGATTCTTAATATATATATTTTTGATAAATAAAATAATGCTTTCTATTTTTTATTTATTTTTATTTGCACATATAGGCATGTGCAAGCTAATGAGGGTCACTTTTGGCACGTTAGATGCAATAAAAAAAAATGAAAAAATCAGGCATCCCTCAAGTTATTTGGTTTTTTTGATATTCTTACGCAAGATATCTTGCATCAAGTAAAAAATATGAAACATAGAAAATTGAGTCATGTTTCCGAATATATAAGTTTTAAGTATTGAAAATTTACATAACTATGTCAAATTTCATGTTTTCTAACAATCACTTTTTTTTGGCAAATGATAAGGTATATGTTTTTGTGGGTGCAGCCTTTCAATGCCTAAATGACGGTTTCAGGCTACAAAAATTGGTAGACATGTATAGAACTTGTAGCACTAGTGTAGCACTATTTTTCCAAAATTAAATGTTTAATTTTTATTTTTTTTCAATTATGTAAGTGATCAAACCTCGACAACGATACGTCAAATGTGGGTGAATCCTTTGAAGGTCTTAATGTAGTTATTTCGACTTGGATTTTTTATAGCATGTAGAGGTCGGTGTCTTCTAGTGCAGCATACAATTTTTTTTTTAAATGGTTGTGAAATGAAAAGTTACGAAATAAACACTAACAGTATGTTTTTTGATGAACAGGGTGATAAAAGAAGAAAATTAGGAAATAAATAGAAAATCTCAATATTTTTTTTTTTAATTACATATTTGGAATGTGCATAAAAAATTCTATCTATGCTTGAAATTTTGTCAATAATGGACATGTATGTCATGTTGTAGAGAGCGATGAAAAACATGCATATTTAGGTGCAGAATTGCACCTAAAGGGTCCCTTACCTTTGTGCACAAACCCATATGTCAAAATTTTAAAATACATAGGTATTTTATTTTTTGTTATAACTTTTGATTGGATCAACTATTTTCAAAATAAAAAAGAACCCACACAAGTATAGACAAAGACCTACTCATTAAGAAAATGATAACTTTGATTGATTAGGTTAAGACCCTCGTAGCGGGGCATTGCACTTGACCTAGTCATGTCATGGCTTCACTGACTTTATTAATTTTAAAAATATATAAAATCAACATTAACAATTATGGAAAAAATAATGTTGCACAAGAACTGCATGTTATCTACAACTCTATATAGTTTTTTTCAAAATTTTCCATCATTTACATACCAAACCTAGGGCCTAACACGAACATATGCATTATGTTTTAGAGAAAAATAACATACCAATCTTACAAGAACACTTTTTTTGGGAGTTATACCTATTTTCCATAAATAAAATTTATATAGTCCATAAGTTAATTCAATTATCCACATTTCATCTTTCTACAACATTACATTCTAAAACGTTGTGTAGGTACCTCTAATAATTCTTTTTAATAATCATATTTCTGTTTTTCTAGAAGTTCATTGCAACTAACACGTCATAAGTGGATATAATTACCTTGCACTAGTGCGACCGTCTTTAATTATTTGTCAATATTGAGAATCATAGGTATTCGAATAATTAAATCCTATGTGTACACCATGTGACAAATATGAGCTTAAGAACACTATATGGCACTTGCCAACATTACATTTCATTGCAGTTACGATTCCTTTAGCGTAATGCCTAGGATTCTTCTATCAACCATCTTGGGTGGAATGCCTAGGATTATTCACTCAACCATCTTTAGGGCCACTCAACCTATCCCTAGTGATTAAAACCTTATAATAGTGTGAATTCCGATATGTAAAGGCTAAGAATACTATTATGAATATGTGTGGTGACCTTGGATCTAAGTTCCTAAAAGCTTCTTTTAGGGTCGTAGGTAGAGTCATGATTTGAGACCATGCCTTGTGCTAAAAACCTAATAATGACACAAATTTCAATCAATAAATTTAATAATATAAAAATATTCTCAATTAATAATCAAATTTCAATTCAAATCATTTTTATTACTACTTCATAATAGTAATGAATTAAATCTGGTTGTTTTTATTTATTTGTGAATTGCATTTATTTGTTTAAATAATATTAAGAATTCCACCAAGGGGAGCAAGGTTATCTACAACAAGTATGGGGAGATGTTAACTTAACATAACCTAATGTAAAGTTACATTACCCAAAATAAAAAGTAATTAAAAATTTTATGTCTACTCATAAAATAAAAAACTAAAACCAAATGAAAAATAATCAAAAATCCATGTCCATTCATAAAATAAACATATTTTTTTGGATTTGTAACAAATATTTAAGATTAAAAAAAAATACACCAAGAAAATTGTTCCATATAGGTGCTTGATAGATGTGAGTTTAAGATGGATCTATGCTGATGGATAATTGGATTGTGCTTGTGGCGCAAAACCTCATAAATAAATCATGTGAATTTATGTGCTTAAATATTCTAAAATTGATGAATGGAACTTCTTGTGATTGTGGTGCAAAAGCTCATAAATTAATCTTTGGTCATTTATTTGAATTTATAAAACAAAATAATAAATATTGAATTAAGTTATTTACATAATAGTTATTTGTGAATTTGTTATGTTTATGGTGCAAATCCTCATAACTAAATCTTACTTGTACATGTCCATCTCACAAATAATAGGGTAGCACCACTTTATGGTACTTGCCAACATGACATTTCTCTTAACATAAATGAGGAAAAACTCAATTTCCAATAATATGAACAAAATAGAAATGGTGCTAATACCACCATATTAAGACCACCAGTGCTAAAACCACCACCTTAACACCACAAAATGTAAGTGGTGCTAATAACACCACCTTAACACCACAAAATATAAATAGTGCCAATACCACCACATTAGCACCACAAAATATAAGTGGTGCCAACTTATGGTGCTAAAAGATAGATTTTCTTGTTGTGATACATCTAATTTTTCTATGTGCAATGCCAACATGTAATGAGTCTCTATAAAAGGATATAAACATACAAATACACCAATTGTAAAAATAAATAAAAACAATAAATAAAAATATTATTATTTTATTTTTAATTTTGTAAAATATTATACAAAGTGAACTTTTAGAAATAATTGTGACAATTTATTTAACAATATTAATATAAATTTATTTAATAATTATATTTATTTTTCTTATTTATAATATAATTTGTGAAATAATATTTTAAAAATTACTATATT
This sequence comes from Larix kaempferi, assembly GCA_027924585.1. NCBI lineage: Eukaryota > Viridiplantae > Streptophyta > Pinopsida > Pinales > Pinaceae > Larix > Larix kaempferi. Next base: position 31,437,362 of record BSBM01000195.1, on the reverse strand, counting down.
AACACAAATCATTTTAAATTTTGAAATGTAAAAAATATTAAATTCTTAAAATGGAAATTTGTATTCAAGTTTTTTTTTCAAAAGATTAAATATAAATAAATTTGATCTATCTTATTGATAAATAATAGATAAATTGAAAAACAACACATAAATTTATTTGCAGTTTTAAGAATAGATAAACAAATACAAATACACTTACAATTAAACAGTTTACAATGTGAAATACAGTTACATTAATAGTTTGAATCCTTGACATAAATTAATATGACAAAAGCAAAGTGTGCAATATAAAATTTACATAGCCACTTAACTTATGGTGGGTGAACTGATTATAGGCTGTGGGTGAACTGATTATAGGCTCTGTCCATCATCCATATATCAACCCCTTCTTCTACAACGAATTGCCATGTCCCCTTCTTCTACAACGAACTGCCCATCATCCATGTATCAACCACTTTTTCTACCACAGATTCACAGATTGCCATGATGGCTATTCTATTCTGGTTTATTTATGGTGCTACTTAAAATTTCTTCAAATTTTTCCATGGCAACGAATGGCAGACACACAGGAGCTACGAGTCCTTGGAAGTCTTTCATTAGAGGAACAGAGAAATTTGAGACCCCGGGTGCTACACCTGACGTAAAACCTGCATACACTGATTCCCCCCACCCAAAATCAGCCTTGGCAAATTCAAGTTTGGACAGGTCCGTAATAACATAAGAGCCACCAAGGGTAAAGTGTGGGTGTCCTTTCACTTCTAGCAGATCGATCGTAGATCGCATGTATTCTTCATCGATCCTTCTCTTGGCCTCGTTGATTAAATTTACAGCGAAAGACAGCGGTTGGTTAGTTAGATCCTGGGCTTTCGCCTCAGCACAGGCTAAGCATATTGCATTGCCATAGTAACCTGTCGGAAGAGGCCGTTGAAATCGAGAACGGGAGTTTAAAGAAAATATAAACCTCAAATCTTTGTCGGAAGGGAAATTCAGAGCCTTCGTTCTTGATTGCCACAGGCACGCCGATATCGCTTCGAATGTGGTACACTTGTTGCCTTCTACCTGTCTTTTTAGAGCCTCAATGTCTCTTAGCCCAAAGAAGAATGTTTTAACGGTCATTTCCTCTTCCTCCTGAGGAAACTTTAATTGTTTATATTCATCGGGCGTCGGTTGGGCATATTCGTGGTGGGGCAATTTCACAATAGGCTTCTCTCTGGGTCGAAGGATTTCTCTATTCCAGACTGGCGGAACCGCAGGGATCGCTGCCCCTCTTGCCATTTCACTCAGAGCTTTAATGAATTGGGCGATACCAACGCCATCACTAATGCAGTGATTGGAGCGTAAACCCAATACGAAGCCTCCGCATCTCAGACGCGTTACCTGGAAATTCATACGGTGGCATAATTCGATCAGATTATTCTATACATGCTATAACGTTTACTGTAAAACCTAATCATAATTTGGGATGGACTATCAAGCTTTGCTATATTGAAGAAGGAGTTCATATACAGATAATAGGTACCCAGAGACAAGGCATTTAACTAAAGCAGATAATAGGTAATTGAGGTATAGATAACAGCAGATGATTAGATGATTACAATTAAGTACAACCACAAATAACTTGTTTATCGTAAACTTCTCAATATTGACAGGCCACGAAAGTTAATGACAAAACTATATTCTAACTATTAAACCAACCCCTTGATGAAATCTACACATTACACAATATATAAAGTACAAACCTGAATCAGAAATAGTGGAGAGTCTGTGATCTTTTCCGATCCCAGAACATTATTGATAAAGTCATCTCCACGAGGAATAGGTGGATAGAGATCTCCAAAGTCTTCCAAAGAAATATCAGCATCCGCTTCCACGAAAAGAACACCTTCGCCAGTGCAGTCCCACCGTGAGTTTACCGTTATCTGCATCTCTCAATCTTCCGGCAAACGGATAGAAATGCACCAGAACCTTTGCTAGAGCCTCTTTGATAACTTTGACCGGATCCTGTTCATTCTTCTTCTTGGAGGAGTCGCTGCGATAAAACAGTATCCATTGAATCTGATACCTTACTCCCGCTTGATCGTCAATGTTGGAGAGATAGAGAGATTGACGAGGAGTAGGGCGATCTGGGGCGACGTTTACAGGTGGATGTCTGGTGATCTTGAAAGTGGGAGGAGCCCTTGGAATGGCACACAACACAGCAGAAGAAGAGGAGGAAGCAGGGAATCGCGCCGTGGCCATGGAATCTCACTCCCTAGTAGAGTACTTAATGCGCAATGATGATGAAATACTCTCGGAGCTAAACAAATTTCTCAAAAGCGAGCGTACTGCTTTGGAAGATTAACGAGGCCTAGGCCAAATTTATAGACGAACCCTTGACGACAAGAACAATAAAAAGATGATAATTAGTACAAAGTTAGTGAAGCAGATCTACATTATTTTCTCGCTACTCTCTGCCCAGTATTGGAGATTCAGGCTTCCCTTTCCAACTTAACAACCCGATCTAATGGCGACAACGAATTTGGTAACGTCCTGTCTCCCACCATCACCGTACCCTTACCGCACCGCGCCCTCACAGCTTGCAAATTAATCTTACCGGAGTGAAAGACAATGTAATGGCGACACAAGTCTTTGTACCGTCCTGTCATTTGACATTGAAGAAACGGAGAGTAGAATAGAAAATGAAATACAGAGACACAAATTACAAACTGTAAGGCGTTAAGGCTTGCGTCATTGCGTTCGTTGTATTTGGCTAAATTTATAGATTGCAAACAAAGAAATCTATCTAAACATATCTTTATCTAGATCTTTCTCCACCAACATTGACTATATCTTTATCTAGATCTTTCTCCACAATATTGACTATTGCGAACACTAGTACACCTAATCCAACTGTCTCATTAATTTCTCTCTCCTTCTAGATTGGCTTCATTAATTCTTCCTTTTAGATTGTTGTCATTGTCGAACACTCTGATATGTGGTCTCAATCAGGGTTGGAATTTGAATATACCTTTTGCCAATCATACAATTATTTTTTTGACGTTTTGTGTTCTTATATTTCACATCATAAAAAGTTTTGTTTAAAATTTTAACTTTGAACAATTAAGTTTTATAGGAAATTAAACCTTAACAATAAAGTTTTAATTAAAAAAATACTTTTTTTTATGAAGTTTTAAATTAAAAACTATTTTAATTTTTCCATATAATTGGTTACTTTGAATTTCTTCTAATTATTATAAAAAAATTAAAACTACTTTAACTCGTACTTGTAAATTGTTACTTTGAAATTTCCTCTAATCATCATAAAATTTTGTATGCATAAACAAACAAACTAAAATATTTTTATTCTACTTACCATTTTGCGGTCATAATCTCACTTTGATTTTATGACTTCTTTGTAAAAATCATCTATTGAAATCTTAAAATATAGAAAAGTCTTAACTTACATTACATAAGATCTATTATTTAAATTTCAAATTACAAAAGATTTAAAAAATACAATAAATATTCCCTAAAACTACAAATATAATAAGTTTTTTTTTAAACTACTAAAATAAAATAAGAACTAATGATGTTTCATATAACTCAAACATGGAAGTGTCCATTAAAACTTCGATAGTGGTTGTTAAGGAAGTGTGGATTAAAACTTTGATACTAGGTCATTATGAGCAATATGTACTCATATTGATGGTGGGAGGTGGATTCAACTACTTAATATTTATCTTTATGACTAAATGCTTATAGAGTATAAGGAAAGTGGTTCATCTTCCTAAGTTTCTGGTGGGGTAGATATGGTCATCTTCTTCCCTTGTAATAGTAATAAGCATGTAACAAAAATCAATAAATACCAATATTTAGTTGCACTAGAACAAAGCTTCTTTCTATTGTATTGTTTTGATGATGTAGCTAATAGAAAAGTAACACAAATAGCATTTAATGTAGTTCTCATTTTTCTGGTGTGTTTTTTTAAGAAAAATGGACAAAAAGGGTTACTAAAGATCCTTAGAATACTAATAAAATAGTTGACAATGCCCTTTATAATATTTCACTAAAAAATTATTTTTATTTTAATCACAGATTTGCTACTACCCAGCATTCCCAATTCATGTATAAGATTTCACTAAAAATTTACTTTTATTTTAATCACAGATTTGCTACCCAGCATTCCCAATTCATGTATAAGAATGAAATGCTCTCCTTTGAGATTTTAAGGCAACAAAATAATATAAAACAAAAACAAATTCATTAAAAATATAAAACAGTTATAAATTTATTAATGAAATGACCGTGATTACAATCAATGAGAAACCTCCAAATATAAACAATTTTCTTGACCTGATTTTTTAGACAAGAAAGAGTCACCCCTTTTTAAAGACGCACAGTCAAATGGATTCCACAAACAGTTTGTTTAGTAGAGTAGATAGTTGATAAACATGGATTTAAAAGCTCAACTAGGAGATATAGTCACCAACAGGCTTGAAGTTCAACTTACAACCTTCATAAACCACAAATCATTCCCAGAGTGTCCAGAGTGTGTATTCCTTCAAGATATATCTTATAGCTTTCAGCGTCTTGGAGTCACTGAGCAGCTCCCAAAGGGGTCACAGGAGATAAATTAGCCCCTTCGCCATTGGGGAGATCATCTTGAAGTTCGGACTCGAGGGGATTTCTATAGAAATCAGTGTTTCAAATTGATAATGGTATTTATAATGAGTGGTACTAACTTCACATGACTTTTTAGTTTAGGCTGTTTTTTGTTTGAAAAAAAAGTATGGTAATTTATTTTGGTCTTTAGTGTAAGTTTCTAGATCATTTGGCTGCTTTTAGATTTATACTTGGTTTCTTTCAATTAAGATTTGGAGAAGTTTCATAATAGTATTTTTTTTTAATGGAAAAACTTTTTTTGGAAAGATATATCTCCATAAACTAAAACTTTAAAAATTTTAATTAAGAAATTATAAATACATTAATAAGAATAAAGTAATTATATTAAATTCGAAAATGTAAATTTAATTGTAATCTATAGGACACAATTTTTTTTGGAAAAATATATCTCCATAAACTAAAACTTTAAAAATTTTAATTAAGAAATTATAAATACATTAATAAGAATAAAGTAATTATATTAAATTTGAAAATGTAAATTTAATTGTAATCTATAGGACACAATTACAACTCACTAAAGGAGGAGGATAGGATATTTTATAGTGGAATTACTCTACAAAATAAATATAATCACTGAACCTATGCCTTTATCAATGAAACTTTTTGAATCTGGCATGGTTGTCGATTTGTTCAGTGATAATTAAGCCATCATTGAACTCGGCTCCTAATAATATTAGAAGCTAATGCCTTTCACGTTTTATTAATTTTGAATGTATGTTTTTTTCCAGCTATTCTGAAAGAGTAGACTAGTAAGCTTTAGAAATAATATGTAGAAAATCGGGTACCAAAGCTACCATCGTGCTATTCGGAGCACACTTTCAGTTGGTCGTCATTAGAAGCTTTAGCGGTCGTTCCTTCTTGGTCATCTCCTCCTCCGTAATGGGTCTTCCCGCCATAACGATGGCCAGAACTAGGATCTATTGAACTAGGATTTTTCAATATATGTAGAAACATTTATCTTCTTGTCGTTATGGCCAGAACAAGGATCTATTGAACTAGGATTTTTGAATATATATAGAAACATTTATCCTCTTGTCACTCCAATTTATGAATATATACATTAAATTTATCATAAGTCCCTACAAAATTGATTGAGAGGCCCATTTATCCAGCATTATAGCAATATATGCAATCTGCAATTTGGTACAATTATTAGAATTTGGTACTGCAAGGGGAATGTGGGATCGCACGCTTGAAAACAAGTTGAAGAATGGCTCACATGCCTTGATAAATAAATATAGGTTGACATTTTATTGGTGAGAATTTGATTTATTTGATGGTTTTATTGCAATAAACATGTTATACAACTTGACGAGAACTAGACATTATTTTCATTTTTTGGATACTGGTAGCACCATTTTTCATTTTGAGCCATTTTTTTGTGTTTTTGAAACTTCTTGATCATAAGAAAATTATAAATTTTATTTACAAGGGCCATTTTCCAAACTTTACAAAAAAATATACATTTAGTAGCTAGCTATAGTAAAAAAATACACACATTTTTTAATTTTTGTACGATTTAGAAGCTAGTTAGGACGAAAAATACATGCATTTTCAAAAAAAATTCGTTAAACTTTTATCTTAAAGAAGTCATTTTTTCGGCAAATTTATGAACAAAATGAGAAAAAAAAAGGACATTTCAAAGCATTTTTCAATGTACTTTATGCTATTTGATGTATAAATATGATACTCTTTAACATTATTTTCAATAAAGTGATGATTCATATAAACTCAACAAAACATATGCCATATCTTTCTAAATGGCATATTAAAAACATAATAGTTATTCTCAAAATAAAATCTTCAATTCAAAACATTACAAAATATCTTATCAAAAAATTGTCAACTTTGACATTTTCCTCAATAGTATGAAACTAATCAACAATATCATGCATCCCGAACTCTTCATCGAAATTGACATTTTATGTTGGTTGGCTCTCTTCCTGGACCTCAATGAGTTCTTTCATTGGGTCCTCAACTTCTGCAAAATTCCCAAAGTGATCTTTTCCAAACATCCCTTTTAAAGGAGGCTGGGGTTATTTTCACATCTTTTCCACAAGTGACTCACTCAATTCTCCTTTCTTCAAATCAACTTCTTACATTTCATCTGGAAGAACTTTCATAGCATTAATTATTTACTTGATATAATTGCATTGTAGTAGATCATTCTCAATGGATATGCAATTTATTCCCTTTTGTAATGAACATGCTATTGTTGTACCTAATCAACACATACAAAACAAAAAAAGTTAATTAACATAATGAAACATAAATTTAACAAAATATATATTACTAAATTTAGATTACGGCACTAGTTACATATGTAACATTATAAATATTACCGAATCTCAAGAACAAATATAAACCCCAATCTCCTTCTCTTGAAAACGTATCTATGAGATAATTAATCAATGCTTGTGGCTTTTGGTAAATGTTTACAGTCACTCGTTTCAAATCTCTTTCTTCACATGTCAACTTGTTAACCACGACATTATAAGACAATATTTGACTATATTTTCCTTCACTCTTTTCATTGATTAAAAGAGTGTCATAGGTCTCATTTTTTTTCCAACATGCAAGATGTATGTTTTCAATATTGCTCATAAATGGATTAGTGTTGGAGATACGAATGTTAGGATTATGCTTGTAACAAAAATAGATAAGAATCTAATTTACTTATAATAAAATAATTTTGGTTTCTAAATTCAAATCTTTAATAATATAATACAAATATCTTACCAATACAGTTGTTTCCTTGAGTTTGCTTTATCCTTGAATGTTGTTAGCACTTCTCCTCCTTGTATATCTGAATGGAAAACAAGAAATATCCATAAGGGTGATGTTGTGATGTCTAGAAATCGTGAAACCACTTTATTGAATGACTAGTATGCATAAGGCTCACAATCATAAATAATGTTTTTGATATTGTATCCATGAGGGATATCTGCAATAACTAGGGAGTATTCCTTTTTGGGAACAATATTTGCAATGTTTGCACAATCACCCAAAATCACTTTATATTGCACAGTGTCGATCCCATTCCAAACGTGATGATGAAGGGTGTCATCAAGTTCAACATTTGCAAGATGTTGTCTTCCTTTTCATTCTATTTTGGCTCTTCGAATATGAATTTTGAAAGAATATGGTATTGTATTCTTCTTTGACATATTTGAAAAAATAATTATATCTATAAGTAATAAAATATAATTGAATTCACTTAGAAAGAAATAAAATAGAAAATATCATAAATCATCATACCTTTTTCTATGCAACAAAAAAATCTTTTAAGCTTTCCATGGAGCTTGAATCTAGATAGTTGCATCTGACATCATCCCAACTCTTTTCACCCAACATTATAACCATATCCTCTTATATTTTCATGTAAACCTTCTGAATACATGATGTAAAAATAAATGACGTTAACAATGACATCTAATAATAACAGAATGCTTATTTAATAAAAAATCTTAAATTCAAAAAATAAACTTAAAAAAATAAAATAAAATAAAACTATAAAATTACTTTTCAAAATCATTGCACATTTCTTCCATGGATAATTCACCTAACTTTACATGTCACGGTATTGTAGATATAAGTGTTTCATCATTAACATCGTGCAATGATCTCCAAGGTGTTATAGCCATATCTTTTGGCAATTTCTTGACATCAAGGCCTCCTTGACTACTGCTCCATGCATCTGCTTTACTTTTTTTTACCTTATGATTTTTTATGCCAATATTCTCCCACATGCTAAATATGTCATCAGTCAAATCCCATATGGGGCTCATTCTAAATGCCAACTGAAAATAGTTATCTACAGCTCTGAATGCATCACTTCCTTTCAAACCTTTATGTTTCACATTGTCCTCTTTAATAAGGATACATATTTCCATACAACATTGTTTCCATAAAATCTGCATCAACTTTCGATCTATCCCCACCACATATTTGTTCAAATTCATTGTGGATAAATCTAACCCTTTGAATTGTAAAATCTATAACACAGTGGGATCTAGATACTATGGATACTTAACAGTTGAAATATTTTACACATTAAGAAATAAAACAAGTGCAAATATATTTATGGATGAACAAATTATCAAAACTCAACATAAATGATCAAATTACAGCAAAATTGATCAAATATCAGAACAAATGATCAAAAACCAGGATGCACAAATGATCAAATATGGGATATTATGAATAGTCCAACCTTACAAATTGTTTGGATCATCCTTATATAGAAATAGGAAGGAATAGTATCCACTTGGAGTGTCCACACTTAGCTAGCTTAGATTTATCCTAATCCCCCCTGGGTTAACCAAATGGTTTCCAAAATAACCCAAATAGGTTCGAATTGTGCATGTGAACATTGGCTAAGCATGAGGAACCAAGATGGAGCTCACACATGTCAAGGATATGGTTGGGTGGAAGTTAGGTAGGCTAGGATGTTAGGATATTCCTATACTCCATCCTAGTCCCACCAGTATTTTGATCATTTACATTTTCAGTCATGCATGCACCTTTTAGGGTTTGCATGCATTCTAGGGTTTTCATGCATCCCAGTCATCAGTCCAACACCTAGCCCTCAGTTAGACAGCTCCCAGGAGCTTCTCACTATTCAGTTTTAGCCCTCCAGTTGCTTAATGCGCCCTTCTTCCTTGATTTTAGGGAGCAACTCGCCCTTATTCACCTACCAGTCCAGTTGTCACTCAGTTACACTCAGTTACAGTCAGTTACACTCAGTTACACTAAGTTACATTGAGTTGCACTCAATTACACTCAGTTATAGTCAGTTACACTCAGTTACACTTAGTTACATATAGTTACACTCAGTTACACCTACCAGAGTTAGTTTGACTGATGGTTGACAGTTACTTGAGCATTGATGACTCCACTGATGATGATGAAGACTTCCAGTTGCACTCCGATGATCATGAGGACACCTAGTTGTGCTTCGATGACACTCCAGTGATCCTTTAATCACTCCATGAAGGCTAATTCGAATTACCACCTTAGGCATTCGAATTCCTCATGCATTGTATTATTTTTATGTCCATTTGTGATTAATAATCTAGTATGACCGAAGTATTATTGCTTATATCTGAGTTCTACTGTACCATATTATTATGTTGCTCATTATACTGCATGTATCACTCTTTTTCTATTTTCTTGCTTAATCATAATTACTCTTGTGAGGTAAACATCATCTCTTAGATCTGCTGTGAGGATTTTCACATGGTATCAGAGCATGTTGAGAGAATTGTTTATCTCCATTCTTGAGAGTTTTTTTAGTAGGTTATTACCAAGATTTCGAGTGCAGCAGTTTCTGCATTTTTGCAGCAGTAGCAGTTGCAGTTATTCTATATTGTTTTTGCAGGTCCTCTACAGCTTCAATGTATTCATCAGGAATTACTGCTCTTGATCCACTCAACTATGATGAATGGAAACCAATAATGATAGCAGACTTGAAGATCCATGATCTTTTTTATTGTTATTTTGAAAGAGAGTTTGAATCCCCTGAAGAGAAGTTTGATTGGTTAAATAAAAGAGACATGCACTTTGTAGCAATAATGTTTTCTTTGTGTGCATACCAGAGATTCCAATTCAAATACCGTGATGGTGTTGAAATTCCAAGAGAGTTATGGACTCCAAAAGAGATATGGGCTCACCTGAATGGAAAATTTGGCAGAGAGAATGAAGGACTTGGTCCCAACCCATTCGAAAGAAAACAAAGTGATGCATTCGCTCCTCTTGATGGTCTCTCAGATCATGAACTAGTATCATCTCATATTGAAGTTGTTGACAAAGAACTTGCAGATTCTCCGCTCATGCTCAAACTTTCTTCTCTTTATGTGCCAGCTCACACTCTAGATATTGCAGAAGGTCCTAAATCCTCTCTTGCACCAGAGTCTGTTGGTTTGCATCATGATCACATGATTATTTCAGAGGTCAAATCAGCTAATGGAGGTAATGCATTCCCTCCTCTTCAGCAAACATCTCTTTTATACTACTATATGATCATAAACTCATGCTTTCAGAAGGTCATTGAAGAATATGGCCATTGCCATTCGCTTGGGATAATTTCTCATGCATCTACTGGTTTTGATCTCACCTGTCATGGTTCAAAGGAGATCTCAAGAAGCCATGATTCAAGTCTTGTATCTAATTTGGGTTCTAAGCAATTAATGCTTGGGAAAATTTCTCATGCATATGATAGTTTTGATCTCACCTCTGCTGGTTCAAAGGAGATCTCAAGAAACTGTTTTGAAAGTCTTAAATCTGATTTTGATTTCAAGCAAACATGTAATAGTTCTTTTTGGCATAATCTCACCCATGGTGGTTCGAAGGAGAAGACAAAGGACTATATGCACATTCAAAAATTTGATCCTACCTCAGCTGATTCAAATCACAGGTTCAAGGATCATTCTAATACTGTTGGATTTGTTCTCATCACATTCGATCTGAAGAGCAAGTACAAGCACATGCTTTTTGAGCATGATCCACTTCTTCCCAAGAAGAAGATACCTCCACACATATGACCAAGCATCACACATGCTTGAGTTTGGAGCTTTTATTTTTTATGTGTGCCTTACAGTCTATTTTTTGAGGAGGGGGTATGTTTCCCATGAAATTTTCCCACTTCCTTGGTTTATTGATTGTTATTATTCATTGTATTGGGTGACCTTTGGTCTTAGTTACCAAGGCCCAAGATGGATTAAGGGGGGGTGTTAGGATATTCCTATACTCCATCCTAGTCCCACCAGTATTTTGATCATTTACATTTTCAGTCATGCATGCACCTTTTAGGGTTTTCATGCATTCTAGGGTTTGCATGCATCCCAGTCATCAGTCCAACACCTAGCCCTCAGTTAGACAGCCCCCAGGAGCTTCTCACTATTCAGTTTTAGCCCTCTAGTTGCTTAATGCGCCCTTCTTCCTTGATTTTAGGGAGCAACTCGCCCTTCTTCACCTACCAGTCCAGTTGTCACTCAGTTACAGTCAGTTACACTCATTTACACTGAGTTACATTGAGTTGCACTCAATTACACTCAGTTACATTGAGTTACACTCAGTTACACCTACCAGAGTTAGTTTGACTGATGGTTGACAGTTACTTGAGCATTGATGACTCCACTGATGATGATGAAGACTTCTAGTTGCACTCCGATGATCATGAGGACACCTAGTTGTGCTCCGATGACACTCCAGTGATCCTTTAATCACTCCATGAAGGCTAATTCGAATTGCCACCTTAGGCATTCGAATTCCTCATGCATTGTATTATTTATATGTCCATTTGTGATTAATAATCTAGTATGACCGAAGTATTATTGCTTCTATCTGAGTTCTACTGTACCATATTATTCTGTTGCTCATTATACTGCATGTATCACTCTTCTTCTATTTTCTTGCTTAATCATAATTACTCTTGTGAGGTAAACATCATCTCTTAGATCTGCTGTGAGGATTTTCACATAGGACAGGCCAAAAGTAGCTAAAAATGGGATAAATGACCAAGTTCAGTGTATGGGCGCCTATGGTCAAACCAAATCCACAAAACAGGGGATAAGGGCACCTTAGGCATGTTGGAGTAAATAAGCGCTTGAATAAGGGTGCATAACATCTAGTTTGACCTCCCTTGGCCCATACTTTGGCCCAAACCTTGTGATCTACTTCATACTAGCCCATACAAGTTCCAACCACTTCATAATAACCAGTGTCACACCTAGAGAGGCATTATTAACCAGTTTAGCACCAAATAATCATAAATTAAGTAATGATTAAGTTACTAAGGTACAATATTTATCTAACACCCCCTCATAAGCTAGACTTAGTGGAATATCAAAAATAAGTCCTTGGAAACTAAGGCTCAAGTCACCTTTTACAAGATAAAATTTATCTGTCTATGTAACCTAGGAAAGAAGGAAAACCACATGGGAAATACAACCTCCCCTAAAAAATGGACATGTCGCATATATGAAAATACACCAATCTTCAACATGTATCACTCAGCCCAAGGAGTGATCTAAGGTAAGTGTAGGTATTCTTAGTAAAGCTCTTGGTGAAGATATCATCAGTTTGCTCAGTAGAAGGGAAATACTGCAATGCTATGATATGGTCATGCACCAAGCCTCAAATGTAGTGCATGTGAATATCTATGTGCTTAGTCCTCTGTCTCTGTACTGGATCAGTGAAGATATTGATTGTGCTTTGATTATCACACCAAATGACTGTGGGTGAATCAAACACAATGCCAAAATCTCCAAGAATACCTTGCAACCACACACATTGTGTAGCTACATTCACTGCTCCCCTGTATTTGGCTTGAGCTGAATATTAGGATATAGTGTGTTTCTTCTTGCTTGACAAGAAAATGGGACCATGTGCAAGCACAAACACATAACCAGAAGTTGACTTTCGATCAGAACTATCACCAGATCAATCAGAATCAGTAAAACCAACTAGTTCAAGAGATGAACCAACTGCACAGTGGATACCAAAATGATTAGTACCATGTACATAATGAAGGATCCTCTTGGCTTCCTTCCAATGGACCTCATGAGGCTCTTGCATGTGCCTTGCAACATCCCCAACAACATAAGACAAATATGGTCGAGAGTGTGTGAGATACAACAAGCTCCCAACTAGTTGTCTATACAGTGAGTTGTCAACTAGTGGTGAAGAACCCCAATCAATAAGCTTAACTCCCCAAAGGAATGGGAATTTTGTAGACTTACATTCATGCATCTTGAAATTTTGCAGTGGATATGAATCATATCTTGATTGGGAGTTATAGATCCCATCCACATTTTGATCAATTTCCAAACCCAAAAATTGTTTCAACAATCCTAGATCGGTCATGGAAAATGCACTGTGTAATGCAACCTTTAATGAACCCAATTCTTTGGTGTAGCTACCAGTAATCAAAATATCATCAACATACAGTACTATGATCAATATAAGGTCATTAAAATGGTGCATATAGAAATTTGGATCATACTTACATCTCTGAAAGTTCAAAGATAGCAAAAAATTGTCCATTTTGTCATACCAAGCTCTAGGAGCTTGCTTGAGCCCATAGAGTGACTTCTTCAACCTACACACAAGTGTATGATCAGAAATGAAGCCTTCAATATGCTTCATATATATCTCCTAATTCATATCCCCATGAAGAAATTCACTTTTCACATCCATGTGATGAACCTCCCATCGCTTGGAAGCTCAAATGGCCAAAAATAGTCTTATGGAGTCCAGCTTTGCTATTGGCGAAAATGTCTCTGTATAGTATACTCCTTGGACCTAAAAGTAAACCTTATCCACCAACCTGGCCTTATACTTCATATAAGAGCTACCAGATGCTACTTCGGTTCTATAAACCCATTTACATTGCACTAGTTTCCTCTTGGGAGGAAGAGGGACCAAATCCCAAGTTTTGTTCTCATGGACGGAGTTCATATCTTCTTGCATGGATTTTTTCCACCTTGGATGTTTAGATGCTTCTAATTATGATTGTGGATTAGATCCAACCATCAAATAAGATCTAACACCCAGTTCATAATCAAAACATGCAAAAGAATTGTGAAACTGAGATCTAGTTTTCCTAGGATCTTGATGATCTCCAGCAAGCTCACCAGTAGCTTGTATTTGTTTCTCAACCCACTTGGGCCTTGAGGGAGGGTCATGATCAGAATCCATGTCATCATCATATTTAGAAATATAAGAATCATAAATATCATAGAAAGCACCATCACTTACATCATCTTCAAGAAGAGGATATGAGCATTCCCCATCACCTTGTTATGTAGATTGCATGAGCTCTTCTTCTTCGAATTGGACACTTCTTTCAATGAAGGTTTTGAGAGAGGATGGGTCAAAGAGCTTGTATCCCTTTGAATCTTTAGCATATACAATCATGATTGAATCCTTGCTTTAGGGCCACAAGTCCTTTCTCTTCTCTGAAGGAATTCTAGCCCAAGCCTTTGAGCCAAACACCTTGAAATGAGAAACATTGGGCTTGTGGCCCATCCAAGCCTCATATGGAGTCATTCCTTCCAAGGATTTATGTGCTGCTCTGTTATGAACGTATGCATCAAAATTCATAGCTTCATCCCATAGATTTGGATACAAAGATGTATCCTCCATCATGCAAGTGGCCATCTCTTTCAATGCTCTATTATTGCGCTCTGCAACACCATTTTGCTGAGGTGTGTAGGGCATAGAATGTTGCATTTGAATGGCATACTCTTCAAAGAGTTGCTGCATGTCCTTATTGAAATATTCCTTCCATTACTAGTCCTCAAGACCTTCATGGTTCTCGCACTAAATTTCTCTACACAGTTCTTGAAAACTGTAAAAAACATTGGAAAACTTCAGAATTTTACTTGAGAAAATACCATCAACAATACCTTGAGAAATCATCAATGAATATGACAACATACTTGTTGCTTCCATAGGAGGGAGTGGGGAGTGGACCAATTATATCTGAATTTACTAAAACAACAGGTTAAGCAGCTCTCCTTGCCTTCCCCTTCTCATACTTATTTTTAGCATGCTTCCCAACAATGCACCCTTTGCAAGTGCCATTGGAAAATTTGATTTTTGGAAGCCCTTCAACCATCTCTTATTTTCTCAATGCTTGGAGATATTTGTAGTTGAGATGTCCAAATCTCTCATGCCATAGATTGCTGACTGCATTTCCATGTGACAGAAGTGCATTCGAGGAAGAGAACCCAAGAAAATGTGAAAATGTGTACATCCTCGAATCATGGTCTGCAACACCCATTGCAACATTTTTTCCAATCGAAATTTATGATATCTCCACATCATTCTGAGTGAAGATCACTCTCTTGGATGAACCAGCGTGGGTCATCTGATATAAAAAGAGTAAGTTTGCTGCAAGATCAGGTACATACAGCACATTTCTGAAATACCCATTTTCCATAGAGATTTTCCCAATGCCTTTAGCAAGTATTTCCGAGTTATCTCCCATGTGAATGGAAGAACCACTGTATCGAGCAAGAATAGAGAATGCATATATTGAAGAATCCATGTGCCTTGAGGCACCTGAAGCAATGGTGAAAGAATATGACTCTGAGGTACTAGCCACCAAAGCATGGAACCTCTCCTTGTCTTCATAAACACCCTCTTTCTTCAAGGAATTTTTTGGAAGAGGAATTTTGTTTTTCTATACGACATGGGTCATCATGTCTATGGTTTTATTCATGCGTGAGCTCCCAAGATGAGAGCTCCTTTTAGAATAGATTCACTTAGTCTTCTCTTTCTTCTTTCTCTTGTCTTTGATAGGATTCGAACCCCCATCAGTAGATTTGGGCCTCTCCTCCTTCTTCTTCTCTTGTGGTTTCGGCCCCTTGGGCTTTTGCTTTCCTATTGCATGTTTCGAATATCCAAATGCAAGTACTTGGTATTTTTGGTTGATGGAGCCCATCAAGACCAACTTGTCTTTCCCTTGAGTTAGCATCTCCATGAAATCATCCAAAAGATGGCATCTTCCAATTTCTAACTGTGAGCTTTGTGGAGTTGAATGTAGAGACAAAAACTGAGTACTCAGGACCCAGTTTTGAGAGAATGGACAAGATAAATTGTTCTTCGTTCTTGTCAATACCACATTGCTTTATTTGCAAGAACAAGATCTTGAACTTGGTGAAGAAATCCTGTATGGATTCGAAATTGCTTGGACTCAGTGAGATCAACTCATTCTCAAGTTGATGGCCTCTCATCTTATCATTCTTCCCAAATAGAGACTCAAGCTTCAGCCAAACTTCATTGGGTGTAGCTAGACTTTCCACATGAAACACGAGGTCTCTCGAATGCTAAGACAAAGGAGGCCGAATACCTCATCCATTCTATTGAAAAACTTTGATTTCTCCACAACAGAGTTTGGTTCAATCTCTGTTCCCATTGTGATCCTGAAAAGACCCTTGGATCTCAAAAAAATCACGATTTCATCCTTCCAATCGAAATAGTTGGAAGGAGTGAGCAAATTTGGAAGATATTTCTCCATCTTATACTACTTCTTGTGCATTGGGTGACAATGGTGGTCTTGAAAACCTGCAAAAAACTCTCAACACTCAAGAGGGATCTACACTAACAGATTTGAACCCTACTTGATAGTGGGTGCATTCGAGAGAGCATCACATCCTAGATAGCCTCCAATGGATTTCTCCAATGGTTCCAGGGACTTCTGTGGTTTCTCCACTGCTTCTGGCACACCACTAAAACAGTCTCTTGTTTGAATAATAGCTTCAAGAGCTTTGATACCATGTAAAATCTATAACACAGTAGGATCTAGCTACTATGGATACCTCACAATTGAAATATTTAACACATTAAGCAAGAAAACAAGTGCAAATATATTTCTGAATGAACAAATGATCAAAACTCAGCACAAATGATCAAATTACAGCACAAATGATCAAATATCAGAACAAATGATAAAAAATTAGGATGCAGAAATGATCAAATACGAGATATTATCAACAGTCCAACCTTACAAAGAGTTTGGATCATACTTATATAGCAATAGGGAGGAATAATATCCATTTGGAGTGTCCACACTTAGCTAGCTTAGATTTATTCTGATCTCCCCTAGGTTAACCAAATGGTTTCCAAAATAACCCAAACAGGTTCGAATTGTGCATGTGAACACTGGGTAAGCATGGGGAACCAAGATGGAGCTCACACATGTGAAGGAGATGGTTGGGTGGAATTTAGGTAGGCTAGGATAGGACAAAAGTACTAAAAAGTGGGATAAATGACCAAGTTCAGTGTATGGGCACCTATGGTCAAACCAGATCCACAAAACAGGGGATAGGGGAACCTTAGGCATGCTGGAGGCAATAAATGCTTGGATAAGGGTTCCTAATAGCTAGTTTGACCTTCCTTGGCCCATACTTTGGCCCAAACCTTGTGATCTAGTTCATACTAGCCCATACAAGTTCTAGCCACTTCATAATAACCAGCTTCACACCTAGCTAGGCATTATTAACTAGTTTAGCAGCAAATAATCATAAATTAATTAATGATTAAGGTACTAAGGTAAATTATTGCTCTAACATGAACGAACGTCATGGATATCCTATAGTCAATATCTATGTTGTGCTCCCATGCTAATAGTTTTTCTTCCACATCTGTTAAACCAACGTAAATTATGCATTTCATTGTTTGAAAAATAGGGTTTTTTGGAAACTCTTGCATCATTTCTCTTCTAGCCTCCACATAATGATTTCCCCCCAAAACATAGTAGTTGTAATAAAAAAAATTTGATTCTTCGAATGCATCTCTAACAAGAACATATTTTGGGTCAACAAGAAGTAGGTAGTCAACCACATGTGCATAGGGATTGTGCCTCATCAATGCTTTCAAGTTATGAGCATGCAAGCGATGTGGTTACCTAGTTTGATACTTCTCTTGGCCTTCTGTGTGTCTATAAATTTGTTTTACATTTAAATCAAATGTATGTCCATTGTGAACCAACTTATCGCTCTTCAATCGATCTCGAATAGCATTTTGTGTTGTCTTAACAACACCATCATCTAGATCACCGCCTAGAGTAATGATTTCCAAACCGCCCCCTGAGTCCTCACTATGATTTTCAAAATTGGATTGAAAATTTTCTCTCCTCCTTTTATGTCTTGAATCAGTTGTATCTAAAAGAACAACTTGTTGATCAGGAATGGAAAAATTCTCATCCATAGGTCTTTTAGAAGAGTGTTTATTTCTATTACTAGTAGAAGCAACATTGTCATCACCAAATATTCATCGAACATGTTCAGTTTGGAACTCATTTTTGCTTTGGTGTTTCTCCCTTTGGTGCTTCTCCCTTATGAAGAGGGTCATTAATGACATGCATCGGATTTTATTTTGTACAATAAATTCCATTTAGAATATTGGAAAGTGGCATACCAAAATCCTGTGAAATAAAAACATTATTGTATTAAATCTATTACATGGTCATATAATTCAAAGTATAAGAAATTCAAAAAGATATAAAAATATAGAAACTTACACTATTGCGCTCAATCTCGTGCACAACTCCACAAAATTCTGTGAAATTTTCTTCCATCTAATAGTTTGTAACCTTCAAAGAATATATGATTTTGACAAAGGTTTTAGCTTGTTTCACTAGTGTATAAGCAATGTCTTACCCGGCACCGAACAAATATCTTACAACAATTCCAATGAGTGATAATAATTTTTAAGATATGCAAATCTAGCACAATACAAGTGAATACTTTCTGAGTTGCCTTGATATTTCTCATTGAAATACCAAGAATAGTCAGGTTTCTCTTCAGTTGGTGCATGTTTCCATTCTCTAACATTCTTGGCTTTTAAATGATCACTGGGTACAAATCCATCACGCGCAACACTGTTAGATGGCTCAACTATGTTTTTCGATGATTTCATCAACGATATCACTCTAGAGATGTTTACATATATATTTCTTGATGTCATTTTCGCTATAGTCAAAAAAAAAAAAAAAAAAAAAATTAGTATATGTTTAAAAAAAATAGTTGCACTAAAAAAAATTTGTAAACATATAATAGCCCAAGGGATCGGCATTTGATGGCTTAACATAGCCCAAGGGCTATGCATTGGTGCCCCCTTGGCCAATTCATAGCCCTTGGGCTATTCCTTTTTCACAACCAATGCATATCCCTTGGGCTATGCTACAGGGTTCCCATAGCATAGCCCAAGGGCTATGAAAATGGCGCCCAATGCACATCCATTGGCTTCTTTCAGAACCCAATGCATAGCATGTGGGCTATGCATTGGGCGTCCATTGCATAGCCCCCAATATATGCAATGGGCGTCCAAACAATTCCCACAGCGCCCCCTCGTCGGGCGTTGTGGGCGCCCAGGGGGAGGAGCGCAGCTTCTCCCCGCTGCCAAAGGGGCAGGTCAAACATGCCCCTTTGGAAGCAAGGAGAAGCTCCACTCTTCCCCCTGGGCTCTCTTTGGGCGCCCAATGCATATCCGATGGACTATGCAATGGGCCCCTCTAGGCTATGCAATGGGCGCTCGTTTTGGCTATGCATGGGGGCTAAGCAATGGGTGCCTATGGGCTTCGGCCTAAAAAAAAAAAAATTACCCATGTTTTATAGAGCACATTTCGAATCCCAAAGGAAAAAAAATTACATTAAAACATAAAACATTTAATTTAACTAACCTTGACCATGTTTGAAGTTGTTCGATGGTCTCCAAAGCCTTGTGGATTGTTACTTGCAAACGGTGACTATAGAAAACCAAACTGCATTAATATAACATAAAATATGTTTTTTTTTTACCGTTTTATGAATCCGGGATTAAAAACTATGTAATTACATAATGTATTATTTCTAAATTTAGAGAAGAAGGCATTAAATGAAATTTGACTAGTGTTGTGACTTTTGGTTTAAAAAAGTAATGTAAATAACTTATATTGTATTAAAAAATTTGGATAGCATTGTCTAAATCCCCTTTTATTAGTATTATTACAATTGTTATACGATAAATTAAATTAATTTTAATAGTTTTACAATTGTGTTTGAAATGTGTGATTTATTTTGGAGGAAAATTTTGGAGGAAAAATTTTGAAGGAAAATTTTGGAGGGAATGTTTGGGAGGGAACATTTTGGAGGGAAAATTTCGTTCTTTTAGCTATAAGATTGTTGGGGGTTGATAGTTGCACCATTGTATTTTTTGGTGAGGAGTGTGAGAAAATTTCATTCTCTTAAACTCTTTAGTGAAAAGTCATGGAATCGTCTGGATCAATCTTAATGTCTGAAGATTGTGGAAATTTTGATTTAAGTGGGGATTTCAAAGGCACCGATGATGATTTACCTTCAAGTGAGGATTTTAAAGGAATTAGTGATGATGATGAAGAGCTTCCTCCATGTGGATATTTTATAGACACTGAGGAAGAGGATGAAAATTTTCCTCCAAGTGACTGTTTTCAAGGCACCAATGATGATTTTTCTCAAGGAAATGATTCTCAAAGCATCAACAATGATTTTCCTCCAAGCGATGATTTTCAAGGCTCTAACATTGATTTTACTTCAAGACAATATTTTCCTCCAAGCAAGTATATTCAAGGCACAAACGATGATTTCTCTCCAAGACAAGATTTTTGTCCAAGCAAGGATTTACAAGACAACAAACTTGATTTTCCTCCAAGCGAGGATTTTGATGGGATAGATAATAATTTTGGTGAGGATGAAGGCACTAATTATGGTCTATATGATTTTCCTTCAAGCAAGGATTTCAAAGGCATCGATGATGATTTTCCTCCAAGCGAGGATTTTAATGGGATTGATAATGTTCCTCCACCAAGCAAGGATTTTGATGGCACTGACGGTGATTTTCCAAGCGAGGATTTTGATGGCATAGATGATGATTTTCCTCCAAGAGAGGATTTTAATGGGTCAGATGATGATTTTGGTGATCAAGATAAAGGAAACAACAATGTTGAAGATGTTTTTCCTCCCAGCTAGGATTTTGATGGCTCTAATGATGATGTTTCTCCAAGTGAGGATTTTGATGGCTCTAATGATGATTTTCCTCCAAGTGAGGATTTTAATGGGACAAATGATGATTTTGGTGAGGATGAAGGAACTAATAATGGTGAAGATGATTTTCCTCCAAGCGAGGATTATGATGGTAGAGAAGACAATTTTCCTCCAAGCGAGGATTTTAATGGTAGAAAATATGATATTCCTCCAAGGAAGGATTTTAGTGGGACGAATGATGAAGTTGGTGAGGATGAGGGCACCAATAATGGTGAATATGAATTTCCTCCGAGAGAGGATTTTGATGTCCTCGATGATGATTTTCCTCCAAGAGATGATTTGATGGCATTGATGATGATTTTCCTCCAAGCGAGGATTTTAAAGGGACATGTGACAATTCTGGTGAATATGCAAGCACCAATAATGATGGAGGTTAGTTTCCTCCAAGCAAGGATTTTGATGGAATTAATGATGATTTCCATCCAAATGAGAATTTTAATGGGACAGATGATGATTTTGGGGAGGATGAACCCACCAATGGTGTTGATTTAACCTCAAATGATAAACTTGATACTAAGGTGGACACTCATTCTCCTACTAATTTTGGTGATGATAATCTCAATGAGAGGGATGATATTCCTCACATTGATGAGGATATTCATTCGAATGAGGATGATTTAATGGTTCATGAAACGCAAAGGAAAATTGTACCAATGATCAAGATTAAGTGTAGGACTAGGCCATTTTATATCAATCCAAAGCATTCTAGTTATACAAGGTCTAGGAAATATTTGCTCACAAGTTTCAGTTCTATTACTGATTTGATTTCAAGTGAGTGTTGCCAAAAAAATTGTCTAAAACAAATACACTACAATTATGCTTTTGAGAAAAGACGAGCATATCTATCAATGAAAAAAAATATGCAAATTTCATATTTGGTAGGGTGCCTGATTTCTACAAAGGCAGGTTATGATTATCACATTGGAAGTATTTTTATTTGTAGAAGGGTGTTTAATTGGTAATCTTAGACTATCAAGAATCCAGACAAGGCTATAAAAGGATCCTACATTTTATTCTAAAAAATATCACAATAATCCACTCAATTGGTAATCTTAGACTTTCAAGAATCCAGACAAGGCTATAAAAGGATCCTACATTTTATTCTAAAAAATATCAAAATAATCCACTCAATTCTTAATCTTAGACTATCAAGAATCCAGACAAGGCTATAAAAGGATCCTACATTTTATTCTAAAAAATATCATGTGTGAGCTAGTGGGCCGTTAACAAACATTGCAATGTCATGGATCCATGAATTCTTTTCTAAGCATGGAGAGAGTATGCCATATAGATAAACCATACACATTCCAGATAATTTCTCAAGGAAGGAAACATACAGCTTGTATAAGGCATTTGTTCAAGATGCAGCAGGAAATAAAAATTTCATTAGATATGCATATTTTACAAGACTATGGAAAACAGATTTCAACAATGTTCATATTCCTAAGAGGTCAAGGATGGGGGTTTGCAGTATATGTGCTTCTCTTAAACAAAGAAGGGATAAATCAGAAGGGATGGAGAGAGGTATGTATCTAACAACTTATTTTTTTGGAATAAATATCTATTACGAAAGCTCATCAATGTTTGTTCTTATTTTATTTGTAGATTATGTTGTTAAAGAACTTCAAGAACATCACAATCAACAATCAGTTGAATGGAAAAGTTATACAAACATCACAAGAAGTGTTATGATGAATCACATATGTATATGGGTTTGATGATTGATGGCATGGACAAGAAAAAAACACTTTTGCCACATTTTTTTCGTGTACCAAAGATTTTAAAGGAGGAAAATTTTATTCAGTTTCACTTGGTTGGTTGTATTTTTTTTAATGGTCTCATGTCTCCAAAGGTTTACTTTACAGCTCCCAATATTCATAATGATGCAAATATGACCATTACCATAATTCACCATGTGCTGACTCATTGGTCTAGTAATCTTCCTTGAGTTTTATATCTGCAATTGGACAACACCAGTTGGGAAAACAAAATTCAGATCCTGTTTGGTTATCTGAACATGCTTGTTGAATTGGGAATTTTTCAGAAGGTTAAAGTTGGTTTCCTTATTTTTGGGCATACACATGACCATATTGATCAAATTTTTAGCCGTTTTGCAGTGACATTGGGGAGGAAGAATATTGGGAGCCTGCATCATTAACTAAAATTATTAGAAAAACATATAGTCCAGAGGTTGATGTGCTAACATTGGAGGAAACTATTGATATGCGAAGATTTATTTTGGGATCACGTGGTGAAGAAAGGTGCATTGAGAAACTTAATTACAATAACTTTCGCCATCAATTTCGTATAAAAACATTTGACGGGAAAACAGTACTATGGGGTAAGAAGTACTCAACAAGTGCAGAATGGAGGCCTACATCAGGTTTAGCAATTCTGAAATTCATCCCAGGTCATCAAATGTAGGCTTCAAAGTTATTGTTGTTGCAATCATCTGTTGAGATTCAAAATTCATGCCGGCACAATAGAGATGTTAATTCTTCTCAATGCCTAGAAGAAATAAAAATTCTATTAAAGATACATATGACTATTTTTAGGATGTTGGTTTTGTTTGGCGGGAGTTAGTTTTCATGGAGACTCCAGTTGGTTTGACACAAAGTATGTCAAATGAAAATGAGGAGAGAAATGTTGAGCCTGAAGGTCTTGAGCCTTCTCAACTAGAAGAAAGGTAAATGTACATTGGGTCTAGAATATCATCTGCACGAGGTGAGCCGATGGAAGACCTTTACAGAGTCTCGGTAGAAGATGTTAAGGAGGGTTGCATGATTGCAGTTTTGGCCATAGAAGATCCACGTGGTTATCCATTCTAGATTGCAAAAGTTATGAAGGTCAATAATGAAAATGAAGAATTTATATGTATTTAAGTACATTGGTATGCAACAGACACACACCCATTTGATGGTGTGTACAAGGAGATGATGATCGAGAAAAGGGTTTGCAAAAAGAGAAAAAGAAAGGGCCAAAATATAAATCATCATCACATAGACATTTTGAAATTAGAGGATGTTTGGCGGGAGTTAGTTTTCATGGAGACTCCAGTTGGTTTGACACAAAGTATGTCAAATGAAAATGAGGAGAGAAATGTTGAGCCTGAAGGTCTTGAGCCTTCTCAACTAGAAGAAAGGTAAATGTACATTAGGTCTAGAATATCATCTACACGAGGTGAGCCAATGGAAGACCTTTACAGAGTCTCGGTAGAAGATGTTAAGGAGGGTTGCATGATTGCATTTTTGGCCATAGAAGATCCACGTGGTTATCCATTCTGGATTGCAAAAGTTATGAAGGTCAATAAGGAAAATGAAGAATTTATATGTATTTAAGTACATTGGTATGCAACAGACACGCACCCATTTGATGGTGTGTACAAGGAGATGATGATCGAGAAAAGGGTTTGCAAAAAGAGAAAAAGAAAGGGCCAAAATATAAATCATCATCACATAGACATTTTGAAATTAGAGGATGTTGAGATACTAGTTTATGACTTCCAGTTGACAAGGAAAGGCACCCTTCACTCCAAGATTATAGAGATTATCAAAATATTGTTGGCACTAGAAATAGTTGCAACATGGGAGTTTGCTAAACCAAGGCATAGATCTAGAAGGAATATGGCATATGAAATGTTGGGCGTAGATGAAGATTCAGATGGTGCATTCATTGATACCAGAGAAGAGTATGGGTCATCTACATCTTCATCGAGTCATTCATTTGAAGAAAATGTAGCTTTTGATGGTGTTTCAAAATCAATTTGTTGATTTGAATATTCACACATTAAACATTTTGTCTTTTTTATTAATATGTCATTGCTTGTATGGAAACTCTAAAAGAGTGCTTGAATTTTGATATGAATTACTTCTATGTCTTATGGTTTATTATATGATTTTCTGATGAATATAATAATTTTTTGTATTTTATATGAAAAGAGTGGTCAAATTATTTATTGAATAATTTGTGTTTAACTCAATGAAATTTTTATATAGTGTTATTGTTGGAGGGGCCTAGATTGGCCTGTCGACTAGGCCCTCCTCCCGACCACTCTGAAGCATATGTCCACAGGTCGCGTCGACTAATATAGGTCGCATCGACCAGTATAGGTCGGGTCGGTCAGTTAGACTGACAGACGGTTATGTAACTGTACCGAAAGACATATATATAGGCTGTTGAGCCGATGTACTAGCTAGATTGGTTCTATGATTGCATTATTCTCTTGTTGGTTAATATAAAGGCTTGTTCTTTTCTCTATCTGTCTCGTCTCCTGTATCTGTATCATTGTGTATGTTTGCTTATAATCATGTAATGTATCTATGGTAACCACATGAAGCTTGGGACTATAACATATGTTTCCATTGCCGTTTGATGCATTAAAGAAATATCAGCATGACCTATGATTTCAGAACAGGAGATTAGGGATTGGTGGGAGAAGAAAATCGTGAACTATCTGCAGAACTATGCACGATGAAACAAGCTGACGATTAGCTAAGCAAGAGATCAATTCTTATCCGAGACCCAGGAGAAATTTGTAGAATCCGTGTGACTGCCTTGAAGAAGCTTCTGGATGAAAAGATCAGTTAATGAGGCAGAGAGGAAGTTGCTTTCGAAGTTGATCAATGGAGGACGTACGAACCTATCAGAGTGGTGAAAAAATATTGAGGATGATTTTTGTGAATAACAAGTGATTGAAGATCGTGTCTCTATAGATGAAGTTAGAAGAAATTTCTTCACCGAACTAGCTAATCAATTTCTGTGTTCTTTGTCGACCTTATTGTTCAAATTTTTGATCGACGAAGGCGTTGCACATATTGTTTTGACACGACCGTTGCTGCTGCCGCCCATTCCAAACTCTAATTGGGAGGAGAAATAACGTAAGTGGGAAATATTTGTAAAGGAGCACAAATGGAAATTCTTCTTGAACAAATGATGGTATGTGCATCCCCAGTGATCTACAAACCTTCGGGCTGGCATTGGGGGGGTGTCCAAGCATGTTATGATGTACCAAAACTGATTATGATTGTGGATTAGATCCAACCATCAAATAAGATCTAACACCCAGATCATAATCAAAACATGCAAAAGAATTGTGAAACTGAGATCTAGTTTTCCTAGGATCTTGAGGATCTCCAGCAAGCTCACCAGTAGCTTGTATTTTTTTCTCATCCCACTTGGGCCTTGAGGAAGGGTCATGATTAGAATCCATGTCATCATCATATTTACAAATATCAGAATGATAAATATCATAGAAAGATCCATCACTTACATCATCATCAAGAAGAGGATATGAGCATTCCCCATCACCTTGTTATGTAGCTTGCATGAGCTCTTCTTCTTCGAATTGGACACTTCTTTCAATGAAGGTTTTGAGAGAGGATGGATCAAAGAGCTTGTATCCCTTTGAATCTTCAGCATATCCAACCATGATTGACTCCTTTCTTTAGGGCCACATGTCTTTTCTCTTCTCTGAAGGAATTCTAGCCCAAGCCTTTGAGCCAAACACCTTGAAATGAGAAACATTGGGCTTGTGGCCCATCCAAGCCTCATATGGAGTCATTTCTTCCAAGGATTTATGTGGTTCTCTATTCTTAACATATGCATCACAATTCATAGCTTCATCCCATAGCTTTGGATACAAAGACTTAGCCTCCATCATGCAAGTGGCCATCTCTTTCAATGCTCTATTATTGCGCTCTGCAACACCATTTTGTTGAGGTGTGTAGGGCATAGAATGTTGCATTTGAATGCCATACTATTCAAAGAATTGCTGCATGTCCTTATTGAAATACTCCCTTCCATTATCAATCCTCAAGACCTTCATGGTTCTCGCACTAAATTTCTCTACACAGTTCTTGAAAACTGTAAAACATTGGAAAACTTCAGATTTTTGCTTGAGAAAATACAACCAACAATACCTTGAGAAATCATCAATGAACGTGAGAACATACTTGTTGCTTCCATAGGAGGGAGTGGGGAGTGGACCAATTAGATCTGAATTTACTAAACCACTAGGTTAAGCAACTCTCCTTGCCTTCCCCTTCTCATACTTATTTTCAGCATGCTTGCCAACAATGCACCCTTTGCAAGTGCCATGGAAAAACTGATTTTTGGAAGCCCTTCAACCATCTCTTATTTGCTCAATGCTTGGAGATATTTGTAGTTGAGATGTACAAATCTCTCATGCCATAGATTGCTGACTTCATTTACATGTGACATAAGTGCATTGGAGGAAGAGAACCCAAGAAAATGTGAGAACGTGTACATCCTCGAATCATGGTCTGTAACACCCATTGCAACAATTTTTCCAGTGGAAATTTATGACATCTCCACATCATTCTGAGTGAAGATCACTCTCTTGGATGAACCGGTGTGGGTCATCTAATATACAAAGATTAAGTTTGCTGCAAGATCAGGTACATACAACACATTTCTTAAATACCCATTTTCCATAGAGATTTTCCCAATGCCTTTAGTAGGTATTTCCGAGTTATCTCCCATGTGAATGGAAGAACCACTGTATCAAGCAAGAATAGAGAATTCATATGTTGAAGAATCCATGTGCCTTGAAGCACCTGAAGCAATGGTGAAAGAATATGACTCTGAGGTACTAGCCACCAAAGCATGGAACCTCTCCTTGTCTTAAGAAACACCCTCTTTCTTCTTGAAACTTTCTAGAAGAGGAATGTTGTTTTTATGTAGGAGATGGGTCATCATGTCTATGGTTTTATTCATGCATGAGCTCTCAGGATGAAAGCCCCTTTTACAATAGCTTCACTTTGTCTTCTCTTTCTTCTTTCCCTTGTCTTTGATAGGATTCGAACACCCATCAGTAGATTTGGGCCTCTCTTCCTTCTTCTTCTCTTGTGGTTTCGGCCCCTTGGGATTTTTCTTTCCTATTGCATGTTTCGAATCTCTAGCTGCATGTACTTGGTATTTTTGGTTGATGGATCCCATCAAGACCAACTTGTCTTTATCTTGATTTAGCATCTCCATTAAGTCATCCAAAAGATGGCATCTTCCAATTTCTAACTGTGAGATTTGTGGAGTTGAATGTAGAAACAAAAACTGAGTACTCAAGACCCAGTTTTGAGAGAACGGACAAGATCAATTGTTCTTCCTTCTTGTCAATACCACATTGCTTTATTTGCAAGAACAAGATCTTGAACTTGGTTAAGAAATCCTGTATGGATTCGAAATTGTTTGGACTCAGTGAGATCAACTCATTCTCAAGTTGATGGCCTCTCATCTCATCAGTCTTCCCAAATAGAGACTCAAGATCGAGCCAAACTTCATTGGATGTAGCTAGACTTTCCACATGAAACAAGAGGTCTCTTGAATGCTAAGACAAAGGAGGCCGAATGCCTCATTTAGTCTATTGAAAAAATTTGATTTCTCCACAACAGAGTTTGGTTCAATCTCTGTTCCCATTGTGATCCTGAAAAGACCCTTGGATCTCAACAAAATCACGATTTCAACCTTCCAATCGAAATAGTTGAAAGGAGTGAGAAAATTTGGATGATATTGTTCCATCTTACTCTACCTCTTATGCATTGGGTGACAATGGTGGTCTTCAAAACCTGCAAAAAACTATGAACACTCAAGAGGGATCTACACTAACAGATTCGAACCCTGCGTGATAGTGGGTGCATTCAAGAGAGCATCACATCCTAGATAGCCTCCAATGGATTTCTCCAATGGTTCCAGGGACTTCTGTGGTTTCTCCACTGCTTCTGGCATACCACTAAAATAGTCTCTTGTTTGAATAATAGCTCCAAGAGCTTTGATACCATGTAAAATCTATAACACAGTAGGATCTAGCTACTATGGATACCTCACAGTTGAAATATTTAACACATTAAGCAAGAAAACAAGTGCAAATATATTTCTTGATGAACAAATGATCAAAACTCAGCACAAATGATCAAATTACAACACAAATGATCAAATATCAGAACAAATGATAAAAAATTAGGATGCACAAATGATCAAATCCGAGATATTATTAACAGTCTAACCTTACAAAGAGTTTGTATCATACTTATATAGAAATAGGAAGGAATAATATCCACTTGGAGTGTCCACACTTAGCTAGCTTAGATTTATTCCAATCCCCCTAGGTTAACCAAATGGTTTCCAAAATAACCCAAACAGGTTCGAATTGTGCATGTGAACACTAGGTAAGCATGGGGAACCAAGATGGAGCTCACACATGTGAAGGAGATGGTTGGGTGGAATTTAGGTAGGCTAGGATAGGACAAAAGTAGCCAAAAATAAGATAAATGACCAAGTTGATTGTATGGGCACCTATGGTCAAACCAGATCCACAAAACAGGGGATAGGGGCGCCTTAGGCATCCTGGAGGCAATAAATGCTTTGATAAGGGTGCCTAACAGCTAGTTTGACCTTCCTTGGCCCATACTTTGGCCCAAACATTGTGATCTAGTTCATACTAGCCCATACAAGTTCTAGCCACTTCATAATAACCAGCTTCACACCTAGGTAGGCATTATTAACTATTTTAGCACCAAATAATCATAAATTAATTAATGATTAAGGTACTAAGGTACAATATTGCTCTAACATGAACGGATGTCATGGACATCCTATAGTCAATATCTGTGTTATGATCCCATGCCAATAGTTTTGCTTACACATCTGTTAAACCAATGTAAATTATGCATTTCATTGTTTGAAAAATAGGGTTTTTTGGAAACTCTTGAATCAATTCTCTTCTAGCCTCCACATAATGATTTCCCCCCAAAACATAGTAGTTGTAATAAAAAAATTTATATTCTTCGAATGCATCTCTAACAAGAACATCTTTTGGGTCAACAAGAAGTAGGTAGTCAACCACATCTGCATAGGGATTGTGCCTCATCAATGCTTTCAAGTTATGAACATGCAAGCGATGTGGTTTCCTAGTTTGATACTTCTCTTGGCCTTCTATGTGTCTATAAATTTGTTTTACATTTAAATAAAATGTATGTCCATTGTGAACCAACTTATCCCTCTGCAATTGATCTCAAATAGCATTTTGTGTTGTCTTAACAACACCATCATCTAGATCACCGCCTAGAGTAATGATTTCCAAACTGCCCCTCGAGTTCTCACTATGATTTTCAAAATTGGATTGAAAATTTTCTCTCCTCCTTTTATGTCTTGAAGCAGTTGTATCTAAAAGAACAACTTGTTGATCAGGAATGGATACATCCTCATCCATAGGTCTTTTGGAAGAGTGTGTATTTCTATTACCAGTAGAAGCAACATTGTCATCACCAACAATTCATCGATCATGTTCAGTTGGGAACTCATTTTTGCTTTGGTGTTTCTCCCTTTGGTGCTTCTCCCTTATGAAGAGGGGCATTAATGACATCCATCAGATTTTCTTTTGTACAATAATTTCCATTCAGAATATTGGAAAGTGGCATAGAAAAATCCTGTGAAATAAAAACATTATTGTATTAAATCTATTACATGGTCATATAATTCAAAGTATTAGAAATTCAGAAAGATATAAAAATATAGAAACTTACACTATTGTGCTCAATATCGTGCACGACTCCTGCACAAAATTCGGTGAAATTTTCTTCCATCTAATTCTTTGTAACCTTCAAACAATATAGGATTTTGACAAAGGTTTTAGCTTGTTTCACTAGTGTATAAGCAATGTCTTACCTGCCACCGAACAAATATCTTGCAACAATTCCAATGAGTGATAATAATTTTTAAGATATGCAAATATAGCACACTATAAGTGAATACTTTCTGAGTTGCCTTGATATTTCTCTTTGAAATACCAAGAATAGTCAGGTTTCTCTTCAGTTGGTGCGTGTTTCCATTCTCTAACATTCTTGGCTTTTAAATCATCACTGGGTACAAATTCATCATGCGCAACAGTGTTAGATGGCTCAACTATGTTTTTTGATGATTTCATCGACGATATCACTCTAGAGATGTTTACATATATATTTCTTGATGTCATTTTCCTTATAGTCAAAAACAAAAAAATAAAAATTAGTATATGTTTAAAAAAAATAGTTGCACTAAAAAAAAATTGTAAACATATAATAGCCCAAGGGCTCGGAATTTGATGGCTTAACATAGCCCAAGGGCTATGCATTGGTGCCCCCTTGGTCAATTCATAGCCCTTGGGCTATGCCTTTTTCGCAACCAATGCATATCCCTTGGGATATGCTACAGGGTGCCCATAGCATAGCCCAACATCTATGAAAAGGGTGCCCAATGCACATCCATTGGCTTCTTTCGGAACCCAATCCATAGCATGTAGGCTATGCATTGGGCGCCAATGCATAGACCCCAGTCTATGCAATGGGTGTCCAAACAATGCCCATAGCGCCCCCCCGTCGGTCATTGTGGGTGCCCAGGGGAAGGAGCGCACCTCCTCTCCACTGCCAAAGGGGTGGGTCAAACATGCCCCTTTGGAATCAAGGAGAAGCTCCACTCTTCCCCCCGAGCTCCCTTTGGGCGCCCAATGCATATCCCATCGACTATGCAATGAGCACCTCTGGGATATGCAATGGGCACTCGTTTTTGCTATGCATGGGGGCTAAGCAATGGGTGCCTATGGCCTTAAGCCAAAAAAATAAAAAAATTACCCAGGTTTTATACAGTGCATTTCAAATCCCAAAGGAAAAAAATTGCATTAAAACATAAAACATTTAATTTAACTAACCTTGACAATGTTTGAAGTTGTTCGATGGTCTCCAAAGCCTTGTGGATTGTTGCTTGCAAATGGTGACTATAGAAAACCAAACTACGTTAATATAACATAAAATATGTTTATTTTTACCGTTTTATGAATGTGGGATTAAAAACTACGTAATTACATAATGTATTATTTCTAAATTTAGAGAAGAAGGCATTAAATGAAATTTGACTAGTGTTGTGACTTTTGGTTTAAAAAATTATTGTAAATAACTTATATTGTATTAAAAAATTTGGATAGCATTGTTTAAATGCCCTTTTATTAGTATTATTACAATTGTTATATGATAAATTAAATTAATTTTAATAGTGTTATAATTGTGTTTGAAATGTGTGATTTATTTTGGAGGGAAATTTTGGAGGGAAAATTTTGAAGGGAAATTTTGGAGGGAATGTTTGGGAGGGAACATTTTTGAGGGAAAATTTCATTCTTTTAGCTATAAGATTGTTGGGGGTTGATAGTTGCACCATTGTGTTTTTTGGTGAGGAGTGTGAGAAAATTTCATTCTCTTAAACTCTTTAGTGAAAAGTCATGGAATCGTCTGGATCAATCTCAATGTCTGAAGATTGTGGAAATTTTTATTTAAGTGTGGATTTCAAAGGCACCGATGATGATTTACCTTCAAGTGAGGATTTTAAAGGCATTAGTGATGATGATGAAGAGCTTCCTCCATGTGGATATTTTATAGACACTGAGGAAGACAGTGAAAATTTTCCTCCAAGTGACGGTTTTCAAGGCACCAATGATGATTTTGCTCAAGGAAATGATTCTCAAAGAATCAACAATGATTTCCCTCCAAGCGATGATTTTCAATGCACTAACATTGATTTTACTTCAAGACAATATTTTCCTCCAAGCAAGTATATTGAAGGCACAAACGATGATTTCCCTCCAAGCCAAGATTTTTGTCCAAGCAAGGATTTACAAGACAACAAACTTGATTTTCCTCCAAGCGAGGATTTTGATGGGATAGATAATAATTTTGGTGAGGATGAAGGCACTAATTATGGTCTATATGATTTTCCTTCAAGCAAGGATTTTAAAGGCATCGATGATGATTTTCCTCCAAGCGAGGATTTTAATGGGATTGATAACGTTCCTCCGCCAAGAAAGGATTTTGATGGCACTGACAGTGATTTTCTAAGCGAGGATTTTGATGGCACTGATGATGATTTTCCTCCAAGAGAGGATTTTAATTGGACAGATGATGATTTTGGTGATCAAGATAAAGGCAACAACAATGTTGAAGATGTTTTTCCTCCCATCTAGGATTTTGATGGCTCTAATGATGATTTTCCTCCAAGTGAGGATTTTGATGGATCTAATGATGATTTTCCTCCAAGTGAGGATTTTAATGGGACAAATGATGATTTTGGTGAGGTTGAAGGAACCAATAATGGTGAAGATGATTTTCCTCCATGCAAGGATTATGATGGTAGCGAAGACGATTTTCCTCCAAGCGAGGATTTTAATGGCAGAAAATATGATATTCCTCCAAGCAAAGATTTTAATGGGACGGATGATGAAGATGGTGAGGATGAGGGCACCAATAATGGTGAAGATGAATTTCCTCTGAGAGAGGATTTTGATGGCCTCGATGATGATTTTCCTCCAAGAGATGATTTGATGGCATTGATGATGATTTTCCTCCAAGCGGGGATTTTAAAGGGACATGTGACGATTTTGGTTAATATGCAAGCACCAATAATGATGGAGGTTAGTTTCCTCCAAGAAAGGATTTTGATGCAATTGATGATGATTTCCCTCCAAACGAGAATTTTAATGGGACAGATGATGATTTTGCAGAGGATGAACCCGCCAATGATGTTGATTTAACTTCAAGTTATAAACTTGATACTAAGGCATATACTCATTCTCCTACTAATTTTGGTGATGATAATCTCAATGAGAGGGATGATATTCCTCACATTGATGAGGATATTCATTCGAATGAGGATGATTTAATGGTTCATGAAACGCAAATGAAAATTGTACCAATGATCAAGATTAAGTGTAGGACTAGGCCATTTTATATCAATCCAAAGCATTCTAGTTATACAAGGTCTAGGAAATATTTGATCACAAGTCCCAGTTCTATTACTAATTTGATTTCAAGTGAGTGTTGCCAAAAAAATTATCTGAAAAAAATACACTACAATTATGCTTTTGAGAAAAGACGAGCATATCTATCAATGAAAAAAAATATGCAATGTTCATATTTGGTAGGGTGCCTGATTTCTACAAAGGCAGGTTATGATTATCACATTGGAAGTATTTTTATTTGTAGAAGGGCATTCAATTGGTAATCTTAGACTATTAAGAATCTAGACAAGGCTATAAAAGGATCCTACATTTTATTCTGAAAAATATCAAAATAATCCACTCAATTGGTAATCTTAGACTATCAAGAATCCAGACAAGGCTATAAAGGGATCCTACATTTTATTCTAAAAAATACCATGCGCGAGCTAGTGGGCCATTAACAAACATTGCAATGTCATGGATGCATGAATTCTTTTCTAAGCATGGAGAGAGTATGCCCTATAGAGAAACCATACACATTCCAGATAATTTCTCAAGGAAGAAAATATGCAACTTGTATAAGGCATTTGTTCAAGATGCATAAGGAAATAAAAATTTCAATAGATACGCATATTTTACAAGACTTTGGAAAACATAGTTCAACAATGTTCATATTCTTAAGAGGTCAAGGATGGGGGTTTGTAGTATATGTGCTTCTCTTAAACAAAGAAGGGATAAATCAGAAGGGAGGGAGAGAGGTATGTCTCTAACAACTTATTTTTTTGGAATAAATATATATTACAAAAGCTCATCAATGTTTGTTCTTATTTTTTTTGTAGATTATGTTGTTAAAGAACTTCAAGCAAATCACAATCAACAATCATTTGAACGGAAAAGTTATACAAACATCACAAGAAGTTTTATTCCCCTTATTTACCTAATAAACATTGTAGAATAGTGATAAGTAGTAAGTGTTAATTACATATAGCATAGGCATTACTTCAATATAAGCTTGGTTATTGTATAAAGTAAGCGTTACTTAGTGTTTTATATATGGGTTATATGTAAGTTCAAGCTTAAACCTATGATACTAGCTCTATTGGTATAATCAATACAGATCCAGATATTATGCATATTACTTAGCTGTATAATACAGTGAAATGTGCTATCTAAAACACATAGACTCTATCTAAGCTATTCCCATACATCATATGTGTTCACTTTAATTACTATGATTCCAGTCAAAGTTGATTGACACTAATATATGAGTAATACTTGTGTAACTATAATGTTATCCTAATTATGTTTCCTATTTGATAGAGATAGTTATACCCTTATTCCACATCGAACAATGGGAAAGCAAGCTAATACCAATCATTACTAAGGATAGAATCAAACAACATACTAACTAGGATATTATAACCACTCTACTGTGAATAGCTTTATGATGGTTGAAACGTAACTGTTTACAAGCTAATAGGATAAGATGAAAGAGTTATGGTATTTATACTGATAAGCTAACTATCACCTTGTGTTATGATTAAAGGTAAGAAAGAGCCATATTAAAGTATGATGCAGAGTTATATTGGTCTATCACATCTACTGTTGGATCATCACTATTTACCTAATAAGTAACACTGATTACATTTGTTGTATCTCTATGCTCTATTGGTCGAGATTTGATTACACTAATAAAGAGCTTAAGCTTAGTGTAAAGCTTGGTTCAATACTGTAATCATATTTATCTGCTATGTTCTCACTATTACGCATAATCAGGCTTATAACTTCATGGATATCATATAAGCATTCACATTCTTATAAGTTATAACTATCCCTAATAAAGAAGAGATTAGTATTACAGACCCTCATGACTCAACATCCTAAGGATATAAAACCTTTCTGTATGGTGAATTTTACTAGTATTGATCTATGTTTAGAGTTAACATAGTAACCCTTTAGGGAATACTAGTATTACGCGTAGTTAATCCTATTAAATGGTAATAGTTATGGAAACAAGATTAACCCTAGTAACAACAGAGCTCATATCTCTTATCCTTGTTGATCTCTTTGATTTGCCTAATATCTGCACTGTTAATTTCCTTATATTCCTATATCTATGATATGCTCATACAGTAAATCTTCGCACAGTATGGAGCAAATAAGGAAGAGAGAAGACCATGCAATCTGTAACTAGTATCAGTGCCATATTAGTGTAAATACATAGGGTAATATATAACCATAGCTAATGTATAGAGGTTAAGCAAGCTGTTTCATAACTAGTAGTATCCCATATAAGCTAGTTGATGTCCGTAATGTAAAATCTTTATATAGATCAAACATCAAATAATAAGAAATGTGGAAAGTGGCTAAGTGCATGGGGTTACTCGGAGGCTATAGCAGCAGCTCCGGTAGGAGGTACCCAATACAGATAGTTTTTAAGTTGCCAGTATAGTATGTGAAAACTTAGATAGGGCAACATCATATATGTATGAACACATATCTATGCCGAGATATCTTATGTTCAAATGTTTATATGCGAGTCCTGAAATGGCCTTGTTGTTATGCTCCAACTACCATTTATTACTATATGGGCCCATGGATTCTATCCCGCAGTGCTCCGTCAGTCACCAAGGAAGGTGTGGAAAAAGGTCCGGTTCATGACAATGACAACTTATCCATGGCGATATCATAAGAGGTTTTAGATCCAGCTGCTATGAGGAGGTTTGCAGCAGCACCAGCCTGGCAGAGAGAAACGATATGAAAGGGTATATAGTTTAGTAAAAAGAATATTCTTCACTTCTTCACAGGAGCTTGGGTAAGTAGATATTCGATATTGTATATGCACACTAATGGAGACTAGAAAATAAAGAGTTATTCTCTCCCAAGTAAAGTAGAAAGAAGCCCTAGTGATCAGTCAGCCCTAGAGAGGAGCCCTGGAGAGTGTATTCCCTCACACACAGCCCTATAGCTTATTCTTTTCGACTCGCCAAATCCTGGTTTATTCATAACCGGCCTACTTCGGGATCAGTTTACCCATTATAGGAGCCAACTTAAAGAGAAAGAGTGAAAATATAGCATTCTAAAGATGGTGGAGAGGAGTTAAAACAGCACCATATTCCCTATCTATCCGTTTGTCATGTTCAGGTTTCCAAGAAGAGGTCTCCTATCAACTCCCTATCTTACTGGTCTTTATTAGTTCGGCAGGATAGATCTCGTCCCAGCGATCAAACTCTTTTATGCCTGGATCAGTTCCATAGGAATTTAGCTAGATAGACAAATATATATATGATTTTATATGTAATAAAACAGCCATCAGCTCAGCAACTTATAGTGTGCTTACTTTAAAAACCCCTCCTTTCAAAAGAATATTCGGATAAAAAAGGAATGCCTCCAATAACTTCCTGCCCAATGAATCAATCCATCCCTCGGCTGGGTATAAAGCCCTAGTTGATACGGAAACCTGCCTAGCAAACACTGACTCCAACACAAGTTAGGCCAGCACTAGCCTTATGGTTCATGGGGAAATTGCCGTAACCCCCCCCAAAGAAGGAAGACCACCAAGGAATTTATTATATATGTAATTATGCTCTTTAAGTATAGTTTTTGACCTTCCGGCGATGAGGCCTCTTTTCCCCTAGGCTTCTATCCACGACGATGCTCTTCCCCTCATTACCCCCATGAGAGAGAGCCAAAAAGTAAAGCTAAATCAATAGTGAACAAAAAAAGCAAGTTATGGAACCCAGATGAGGATCATTATACTACGACCCTGTCTACACCAATCTTTGATTATTCAAATGCTTCACCAAATGAATAGTGAGTGGGTTTCACCCTGTGTTTAGTAGGTTTTTTAAATTGACTGTAAACATTCTAACCTATGCTTCGCTCCTCTGACCTACCCTTATAGGAAGAAGGAATAACCTTCATTGCATTCAATTCCCTAAAGCCAAAACTGACACTACTCTGTATGCTCCTGTTTGTTCCGTCCAAATGTTCCTTTTGTTAGGCCCTATTTTTGAGGCCCCTTTGTAAGTTCGAAACTAGAAGGCTTCTTCACTAAGTTTTTTTTCTTGGAAGAGATCTCCGAAAACCCTTTTTTCCGGTCTCATTATTTAGGCAGTATCTATGGGCTAGTAGTAAGGCTTAAGGCAAGTAACCTTACTTATGGCTTTCATCTTAAGACCTTACAGCATGGGGGACTAAGACTACCGGAAGTCCATTGAGACGGGAACTGCTATAATCCACTAGAAATGTCCATAAGCTACTCCGCTGCTAATACAAAAATAGGAAGATATAGGGTAAAATAGTTCTATATGTGATTTCCTATTTTCGCAATAGAGAAAAATAGATATTGATCCCATCCCCTGTAGTGTAAGGAACTACTACTATAGTTGTTTCCGTAAGATATACTACTTGCCTTAGAGTAAGTCCCACGTTCTCCAACCTGTGCACCCCCTAAACAGCTATGGCACAGCAGAAGCTACAGCACCGGCAAGGGGACAACAGCTGATACCGGGGGGAAAGATATAAGCTCCGCCGTCGTAGTCTCCATTCTTTAGGTCCTCCAGTGAATAAGCTATAGTTTTTTTAGCTATATTTTGTTTAGCCATAGTTTGTGTCCATCCACCATGTCCAGTGTAAATGGCCAGTTTTCTATTCACTTAATTTTCATGTTAAATCTATGAATCAGCAGAATCTGAAAATGAAGCTGAAGAAGCAGTTACAACCTAACATCTAGACATAGACGACCCACGTAGCTGTTGTAAAGTCCATACAATTGTGTGTCCCCCTTAGCTCTAGCTAAGAAGCTTTAATGTATGTGTCTGTGTAGTTCCACAAAATAAATGAGATTTTGAAGAAAGAACTATTAAAAATATCATCTATTAACTAACTCTTTCAACTAGTAGTTCTAATGAGCGAGCTATTGTGCAATCTCCTTAGAGCCAACTACTCGCTGCTTTTGCTTGCTGCTCTCCCTAAACAAAGGTGGTCAGTCTATAGTGCATTAGTTCTAATCCATGCATGACAAGGTGCAACAAATGAAATATTTAAACAATATGAATGAGGTCCCGCTCTAGTGAATAAAAGTTTGTGTCTTTTCAAATATATTTAATTAACTAACTATTTATCAACTTAGCAATAGTGAAGGAAGCTCTTTTATCTTGTGCATTAATAACTCTTTCAGTGTAGCTTGTCAGTGCATGAAGCTATTGCAAAATTATTGCTGGCTGTCTGGTTATAAACTAACAACTTTGTCTTGTTGAAGCTCCAATATGATACACGCATCGAAACGTCCTTGCCATCCAATGTGAAAATCCATCTATCTACATCCGTGAAATGAAATCAATCAATAAGTGTAGTAGCTCGACTTTGAGTCCCGTGGCAATAAATAAAATTAGCTTTGGCACCATTTTTCACAGTTATCCTTGGAGTTCCGTAGTGTTGTTGTTTTGTCTCCTGTGAACTGGAACTACTCTGCTCCTATACAGAAACTATCTCTCTATGAAGAAGGGCCTATGCTAGTGCTGTACTACTTGGAAGCTACTAATATAGTCTCGATCTATATAGCCTTACCTTAGGGAAAGAAAGCGAAGACTAAAGCTCTCATTCTAGGGTAAGGCAACAACCCTCCTAATTATTTCCAAAGTTTGTTATCTCTTGGAGCAATTACCTCTTACTGTCCTTTTGGTCGAGCGTGCTAGCGCACCCTCTCAGAAACCATAGCAGTTGAGCCTCAAATAAAACATTAGGCGGGTGTGCCCAGATGAAAATCTTTCTTACAAGCATTAACACTATGCCCTACTATCACACTCACCTACTGACCTTTACCCCGCTGTACCGCTACTTGACTTATGTGCCTCACTTGCTATAATGTGCGTTAAAAGAACAACAAGTGTGTTACAAATGGGACCCGCCTTTTATGAACAACGAAATGCAACAGGTGAGAACCCATGACCAGGACCAGTACCACCCATAACTATTACCGTTCTATCTTTCTCTTTTTTCCATCTCCATCCCCATTTCCTCTATCTATTATTCTCGCTATCTTTCCATCCCCTATCTGCTTCCTTCTCTAGCTCTGTCATTATTTCTGGTCTGATTTTTTTCTCCTTGGCTTATTGTCCCTAAATACAAATAACTAAAATGCGCAACTAGGCGGGATGCCAAAGCTACAATTATAGCTAGTATTAATGATATTGCTACTATTATTTCGAGTATTTTGGCTGGGTTGACCCAGGCAGGACGTGATAAGAACTTATCAGCCCACCAGCTCTGGTTGAGGTACATAAGCTTATCATATAAGCCCATGACCTCAAGCTATCGATGGGAAAGAGGAATTTAACTATGACATAAATACAGTTTAGAAAACACATAAGGAGTTTTTCCAAATGATCAGAAAGTTACTTTTTACTTTAGTAAGAATGCTTTATAAGAATGGCATGTGAACACATTTACACCATTTGCCGCAACTGTGCTTCCTAGCTTTTTATTGTGGGTTTACTCGGTTGGAAAGTTCCGAGGGGCCTCATATTTGCAGTTTTATAGTCATCAATGTGCTGTGCCGTGCGTTGTTGGGGACTTTGCCGTGTTGTAGGTGGGATGTGATGTAATAACCAAGGGTATTCTTCTATTTTAGTGGCCCAGCTCAAGCGTAAACTGTGTTTGTTATTCTTCTTATTATTTGTAGGGGCAGTTGCAGCAGTGACGAGTGGAAATTGACAAATACCATACAAGTAAGTTCCTGGATCAGCTGTTGAATCTTATGTCACCTTTATTTCCTGAATTTACCATATTGATATATGGGTTTGATGATTGATGGCATGGACAAGAAAAAAACACTTTTGCCACATTTTTTTCATGTACCAAAGAATTTAAAGGAGGAAAATTTTATTCAGTTTCACTTGGTTGGTTGTATTTTTTTTAATGGTCAAATGTCTCCAAAGGTTTACTTTATAGCTCCCAATATTCATAATGATGCAAATCTGACCATTACCATAATTCACCATGTGCTGACTCTTTGGTCTGGTAATCTTCCTTGAGTTCTATATCTGCAATTGGACAACACCAGTCGGGAAAACAAAATTCAGATCTTGTTTGGTTATCTGAACATGCTTATTGAATTGGGAATTTTTCAGAAGGTTAAAGTTGGTTTCCTTATTTTTGGGCACACACATGACCATATTGATCAAATGTTTAGTCGTTTTGCAGTGGCATTGGTGGGGAAGAACGTTGGGAGCCTGCCATCATTAACTAAAATTATTAGAAAAACATATAGTCCAGAGCCTGATGTGCTAACATAGGAGGAAACTATTGACATGCGAAGATTTATTTTGAGATCACGTGGTGAAGAAAGGTGCATTGAAAAACTTAATTACATTAACTTTCGCCATCAATTTCGTATAAACAAATTTGACGGGAAAACAGTACTATGGGGTAAGAAGTACTCAACAAGTGCATAATGGAGGCCTACATCAGCTTTAGCATTTCTGAAATTCATCCCAGGTCATCAAAAGTAGGCTTCAAAGTTATTGTTGTTGCAATCAGCTGTTGAGATTCAAAATTCACGCCGACACAATAGAGATGTTGATTATTCTCAATGCCTAGAAGAAATAAAAAATTCTATTAAAGATACATATGACTATTTTTAGGTTGTTGGTTTTGTTTGGTGGGAGTCATTTTTCATGGAGACTCCAGTTGGTTGGACACAAAATATGTCAAATGAAAATGAGGAGAGAAATGTTGAGCCTGAAGGTCTTGAGCCTTCTCAACCGGAAGAAAGGTAAATGTACATTGGGTCTAGAATATTATCTGCACGGCGTGAGCCGATGGAAGACCTTTACAGAGTCTCGGTAGAAGATATTAAGGAGGGTTGCATGATTGCAGTTTTGGCCACGGAATATCCACGTGGTTATCCATTCTGGATTGCAAAAGTTATGAAGGTCAATAAGGAAAATGAAGAATTTATATCTATTTAAGTACATTGGTATGCAACAGACACACACCCATTTGATGGTGTGTACAAGGAGATGGTGATCGAGAAAAGGGTTTGCAAAAAGAGAATAAGAAAGGGCCAAAATATAAATCGTCATCACATAGACATTTTGAAATTAGAGGATGTTGAGATACTAGTTTATGACTTCCAGTTGACAAGGAAAGGAACCCTTCACTCCAAGAGTATAGAGATTATCAAAAGATTGTTGGCACCTGAAATAGTTGCAACATGGGAGTTTGCTAAACTAAGGCGTAGATCTAGAAGGAATATGGCATATGAAATGTTGTGCGTACATGAAGATTCAGATGGTGCATTCATTGATACCAGAGAAGAATACGGGTCATCTACATCTTCATCAAGTCATTCATCTAAATAAAATTTAGCTTCGGATGGTGTTTCAGAATCCATGTGTTGATTTGAATATTTGCACATGAAACATTTTGTCTTTTTTATTAATATCTCATTGCTTGTATGGAAACTCTAAAAGAGTGCTTGAATTTTGATATGAATTACTTCTATGTCTTATGGTTTATTATATGATTTTCTGATGAATATCATAAATTTTTGTATTTTATATGAAAAGAGTGGTCAAATTATTTATTGAATAATTTGTGTTTAACTCAATGAAATTTTTATATAGTGTTACTGTTAGAAAGGCCTAGATAGGCCTGTCGACTAGGCCCTCCTCCTGACCACTCTGAAGCATATGTCAATAGTTCAAGTCGACTAATATAGGTCGTGTCGACCAGTATAGGTCGGGTCAGTCAGTTAGACCGACAGACGGTTATGTAACTTTACTGAAAGACATATATATAGGTTGTTGAGACGATGTACTAGCTATATTGGTTCTATGATTGTATTATTCTCTTGTTGGTTAATATAAAGGCTTGTGCTTCTCTCTATCTGTCCTGTCTCTTGTAACTGTATCATTGTGTATGTTTGCGTATAATCATGTAATGTATCTATGGCAACCACATGAACCTTGGGACTACAACATATGTTTCCGTTTCCGGTTGATGCATTGAAGAAATATCAGCATGACCTATGATTTCAGAATAGGAGATTATGGATTGGTGGGAGAAGAAAATCATGAACTTGCAGAACTATGCACGATGGAACAAGCTAACGATTAGCCAAGCAAGAGATCGATTCTTCTCCGAGACCCAAGAGACATTTGTAGAATCCGTGTTGATTGCCTTGTTGAAGCTTCTGGATGAAAAGACCAGTTGACGAAGCAGAGAGGAAGTTGTTGTTGAAGTTGATCAACAGAGGATGTATGAACCTATCGGAGTGGTGCAAAAAGATTGAGGATGATTTTTGTGAAGAACAGGCGATTGAAGATTGTGTCTCTGTAGACGAAGTTAGAAGAAAGTTCTTCACCGAATTAGCTGATCAATTTCTGTGTTCTCTGTCGACCTTATTGTTCAATTTTTTTATCGACAAAGGCGTTGCGCATATTGTCAAGAAACGACCATTCCTGCTCCTGCCCCTTCCAAACTCTAATTGGGAGGAGAAATATTGTAAGTGGGAAATATTTGTAAAGGAGCACAAATGGAAATTCTTCTTGAACAAATGATGGTCTATGCTTCTCCAGTGATCTAGAAACCTTCGGGCCGTCATTGGGGGGTGTCGAAGCATGTTATGATGTACCAAAACTGATGAAAAACAACATATGACAAGACGACATGGCTAGCAGTGGGCGTAAATCCAACAAAGAAATACTTTTGAGTCATAAAAGCACCCTTGATATCCAGAAAATCGAAAGAGAAAAAAGGAGACAACGACGTGAAGAGTTGTGGGAGTAGGAAATTGCACTCGGAGGACGCGAGGATCAAATGTCATGACAAATGCAAAAGAAAATATGCCAGAGTAAAGCTGAGCCGGCGATGATCAGGGCGTCAAGGAAGACCTGTCGCCGATGGATGAAGACTTGTGGATAGAGTGTGGTAGAGCTCTCCAAGTTTAGATACCTGAAACAGTAACACCTTTTTCTCCAATTCATTTAACATAAAGTGTTCGGGTGCAGGTAATTGTTGATGAAAACCTTGGTCTCCATGCTAGCCAGTCAGGAATTTGGAGTAGTCGAAGTGAAGAAGGCGATGATATTAATAGATTATTGATTCATCGGCTGGAGGAAGGAAATTGGGTGTCATTTCAACCCGAATTTTCAATTAGAAGCTTTCATCTAGTGTACTCAGAACATGAAGAAGCACCCCCCTGCCAATACCAAATTTGAGTGACTCATCGAGTACATCGGAGAGCCCGACATTCAACGAAATCCTATTCAAGCAGAACTTTAATTGGATTTCGATAGAAGTAGTAGAAGAAGTAAGGTCTGATGAAACATAATAAGTTTTAGTTATTGAAGACAGAGAA
Organism: Larix kaempferi; assembly: GCA_027924585.1. Classification (NCBI taxonomy): domain Eukaryota; kingdom Viridiplantae; phylum Streptophyta; class Pinopsida; order Pinales; family Pinaceae; genus Larix; species Larix kaempferi. The sequence continues at coordinate 31,393,015 of BSBM01000195.1, read as the reverse complement.
CCCAGTCCAAAAATATAGCTAGTTCAATCTAAAGAAGCACCAAGTTCTGCTTGTGGAAATAATCCACCTACACCTCCATCAAATTCTCAAAGCAATACACCAGCAGACATGTCGCATTCCACATCACACCTTCCATTCTATGAAGGTGATGAAGACCCAACAAGACACTGGTTTGTGTGTGAAGCGGTATGGACAGCCAATAAAATTACCAGTGAAGAGAGATAGATTGCTTAGTTTGTTGGTTCACTGAGAAAATGTGCACTGACATGGTACATGGGATACGTAACAAAATCGCCGAATGCAACAAAAGCACAAATTAAACAAAGCTTTCTGGCCTTTTTCATGATTGAAGATGCAACATACCTAGTTGCCGAATGACTGAAAACAACAGTCCAGAATCTGACAGAAATCGTCAAGGAGTATGAAAAGAGGTTCAAAGACCTCCTCAGCAAATTGGACTATGAGATCAAAGAAAAACTATTAATTAAATGGTTTATTTCCGGACTCATTAGCAAAATCAAGATACATGTCCTTCAACAAAGTGTTAATACTTATGCAGAAGCACTAAAAGCAGCACTAGAGATCGAAATGGATGATGAATACCCTCTAGTCTCTATGGACAGACATGTCGAAAAACACCTTGAAAGTATGGAACAAGCTATCCGAAGCATAACTTTGAAGGGGCCAGAATTATGGTGTACTACATGTCGAACTTCAGAGCATACTAAAGACTCTTGTCGAATTGAGGATCGGCGACAAGAAGTTAAACTCATTCAAACCAGATTCTTTTGCGATCTATGCAAAGAGTATGACTCACACACCACAAACGATTTTCCATAAAATCTGAAAAACAAGAAATCCAAATGGTGTCAAATTTGCAAAGTCAGTACACATGCGATTGAAGAATGTCATTTGAACCAAAAAAATCAGAAAAATTACCATGCAGTGTACCAGACAAACTTTGTCGAGCAGCATCATGATAGAAACATAGGACATGACATGTTTGAATGAAACAATGGAATAAATAACTAGTACAATCAGAACAGGAACGATAGATACCCAAGTTATAATGACTATCAATATGATCGACGATATGACGGCTACAATAGATGGGGAGGATACCAGAGTCGTGGTGGTGGTGGTGGTGGTCACGGTGTTCGACCTAATCAACCTAGTTTGTGTTTCACATGTCTCAGTGAGGATCATCGACATGTAGAATGCCCCTATAAGGAAAGAATTGATCTTAAATTTTGTACAAAGTGTGGGGTAGGCGATCACTTTTTAGAGGATTGCCCTTCCATGATTGAGAAAATAAATAATGAAAAGAATTTTCATGTCTTATCTTGTGTATCCAAAAATGATGTGCTTCATACAAAAAACTTGCAAATTGTGACTAGGAAAGGTACTCACATTGGTCAAGATAAGCCACATATAAGTAAAATTGTAGATAAAGAGGATTACCCAAATCCTATAAAAAAAAATCCGTGTACAAAAATGCATCTGACATATTTTGTGACTTAGCAGCACATGAAGATAGTGAAGAAAACCGACAAGAATTTCTCAATGAATTATTTAGATTAATTTCAAATGATGAAGCTGTAAGAAAATTGATCGACTTATTGCATAAACTGAAATATAAACATGTCGAGCAAAGACAAACTAAAAACATTTGTCGACTAAATCAAAAAGAGAAAAATGATGCTAACCCATTGGTTGACCTCGACATAAATGGATATCATGTATGACAAGTCGTATTTGATTTTGGTTCCCAATTGAATATCATGACTCATGATACCTGGGACCAACTCGATCGACCATAATTATAATAATCGAGCATTTATTTAAATCTTGCAGATCAAGGATTAATTGAGCCGATTGGAGTATGGAAAGGAGTCGAAACTTCCATCAAAGGCATCACAACAAGAGTAGATTTCGAGATCATTAATGCCAAGGATGATGCGAGTTCTTTCCTAGCCTTGGTCAGTCGACCTTGGGGGAAAAAGATGAAGGCTTCAATTTCCTTAGACAAAAGTTGCATCAAGTTGAAAGGCAATGGGCAGAATGTTATCGTACCAATCTTCCCATCTCAGGGAGAACCATGGTCGGAACCTGCAGAAGTAAATAATGATGTTCGACATCTTTATCGAATAGACAATAATGAAGATCGAATTGAACTGAATTCCCAAGGAGAACTTCACCTTGGATACCTTGTTTCACTTAGATATAACTCCGATGCATAACTCTATTACTGGCAGATAAAGAATTATGATTTCCATGCAAAGGAATGTTGGATGGTAGAAGCCATCTCAAACAAGAAAATAAATAAATGTCCCTCAATATCATATACACTGAATATATTTGAACAGAAAATGTGAGCATATCCAACACTTATTCCAGACATAAGTGTGCAAATAGGTAATCCGACATTAAGGTACAAAGAACGTGATTCACCTACTGTACATGTCGAACATGTACCAAAACATGTCGGAGAGCAAGGCCGACTACAAAGTCTGGAAGAGACATTTATTGGACTAGTTGCGAGATGGTGGGACACCCATCAGTAGAAAATCCAAGGCTGGAATACTACATCCACAATTTTTATAGAAAGGTTTGGAGGAAGGAAACTAACGACTCAGGATGACATCCCTCTATTTACGCAAGCACAAAGTACTAAAGTCCATATCGACTATTGCGAAAGAGAATAGAGAAAATTGGGCTATAAAGATGAAAGAGCATGGGCTCACCTCTTCCTGAGAACACTAGATGATTTACCCAATAAATGGTATAAGATGGAAGAGGGGCGAGGAGAAAATTTAATTTGGAAAGACTTAAGAAAAAATTTTATTAAGGATTTCCAGTTTTGTCCATAGGAGAAGAAATTGGTTGAAGCAAGTAAAACTAACAAAGAATTTCTGTAGCCAATAGAAAATTCCGTAGTTGTAGAAAAGCAGCAGATTATTCATCGACCTACTACCTGCTATAACATAAAATCGACAGAAAGCCAACATTTAACAAGATTAATCCTAGAAACGGAGAAATCAATCGGAAAGAGTTTTCAATGGAGGCAGGATCACCCCAACATTTCGAAGCTCATAAAAACAATTTTCAGTGCATAGATTGTTGAAAAAGACGAACCTCGAAGGTTGTCTAAAAAAGACTTTCTACCAGCATTCACACAAATCAAAGAAGGTGAAAGACCGATAAGTGACAGTCGTGCACTAGAATGGATGGACGCAAAGATTAAAACAAAGGAAGTATATATTTCAAACAACGATCGACCGAAAATGGAAAGAATTGGCGATTACTGGAATGAGGAACAAACAACAGATATCACCAGTATCCTCAAGGAATTTCAAGACGTATTTTCTCAAGATTATAAAGATTTGAAAGGACTTGTGCAGGAGATGGGTGAGATGAAAATTGATATTAAACCAGATGCCAGGCCAGTGAAGAAATGACCCTACAAACTTGCTCACAAATATAAGGATATTGTTAAAAAGGAATTATATATCCTATCGACCAGTCGGAGTGGGAAAGATCGATGGTGGTTCAGCCAAAGAAACAAGATCTGACACGACTGAGAATTTGTGTCGACTTTTGCGGGTTGAACAAGGTAACACTCACAGAACCCTTTCTAACCCCTTTTGCAGATAAAATTATTATTGAAGTTGCAGGGCATGAGTGCTACTCTTTCACGGATGGATTTTCTGGGTACAACCAAGTACCTATTGCAAAGGAAGATAAGAAAAAGACAACATTTGTGTGTGAATCTAGGTCATTCGTGTACAAAGTAATGCCGTTCGGTCTGAAGAACGCACCAGTGGTCTTTTCAAGAATTGTCATCAAATAATTTCAAGAATATATCTACAAAACCATGGCTATCTACTTTGATGATTGGACAATCTATACAATGCTAAATGATCATTGCAAATGGCTTCGATTGATGTTGGAATAGTTTCAACAGATATAGTTGTCCCTGAACATTAAAAAGTGCATTTTCACGACACCTATCAGCATATTACTAGGCCATGTCGTTTGCAAAGAAGGAATCAAGGTCAACTATGCAAAGATCAAAATTATTCTCGACCTTAAACCTCCAGTCAATCCGAAACAAGTGCAGATCCTGTTGGGTCATACCGGGTATTATAGAAATTTCATTAGACATTACTCTGATATGACTTACCCTCTCGAAGAGATGTTAAAGGATGATCAAGATTACAGGTGGACATAGGAGTGAGACATCTCATTTAACACATTGAAATAAAAAATGGTCGAAGCACCCATCCTCCGATTTTTGGATTGGTAAAAAAAAATTCATGTGCATATTGATGCATCTGGAATAGCAGTCAGCACCATTTTAACACAACCTGGAGAAGATGGAATGGATTATCGTAATGCGTTTAGCAGTCGGAAGTTGAATAAAGATGAAAGAAATTAATCCATGACCGAAAGAGAAGCATTAGGTATGGTATTTGCACTGCAGAAATACCGTCATTATTTATTCCCTAACCCATTTGTATTTTATACAGATCATCAAGCTTTAAAATAATTATTCAATAAACCATTACATCATGGGAGGCTGTGTCGTTGGCTTCTACTATTTCAAGAATTTGAATTCGAAGCAATTATTCGGCCTAGAAAGGCTAACACTAGTACAAAATGAGAGATAAGTGACCAAAAAGACGACCAAAAACTGCATATAAATGACCATTTTTGAGTTGGTGACCATTGGTAGAAAATATGTGGCCATATTTAGCTTGGTCATTTATAACTTATCTTTTGGTCATATATCTGGTCGTATATTTGGTCATTAATTTGGTAATATATTTGGTCATTAATTGTCACAATTAATGACCACATTTTTTGTCACATAATAAATGACCGCTAATTTGCGACTAGTGATCGCCAACTTAAAAGTGGTCATTTATATGCATATTTTGGTCATTTTTTTGGTCACTTATATCTAATGTTGTATTGGTGGTCGTTTATATGCAAATTTTGGTCATTTTTTTAGTCATTTATCTCTTTTTAGTGGTTTCAGAATATAAATAGGGCATGGTGGAATCGAACCACCAACCTCCTGCCTATAAGGAAGGTGCTCTACCATTGAGCTAGCACCCTTAAAGCTCCTCATTGTCCTCAATCATAATGCAACTTCAATCTTTCTTTAAAATAAATTTATTAGAGCGGATAACACGGGCATGGGAGCGAGAGCAGGAGGCATAATTTTCAAAAGCTTCTGGGAGTGTTTTTTATATAATATATATTTTTATATTTGAAAAAGACTTCCAGAATGTCAAATTGATTGTAGAAAAAAATGAAAATATATATGTAACTGCTGGATTAATGATTATCATTAAAACATTTACCACTTAGTACACATCATGATATAACATCAATCATCTAGCAATTATACTATTGTCTTCAAATTTGAATACATTAGGTGCATCACTTGAAACAAGTACTTCTGGTTCAGATTGATGCATGTCCCTTAGTAGAACAAAACTTGAGCGTGCTGGCTTAATAGGCATGTATATACTTCCTTCAAAAAATTTGATATAGTTTTCTTGTGCTGGTACAACCCTAGATGGATTTGTGAGAACCTCTGAAGATAGCTCCACTTCAGTTTTCTTGTTATATGTACCATCAACCTGCAATAATAACCAATAAATCAAGATTGAAAAATGTAATGCGTGTGTGTGTGTTTATCCATGGAAAGAGAGTAGTGATCGAAATTGTTGTTATTAGATACACATGCTATTGGTTAGAACTTAGACATACACACACACACACACCAAAAAATGCCATATTTCTTGAAGACTACAAGTACCCATAGACCCAAATGAGGAAGATGGATGGTAGGGAAGAATTGGACTAAGGAGTTGGAGGTATGGTTAGGAGAGGGGTATAGGTAGGTGGAATGTCATTTGTCCGAGACAGAGGATGTGTGGATATTTATTTTGATTTATATGGACAACCATACAGAGTAAATATGGGCTGACAGTGGTACTGCTTAAGATCACTAGAGACTACATCTGCAGTAATGTACAAGACACCGGATAAAAAATATAGGATGATTTCAGCATAGGAAGAATCAAATTTTTAGCCTTTTTTATCAATAATAATCTCCAAATTTGGATCCAAATGACCATTATCAAATCAGAATAGGAGGAACAACATTACTATTTACCAAAAAACAAGTAAACTGAGAAACAAACAAAAAAACATCACCATTATCCCTGTATTAAATGCCACCAATATGTTATTTAGTGCTTTTATGGTTCATTTTTAAAAGAAACCCCTCTTAACAAAAAACACCTTAACAAGAACATTAATTACCTACATTGGTTCGCCATCCTTATAACTAGAGTTTGGGCCCTTTCCAAATCCTGCACCACCATTAGCAGATATAGATGTATTACCATCATCACCAGATAATTTTTCAACTGTAGTTTTATGATCTACTTCTTTTTTTCCTTTGGTTTTATCCCTTGCTGGTGTTGACAAAACAATTGTTGGTAGCTTTGCAGTTGAGGTAGTTGCAGGAGGTGCCATTGTGTGAGGATAGTCAAACAATGAAGATTTTGCATCAGATATAAATTCAAACTTTGGGGTCTTCAAGTCATATTTCAGCCCAATAAAAACAGTTGGTGTGAAAGACACACTCAAAAAATAGATAAGTGGATACCAAATTCCATTACCAAAATTGTGTGAAGACTGCCATTCGAATAACAACAGTCATTCTATCATGTTTTGACCTGGAAAGTTTTTTAATAGTTACATTTCTACCTCCTGCATCTAAAATACAAGAAGCCATAATTGCACCCATGTTACTCATGGTGTTCTCGTGCTTATCAAGAATTATGTTCTCCAATTGACGCCTGAAACAATGGCAGGAAGCATTTCAACAGAGTGAAAATTGCACTATAGTATAGACCAACATTTTGAAAACAATTTGGTGAATTGTTGGACTATTTGCTTTTAAAATTTGAAGTTCTATGTAGTACTCATTAGCCATTGTAAATTCCAAGGGAGAACATACCTGAAGTTACCTACTCGTGGTTCATGTGATTCATTTTTCTGAACAAGAACCATAGCCATTGCTATAAGAGCTCCTTGATGAACAAAATCAACTACATCTAATGTCAGAGACTCTAACAGTGAGATGGATTCACTCAATCATGTACCAGTACAAGAAACATGAACTGCTATAGTTTATCCATACCTAACATGTGGATTGTGTGACTCGGAAAGCAAAGATATAACCCGTGGTGTCTGTGAAAATACAAGGAAATTCATCCAATCAACGTAGGAATATAGAAACAACAGTAATGTTGCCTAGGTATTTGTGTGAAATAATTCCACTTGTGATTTTGACCAAAAAAATATATTCCTGTCAAGATGGTTTAGATTTTCAAATCAATAAGAAAGCATTGAATCAGAAACATGGAAAGAAAATTAACCTGCTCAGGTTCTGAGTATAAAACAAACCCAAGGTCCAACACTGCAGTTCTTCTCACATCATCGCTGACATCTGAGACAACAAAGTGTAGAAGGAATTGGATAGCCTTGTTATTCGTTGTTCCATTGTATGCCAAGGCGAGTGCATACTTTCCACCATACCGCAAAAAAGGATCCTGATCCCTTGTCATTTGTTCAGTAAGTGTATCTGCCTCTTCTTTCCTTCCATAAACAATAAGTGCTATTCCAAGATCCAAACCCCTGCATATCATTTTTAAATTGGGATCATATCTTCTAGGTAGATCCAATCAATAAGAATATTTTGATAGCTTCAAGTAGAAAATATTTAAATAGATTTCTATGTTACTTCGCCATGTTAAATTACCTGTAAAAATTATAGCACATCTATAAGGGATCCCTTTGAGAGTAAAAAAAACTATGGAAATAGGGCAAATCAAAATTTTTATTATAAAATAGTGCATATATGTAACCAAAGGAGATACTTACTTCAAGATTTACGTTGCTTAAGATTTCATGAAAGATTTGCTTGATCCCTTCTCCATGGTTTGCATGTATAATTCCCAAGGAATATAGGGATCCACCCTTAGAAAAGGAACTTCCACCTCCACTAGCACCATTCTATGGAAGGTAAGGAACCATCAAAGAACGACCTTGTTGAAGATGACCCCTGCAAATGACCCCTGTGAATGACTCCCAAGCAAGCTGTAGCACTGAACTTTTCCCAGTTTGTGGCCCTGCTCAGCCATTCCTCGTAACACAACAGATCAAAACCATAAAATATCAATATAAAAATACAAAATTCTATAAGAAACTGATCCGTATTTTATGAGCAGAACGAAATGAATACAGATTATTATCAAATGCTTAAGACAAAATAACAGAGATATAGTAAATATGGTTTTCTATTCAATAAGGGAAAAGCTAAAACTATAAAATGTAGCAGAAAACAAGCTTGTTGGAATGGTGGCGGCTTATCTCTGAGAAGAGATGTGACGGTTGTGCGCATTCTCAAGAAGACGAATACAAATAGAGGCCAAAAGGGCCTATTTATCTTAAGCATGAGGGAAAGAATCCCAAACATCTAAAATCCTAACCCTAGAAGATGAACCATCATAAATTTTGTTACCCTAAGCTGGTTAATTGAACAGTCAACTTCCTGGGGTCATAACGTTTGCATACGATCTCCATTTGGGGCGTTCGGTAGCCCGTTGGAAATATCTATCCAAGATTTAAAACTTTATAATGGGGCTATTTGCTCCCTAATCGACAAAAAAAGTCGTTTAGGGCCTCAAAATGGCCCCGAAAGTTTAGGACCCGAAAAAACTGCTAAAAATAGTAAATTACCAAAATTGCCAGAAAATTGTTTTGAGCCAGTTAGAAAGGTGGGTGGCCACCGATATCCACATGGATCAATTCTCCCTCCTCAGGTAGCAATGGTCTTCATTGTGTTGAGTTCCCCCATTAGATGAGGAAATTTCTGCTGAATTTGGCCTCGGGTGAGCCACTTCCCTTGGTGCAAGAGCTGACCTGCTTTTACAACTCGATAAAGTTGGATCCTTTGATGTCGAGTGCCCTTGATATGTGTGTCCGCAATATGATCACTGTATTTCTATTGCATGCATGCAAGGTTGAGCTCTGTTGGTGTCAACTGCTCTGCTATCTCTGAGGTGTCTAATAATGGTGGGAAATATGGCCGAAGTAGAGCCACGTTGAAGACTGGATGCAGACCAAGGAAGGCAGGAATGTTGAGCTCAAAAGCATTATCACCCACCACCTTGGTGATGGTGTACGGCCCATAACAGAGTGGGAAAAGCTTCCGATGGGGCCCTGTAAGGCGTTCTTTCTGTAAATGCAACCAAACTTTGTTTCCCACCTGAAACTTATATGGCACCCGATGTTGATCATGGCGCTGCTTATACTTGGCATTAGACGTCTATAGAATATCCTGAACCTATTGGTGGATATGTTGGATCCTTTCAATGAACCAGGTGGCTTTGTCAGCTTCTAGGGACAAGTCGTCCAAGGTGGTCACCAGGGGAAGTGCAACATCCATGGGGCCCAATGGTTGGAATCCCAACCCCACCTGAAAGGGGCTGTGGCCAATTGAGTTATGCAGGGATCAGTTGTAGCTATGATGGACATAGGGAAGACTCTCATCCCATGTGTGGGTGTGTGTTGAATTGTACATGCGCAGGATATGTATGACCATCCAGTTGACGACCTCGGTTTGGCCATCTATTTGGGGGTGGAAGGCAGTGGATTTGGTGAGCTTGGTATCCAGCAGTGACCAGAGGCTCGACCAGAATGAGCTGAGGAACCGACTGTCACGGTTTAAGATAATGGTTTGTGGGATCCCAAAATGTACCCATTTGCATTGAAAGAAGAGCTTGGTAGTGGCTTCTGCTGTGATGTTCTTCTTGCAGGCGGCTAGAATCACCATCTTGGAAAAGCAATCAACAACCACAAAAACACAGTTGTTTCCCCTCTTGGTAGACGAGAGGCCTGACATGTAGTCCATTGAGATGACATGTAGTCCATTGAGATGGATTCCCATGGCCTGTTAGGAGTAGGAAGAGGGTGGTACAAGCCCTGTTTCTTCGTGGTCAGTTTGGCAATAGCACAAGCGGTGCAGGACCAGATATACTTACCGACATCCTGTCAAAGTTTCGGCCACTAGAAATGTTTCTGCAGCACTACCACTATCTTTTCGATGCAAAAGTGTTCTGCCACCCAACTATAGTGAGATTCCCAAATCAACTTCACGTGCTCACCTGATGGAACGAAGAGATGGCCCAGCGGCACAACAACCTGTCTTGAAGATTGAAATTAGTGACCACTGAGTTGGTGCCCAACATTTGGTAGGTGGTGGAGAAGCTAGGGTCTATCTTGTAGAGGTGGGGCCATCCAGAGGTCTGTGGCCACAATATTCTAGCACTATGGTGAATGTCGCGACTGAGGAAGTCAGCAACTCGGTTGGTACTCCCCGTTTTATATTGGACGTTGAGGTGGAACTGCTGTAAGTATGTGGACCACTTCTGATGGCATTCATTCTGCAACTTTCCTTGGGTATGCATGATTTGTAGTGGCTTGTAATCAGTGTGGATGACTGTCTCCTTCCCAAGAATGTAATGTCTCCAATGGCGGCAGGCTTTCACAATGGAGTACATTTCTTTGTCGTAAGTAGGGCACTTACTGACAGCATCTGATAGTGTCTCACTATGATATGCCACGGGGTGGCCGTGTTGAGTGAGAAAGATGCCCATAGCATAATCTAAAGCATCTGTCTCAATCTCAAAGGGATGTTGTAGGTCCGGAGATGAGCACAAATGCTTCTTCAAGTCATCGAACGCTTGTTGTTGGGACAAGCCCCACACAAATTTTTCCTTACCGCCACCCTTGGTTACTTGGCTAAGGGCCCATGCGATATGACAGAATCCCAACACAAACCAGTGATAGAAATTGGCGAGGCCCAAGAAGCTCTGAAGGTTAGTGAGTGTGGTTGTGGCAGGCCAGTCACGGATGACTTGGATCTTGGCTGGATCCACATGCACACCATGTCGATCAATGATGTGACTTAAGTAATGGACCCTGTCCATGTCGAAGGAGCATTTTTCCAAGTTTGCATATAGTTTGTACTGCCGTAGGGTGTGCAAAACCTGTTGAATATGTTGCAAGTGTTCCTCCCAAGTCTTGTTGTAGATGAGGATATCATCCAGATACACCACTACAAAATTATTGGTGAAATCCTGTAGGATATTGTCCATCATCCTCATAAAAGTTGCTAGAGCATTTGTCAAACCAAAGGGCATGACCAGCCATTCAAAAAGGCCTTCCTTTGACTTGAAGGAAGTCTTCCATACATATGTCTATTCTATTGGGACCTGGTGGTATCCAGACTTCAGATCAATCTTACTAAAGTATTTGGCCCCCGTGAGCTAATCAAGGAGGTCGTCGATTTAGGGAATCGGGTACCAGTTGCAGACTGTGATTTTATTGCTTGGAAGAGATCAAGGAAATAGCACTAGGAGGGACTGCCTCAGGTATCCTGTACAATTTCCTGTTCAAATAAATAGTAACACTACGAGGCTTGGACTCATATATAGCATGATGTTTCCATAAATAAGGTTGGCCCAAAAGAACATCTGAAACTTCGAGAGAAGCAACATCACACAATACCTCATCCTTGAAGGGCTTGATGCCGTACAACAATCGGCACTATTGGATGACACGAAGATCGCTTCCTTTTGCGGAGCCATCCAATGGTGTAGGGTTGTGGGTGCGGCGTTGTCGGTAGGGACAGGCACTTGATGACCTCTGCTAAGAAGAGGTTCTTCTGGCTACCGCTATCAACGATGAAGTGCAGCAGGGTGCCTTTTACCCACATATGTGAATGGAAGAGGCATTCTCCTTCTTTTGGCTCGTCTGGTTCGTCAGGCTGGAGCTTGGTGGTAGCAATGGTGGCACTAGGTTCCACGTCGATGATCTGTCTTCCCCTATCTAGTTTGGAATCAAAGTCAGAATCCGCATCTAATTCAGATGCTTTCACTTCGTCCACTAGTGACTGCTTTGAGCAGCATTCAACAGTTTTATGCCAAGGGATCTTATGGAAGTTGCACCACTTCCCGGTATCTTTCTTTGTCTTTTCGGTGTCCTTCTTTGCTTATGGCTTGGATTGGTTGTCCTGATACTATCCATCTTTGATCTGTCCTTTATTCTGTGGGTTGGGGCTGTCCTTTCCTGTCATTTTTTGTGAGGGGTTCGAAGGCCCAAATTGCCGCATCTTTTAATTGAGCTTCTACTCAATTTTGACGGCATATCGGTAGGCTGCACCCAAGGAAGAGATGTCCAAAAATTCCATTTCGGTCTGGATGTATCTATGCAGACCAATGTGATACTTGAGCACCGGATGTCACTCCGAATCTTTGATACCCAGCTTGGTGCGCAAGGTATGGAAGGTATTTGTGAACTTTGACACTGCTTGGTCTCTTTCTTGTCGCAGTGTGGTCCATTTGGTATACAAGTTGTCATAACTTCCAGCAGGGTAGTATTGTTCCTTAATAGCATCCCTGAAGGATTCCCAGGTGGTCGTGACTGAAAAATAATGGGGTTTCCTCTGTGTCCTTTTTCTCATAGAAAGTTTCCAACCAATCTTTGACATGGGGAACGGCTTTGAGGAGCGCAAAAGTAATCTTTTCTCTATTCAAAAAGTTATGGATAGAAAAATACCCTTCTAGTAGATTCAACCACATATCTATAGCATCTGCATCTATCTGACCTTCAAATATAGGAATATCGAAGTTGATTTGTACCTTGAAGGGGGCGGCGCCTCCGCTCGAGGAAGATGCGTCGTTTGTTGGTAGCCGCTGAAGGATTTGCGCGAAACTATCCATCATCTCGTTCCTCTGTTGCATAAGTGATTCCTCAAGCATCATTTTGAAAGGATCTCCTTTCTCGTCATCTTTCTTTTCTCTTGCCATGAGAGGTCGCTTGGGCATGTGAGATATTTTGTCCTCAAGAGAAACAAGCTCGAGACCCAATTCTTTGTACCCTTACCTCGTTGGGCACATGCATTAAGATGACAAGGAGTAGACTACTTTGATACCACTGATCTGGATTTTATGAGCAGAACGAAATGAATATAGATTATTATCAGATGCTTAACACAAAATAATAGAGATACAGTAAAACTGGTTTTCTATTCAATAAGGGAAAAGCTAAAACTGTAAAATGTAGCGGAAAACAAGCTTGCTGGAATGGTGGCGTCTAATCTCTGAGAAGAGATGTGACAGTTGCACTCATTTGCAAGAAGATGAATACAAAGAGAGGCCCAAAGGGCCTATTTATCATAAGCATGAGCGAAAGAATCCCAAACATCCAAAAACCTAACCCTAGAAGATGAACTGTCATAAAGTTTGTTGCCCCAAGGTGGTTAGTTGAACAGTTAACTTCCTAAGGTCATAACTTTTGCATATGATCTCTGTTTGGGGCTCTCGGTATCCCGTTGGAAAGGTTTATCCGATATTTACAACTTTCAATTGGGTTTAGATTTTTCCAATTTTCCAAAAAAGTTCGTTTAGTGCCTCAAAATGGCCGTGGAAGTTCAGGACCCGAAAAAACTGCTAAAAATAGTAAATTACCAAAATTGCCAGAAAACTGTTTTGAGCCAGTTGGAAAGGTGGGTGGCCATCGATATCCACCTGGATCAGAAACACAATTAATTTGAAATTAGATTTATTGTAAATATAAAAGCACAACTGCATCACCAAATTTTCTCTTAGGAAAGTGTTTGCAGTTGTTCCAACATGCATCAAAGCATTGGCATAAATGGTAGCACTATGGCATACACTATTACGCATTTCAACAGACTATTTTATGGTCTTTAGTATGAGCATATCTGACCTACACATAATCAATATCAACTTGGGATGAAAATCTCCTACATTTAGAAGTAGAAACATACATACCTAGACTATTCCATTTTAATTTTAAAAACCAAGTAATGGGATAAAAATATAAACTTCTCCATCTATAGGCCATCCCTTGGAACAAGAAAACTACACAATTAATTGGATTATTGTTAATACTGAGGTATTTTCTAAAAAAGAATTAATTATATTTTATGAAATTACAAAATAAAATTAATAATTAATTAAATAGCAGTGGAGAAATTTTAAAAAATACTATTTATAAAATTATAACAATAGAATAACAACTATCTAGAATTTGATGCTGCTAAAACATTCCACTAGATGCTTCTTGATCACTGGATCAACCCACATGGGAGACACTCTCAATATGACCACTCCTTTGAAATAAAAAAGTGTCTATGCTCCTTATAATCATGGGGAAAAGAAGCAATACTAGTGATTTTAAGTTGGTCACGAGGAACAAAAAGAAAAAAGGCAGGGGCATACATCAAAGACCCATGTAGAGAGATCATGGAGGGTGTAACACAAGAATGGAGCTTTATAGATATCAATCCAAAATATAGGAATTATACATGGAAAAATAAAAGGTTAGGCCAAAGCTTCATATACTCAGCAATTGATCTTTTGATCAAGGTGCAATCAAGTTAATGGAATCTGAGGGTTTCTTTTGTGAAATCATTTCCTAGAAAGCAAACAAATTAATGTGTAGAATTTTTTGTAGAAATAGATGGGAAAGCATGAATTTGGTGGAATCACGATGCTATATGAAACTGAAATGCGTGGGCATGCACCTTTGATAGTGCGTTGAAGGGATATTGGGATCATGGTAGTCCAATGCTGGAGTTGACATTTGCATCATGCATTAATGTATTAGTCCAAGATTTCATGAGGACCTTAAGGCAATCCAACCAATGCAATATCCATATCAGCTATTGTTTAGAACTACACATTACCCTTAGGTTCACTCCACTGATAGCAGTAACATCATTAATTTGGTCAATGCTTTGATCTAGAAAACCCCCAGATGTCTTTTGCTTTTTACTGCATGTAATAGAATAGATAATGATTATGGAATAAAATTGAAACCTCTAAAAAGACAAAACACAAAAAGAGACAATGTTCCTTGAGATTAAGAATTAAATGGATTTAATAAGTGCATGCATCATGAGTGTATCCAGATATAATATAACAGAATCTAATGTATGGCCTACAACAAAGTAACAAATAACACCTAGCATAAATGTAAAACTATTATACTTCTATAATAGAAAGAGAAATAGGCCATATCTGGTGAAATAGATATAACAAATAACCGATTTAATTAGCATGACATACTTGTCAAACTAGTTAACAACTTGAAAATCAAAATTACGTTTTTATTGCTTGTTGCATCTTCTACATGCTTGACTAATGAACACCAGTAACGTGCTACAATGATATATAAATCAGTTGGATTAGGGAGGAGGCAAAGAAAAAACAAAACCCTTTTCCTGCAGAAATTCACTATAAGTTTTGAAAGTAGCCAATCTAGGATATTTTTAATCAATATGCATCAATTGGTGTCTACCTGTTTACAAAATTGAGCCACAAGTTCCAAGCCTTTAGGTATCCTACAAAACAACCTATACATCCTTGAAAGATAATATACCTATACACAAAATGCAATCCGGAAGTCAACTTGTTGACTAGTGAAACTTTTGAAAATATAGGTTTAGAAATCCCAAAAACGCAACAATAATCAAATGAAAATGCCATGTCACCTTGTCATCTCTTTAGCAAGGCATGGCAACCTGAATGGTCCTTCTCTAGAAGTTGTCTCTCATACTGATAAAGTAGTTCATTTTTGTCGCTCATGGACAAAAACTAAACTGTATAAATATTGAATAGTAAGCCACCATGAGTTGTGACATATAATTGCTATTGCAAGGAAGTTTTGTTGAACTTTACCATGAACTAAGTATAACCACAGAAACATCTTAAATAAACTTACAGGAAATGTGGTAGCACCAACCATAATTTTTCCTCCATTATAAACTCCTTGAGGACGACCAAAAACATCATTTGGACTAGCATGTGTTGAAGAGATCAGAGACACAAAATGCATAGGAATATGTGGAGATTGAGTAGGTGCTTGGTTTGAAAGTACATTCGCACTAAGTGTGCTCAGGGATTGTCCAAGAGGCAAGAAATTCACAAAATGGAAAAATAAAGGGATTCCAAGTAAGTAAAAAATGTAATATAAGTGCTAAAAGCTACAATGATGCAACAAAAAACAAAGAGAACTCACCTATAATAACTACTTTCTTTTGCATAAAGTAAAGATAAACTATATTGTAAAGGATGATGATGGAGGCATTCTCAAACCCCATACACCAACAACAGTAGGCACATTGACAGTTTGGGAAGGTAGATTCTCATTAACAGCAGACCTTTGCTACTGAGAATATGTTGAAGAAAGCACATGTGATGAAGGTGTTGGTTGAGGCTACTGAGGATATGTTGAAGAAAGAACATGCGATGAAGGTGTTGGTTGAGGCTGCTGAGAATAGGATGCAGAAGGAAACTGTGATGAAGGTGTTGATAGAGGCTACTGAGGATAAGGTGCAAAAATACTTGTGATAAAGAAGCTGGTGGAGGCTATTGAGGTAAGGGCACATAAATCACTTGTGAATAAGGAGGTTGTAGCAGCTTCACTTGCAGAAGAGGAAACTGTAGAGCTTATGGAGTATATTGTGCAAGCTATGGTTGAACTGATGGAGACATTCCCACGGTTTTCTATAGTGTACCTTGCATATTGGAAAAAATTTCAAGGTGAATCTGTTGGTTTTCCAAAGGCATAGATTTCAGCCTTGATTGTGGTGAGACTCCAGGCTGAGGCTGCAAAATGTCAAAGTTAGACCATAGGAAAGTAGTACGAATTTTTCGTGTATGCAAGGAAGAAAACAAGTAAAGGAAATGGACATATAGCAAAAAAATACATTTAGATCATACCTACAATGGTTGTGGAGCCCCAAAGCTCTTACACAATTCAAAAAAAGCCAAATTAGAAGGACAATGCCACTATCCATTCATAAAGTATGCAACATATAATTAGATATATACGGGTTAGGATAGATGATAGGATGACTGACTTATGTCAATAAATGATGAAGAATCTTATCAGATGCATAAAAATTTGAAAGCCTACATTCTAGTGATCATGATGCAAGAGGGATTTCTTCCAGGTAAGCTTGTGGAGTAGGATGCTACCCGGAATCACATATATAATAGTAAAATATCATAAGTTCACAGAAGTTGTTGAACAATATACCCTAGTTACCATCCTCAGAATGAGAAGAATATTATTTACTAAAAAGTTAAAAACCATTTTTTCAATTGTTATTGCTAATAGAAGTGGGTCCCCATGAAATATTCCCAGGAAATATTTTATTACACTCAATGTTCACATTGTAAATAAGCAAATTCCTTATCAGTAGTAATTCAGGCCCTAGTAAGCAACCCCCTGCCAAGAGAGAAACATTATATCACACATTCATCTTTATATAATTATGATAACATAATCTGTATTATATAGATGCACTAAAATTTGTGCAAGTGTTATGTCCAATAGTAACTGAGTTTATAGTAGTGCATCATATTAATTATCCCCAACAATCAGAAATGTTCAGATCCATTTCCCAGATTCTGTTCACATATTTTGGTCCCAATATAGTTAGATACTTTTCCTTTCTACAAGCGATCCCACAAGAATCCCTATTGTTCCTGCTGCTTGTTATTGTTTATAAATCGAACAAATAGCATTTTGCTTCGAACTCCTGGTATCACGCTTGGAGCTTTAACCCCGAACTTCTTCATTCAAAACCCTATGGTGCCAAGTTTCACCATCGAACCCTACAACAGGGTAACACCTTTGGTAAAGAGACCCTGGATCATATATCATGCAATTGCCGGTTGCAGGTTACAAATTCACACCATCGAAACCTGGGAGGAGCTTGCAACAGTCAATTTTTCAAAACCCTAGTTTTCCGAGGGCTTGTCGGCTTCTCCTACCACCTTCGGTGCCAAATGAATGTTCTAAGATAAGCCTCGATGAGGTCAACCAAAAACATAGTTAGGGTTTAATGCAAAACCCAAGAACCATCACGTGAAGTCAGGCCATGGGGCTTCCAACAAGCTTTCCACCAAGACCAGCAATAAATAACATTAAATGTTACAGCTACCGAGCTTAGTACTCCTGCCAATGCAGAGTTCCACCATACTTAATTCGTGGTCTACACTATGCATATAGCATATAGTATATATGCATATAGTTTATAACAAATATGCTATGGTACATAATATAAACCTATAATATATGGTTAGGTCGTGTAGAAAATCTCACACAATACAAGTTGGCAAATTATGGTCGTATCATTGCCATGTTAAACATACATGCATAAAAACTATAGTTTGATAATCAAATACATTTAAGCTTTGACATTAATACAAATAAAACAATATTGTATAAGAATGATTTTGAATGTGAAGTTTAAATACTATGAGAAATATAAGTGAATACATAGGACAATCTTAAGCTATGTATAATATATGGATTTCGAAAATAAATAAAATAATTATGACATTGTAGTGAATAAAATCCTGAAATTGGTGATCATAGCTAGGGTAGGTCTTACCCTTGTACAAATTAAGTTCTCTATACTTTGTACTTAACATCGAAGGCTAATTGAAGTACAACAAAGTCAAATTGACATACATTGACTATGCTTCAGTTTGGAATCTCACTCTTACCTGTGATCTATAACAGAATTTTAAGAGCATTATCTATAAATAGCCAAGTAAGCCTCGGGGTACCCATAGGACCCCTTCATTACAAAGGAAAAACAAACAGTTAGTTTTCATGGTAAAAATTATAACCTAGTTACAGATAGAATAAATGATGACGTGCGCTTTGAACAAGAATAAAGTTTCAGACATTGACATATCATGTAGACATTTATAATAATGATGCAACTAGACAAAAGAATGATGAACACATGATGATGTTACAGCAATAAAATAACTAGCATAATTCTCCATATAGTAATATGTATTAACAACAATTACGACAAATTATAGTAATCATTGCTTGAAAGTGATGTAACCCATTCAAATATTGACAACCCTTTTAGGTAGTTGTCGTCATAGAAATTAATTGGTCTATAGTTAAATAAATTAAGTTATAAATGATACTTCCGGATAACAAATAAGCAATTAATGCTACATACAAAATTTTTAAAGTTTTGTGATTTTTGGGGATGTTACACCGTGGACGAGGAGTAGTTTTTCGATGCCGAGGACAACTTAGTTTTTATAATTGTGGTACACCTAGACATTATTCTAGATATTTTCCCAATCCTACCATGACTTGCACGTATTGTAGAGTAGTAGATCATACCATTGAGGATTGTCCTCAACTTATAGCTAAATGGTAGGACAAGCAGAACTAGAACCAGAATTAGAATCAAAATGTATAGAATATATCCACAGAATTGAGACCGAATCAGCCTACTCTCATTGTAGTAATAAGAGGTGGAGCTACGGTGAGTGGAGACAAGAATAGTAGTAATAACCAGAGGAATCCGAGAATACGATCAGTAGTCCAAAACCGCCATAATTAAATGTTAAGAAGGAGAAAGGTACATTCTTTGAAGCTCATGATGAATTTGTCAAGAGTCGGTCAATATCCTCCCCAACACCTGTTGTTGAAGAAGTACCAGTATATGATATCCCACCTTGCTTCGACAGGTCCGCACCAAAGAATAATCTAGGAAAGGTAAGTGCTCTTCATTCTTTCCTAAAAAGTTGTTTAACTCTAGTTAAAGATGAGAATACATTAATGGAATTGAAAAAATTAATTGGGGAGTCTGAAAAAGAATTGAGATCCAAAAGAGTTGTTAATCATATCTAGAAAAAAATTAAGACTAGACGGGAACTGTGACTTAACGTGCAGATTGTCACACTACGACATGGATTTTGTTATCTTAGATATAGGTTCAGATGTAAACATACTGACCAAATAGACATGAGAAAATATTGGTAATCCAAAGCTATTCTGGTCACCTATTCAATTATGGTTGGTCAATCAACAGAAAGTTATACCATTAGGTAGAATGGCATAGGTCCCTATCGAAATGGATGGATTGTGAACTTATGCATATTTTGAGGTAATAGAGATTGTCGATGACACTAATCCATATCCTGTGGTGTTGAGAATTGTTTGGGAAATTCAGAATCGGAATGTTATTAACTTTAAGAAGAGAGTTTTAACATTTGAAAATGAAGAAATTAGAGGTGTTGCACCTATGGATCCACTGGAAGGACATAGGTATGATGAACCAGCAGGAGGAGAATATGATGCTCAAGATCTAAACAATATTTATAGTGTGACCTCCATGATCAATGACTATATCAACCAAACATCATATCATATGCTCAGTTGGCAAAGCATTAGTTCTTGTTCTTTTGATTCCAGTGAAGCTCTGCAGAATTGGCAGAACTGGTTGCATGAAGTATCAATCCAAAGGTGTGATCTAGTGACAAAATCAATACTATGGGTTGGACTAGAGGTATTTAGTCTCCCTACGTATGAAGGCTTACCTAACATGGGTCAGGTTCTTGATGAATTTGAAGGTAAGGTTCCTGAGCGACAATGATTATTAGCTTTGGATGTTTCCTTGAAAGCATCACTGATGAGATGGTGGGCTACTCATAAGCACTCTGTAATTGGTTGGTTGCAGTGTAGAAGATACTTAGAAATTTAGTTTGGAGAAGGAGAAGGGCTACTCAGTGCTTTCTTTAAGGATAAATTCAAAGTATTATTCACTAGAGCATCATCCTCAAGGCCCTGATTAATGTATTAAAAATACCAAATGGCACTAATATCCTCAATCATAGAGTAATGATACCCTCAAGATGTCACGTGTGGTTGGTGGATGAAATATTCTTATCCTTGGATGGCTATAAGATTCATTTAGGTCCATAGGATCAAATATCCTCCCTTGACTATGTCCAAGGTCCTAAGGCCCTAAGACATAGATACATATTTCCACATATATCCCTATGAGGTCATGCATGGTTCCACAAAAAATTTCTCATGTATTTGTATGCGTAAGTGATTTATTTAGGGACAAATGCATGGTATTCTTCCCTGGAAAACCATTTCCAACTCCCTAAAACATGTAGATACTAAGTTCAAAACCATATAATGGCACTTCCTTCCTCAATAAAAGGACAATGATACCTCAAGAGGCCATGTATAGTTGGTGGAGGTAACCTTCTTAGCCCTAGATGGATATAAGATTCCTTTAAGGCCCAAGTATTAAGTCTCCTCCTTTGATCATGTCCAATGCACTAAGTCCCCAAGACTTGGAGACATAGCACAATGGATACTCCTCTAAAGTCTTGTTTGATGCTTTTAAACATTATTCATGGCCTTGAATGTCTAAATGGTTTCTTTATCGCCAAAGGCACGATATTATTCCATAAAAAAACATTCCAAAATACTTGATTAGGCACATACATATTTCTCAAAACCACTTCATGGTATCAACATCTTTAATCATATGCAAATGATACCATTAAGGGTTTATGTGTGGTTAGTGGAGGAAATCATCATAGCTCTTTTTGGATAGAATATTCCTTTAGGGACCAAGGTTCAGGACTCTCTCTCTCTAACTATCTCTCTAAACTGGCTATGGGTTATAGGTTTTAAGGGTTGGGTGTTTGATGATAGAGTTTAGGGTTAATGAGAAATAGAGGCTATAAGGGTTAGGGGTTAAATTTGATTTGACTAGACACTTTAGAGGTTAAGATTACGTGGTTAGGATTATAGGGGTTAATGGATATATATCATTATGTGTTAGTATTTAGGAGTTTTAGGGGCTATACTAGTTTAGGATTATAGTGGGCCAAGAGTTATGGTGGTTAGTACTAGGGACTAGGGATTGCATTGGCCAGGGACTAATGGTCAAGGGTTTGGGGATTGAGATATATGGGTCATGGATTTATGGTTACAAGGATGAATATTTATATATACATGAGGATAATGCGAGTTAGTGATTTTGTGTAATAATATATCTCCTAACACTTGTGGTGAAATAGAGAAGAGAGGAGTGAGGGAGGGAGGAGGGATTGGGTAGAGTGTAAGAGAGGTCAGGGGATTGGGTGGATAGGAAGAGAGGGGGGGTGGGTTTATAAAGAGGGAGGGGGGGTTTAGGGAGAAATATATAAAATTCAAGGCATGAAAAATAACGTGTATGCACTACAATGCGTGCACGCATGTACACGTGAGTGCATAGAAACGTGTGTGTGCCTCTATGTGTGCATGCATATACACATTTGCGCATCTACATGTGCACGCATTTGTGCCCACACATGTTTGGATTCAAATTTTTTTGGCATCCTTGTAGGTTTGGTATTAAATTCGGATTGCCAAACCTTGATGCTCGGTCTGAATTATGGAAGAACACACCAATTTATGTAACTTCATGTTTTTCACGCTTAGTTCTGCATATGCTTCACTTGTGCATTACTGATGAAATTACACACACTTAACGAGCTCTGTTTGTAGATTCTAACTATAAATTTTTTGAATAGATCTGTTATTGTTTTCTATTTTTAATTCATTTTTACCTGCACACATGTCAAATTTGTAAAAAACATAGGTCGTTTATTTGGCCTATAACTTTTGATTGGCCTACATATTTCAAGAACGAAAAAGAACCCGCATAAGAGTACAAGAATACCTACAAGCTAAAAAAATGGTTTATTGATTATGTTCAAACCATGATATGGTGGACCAACACTCGACCATTCGTTTTAAGGCTTCATTGACTTTCATAATTTAAAAAAAATATAAAATTAACTTTTAAATTTTTGTAAAAATAGCCCTGCAAAAGATTCGTGTGTTTCCTATGCCTCTACATATGTTTTTCCTCATAAATTGACAATTTACAAGACAAACTGGTGGACCAACACGAACATATGCAAGATGTTTTAGAGAAAAAATAACATACCAATCTTAAAATAATGACATTTTGGGGTGGTTATGGGCTGGTGCAAGGTAAT